>CM049927.1:27158425-27254818 GCA_027405835.1 Asclepias syriaca
ACCATCGCCGCCCCCAAGTCCACTGCCCTCCATCTCTAACCCACAAAACCCACCCGAAGTAGCTGCACCCACATCGGGCCGGAATTCGTGGTGCAGCCCGGAGCCAGCAGGCACCATGTCTTGACTCACCTGACGACCCATTAACACCATCTCGTAGTGCTGAGCCTGGGTAAGGCTCCGGTGGGCGGATAATAGGTCCGGCGGCGGAAATAGGGGCCTCCCAGTCATGTACTGCCTCAGATCGCCCATTCCATACTGGTCGTCCATCACTTTAATTTACTGCACCCTTAGAATGCAATTCAAATTATAACCAAGCTATATATATATATATGTATATATTTAGGAGATAGATTATAAGCTTAGGCACTAGAGAGAGAGAGAGATAGAGAGAAAGTGTGTGGTGTGTGAGAGAGAGAGAGAGAGTTTGAGATAGATAGAGAGAGAAGGAAGGAAACGGAGGAGAAAGTAGCGGCAGACCCGGATCGTGTCCGTCCAAGAAAAAGCTTTGAATTTATGTGGAGTACAATGGACCCATGACTCTGTTTTGAGAGTTTGCACAGCGCTGCGCTAAATATCACTACTACTAGGTAAAGTTAATATAATGATCTTTTCTTCTTTCTCTTTTTTATTTTTTTATTTTTTTTATTTTATATATATATATATTATATAAAAAGGAAAAAAAAAAAAACACTGATTTATATGTATGCCAATGCTCATGCTCCTCTTGATGAATTATACTAGGTATAGAAGTTTTGTTTATTAAATTTTTCGGGGGCTTGTAGTTGTGAGAGGTGGTTAATTGGTTGTAATGCACGCATGCACAGCGGAATGGGAGAACATAGAGAGTAATTGGCTAATAAAATTCAGACAAATGTCAAGGGTGGCGTAAAGACCAGCAGTTCTTCCTTTCTTGCTTACGCTTCTACAGTAACTAGGATTCTGCCTTTTTGACCATTTTCCATTTTTTTTTCATTATTATTGTTTATTTATTCATTTATTTATTTTTATTTAAAACAAACATCTCCTTTCTCCTCTTCTGTTCTTGTTTCAAGTTTCAACAGCACCCGGGCCTTGTTCTTCTTCTTCCTAACATATATATATATATATATATATATATATATATATATATATATGTATGTATGTATATCCCAGTCAATCATGGCCTTTTCTTTTAGACAAACGTGTATATATATATATATATATCTATGTTTTTCTTTTTGAAACTTCACTTCCATCTAGACTCCCTCACTCTCCTTTTAAAGTTCCAGATTTGTGTAAACTTACCGGCCCCCGACCGGTATCATGCTTTTGGTTTACCCCTTATTTCCTAAATACACTCTTCTCTCCACTGCTTAATTTTATATGCTTTCGTATGATGACTAGTTGACTACCCTTCTCTCTTCTTTCATAAGGTTGTTCTTACTACTATTTTTGCTTTGACAACTGTTGTCGATCTCCGTTCACAGGTTTTTGAGTGGAAAATTGAATGAAATTATAATATTGCTCCCTTCTAAATTGTTGCCATTACCAATTTCTTTTTTTCTTTTTTTTCCCCTTTCCTTCTGTTGATTGTATGTTTGGTCACCTTACCTACCACTACTATAATATAGCCCATAACTGATGACCAAGTAAATGTTTCCCTCTCCCCCCCATACATCTTTAATAATGTTCTGATGATTCCATTGCACTAAATTTTACGAGGCTAAAAATGGTTTCGGCACTTTAGTCCCCTTCCTTAACAAATTGATCATAAATGAAGAATTATAATATTTCTGACCACAAATGAAATAATAAAAATTTAATTAATTGTATTTGGAAAGAAAGAGATAAAACTTGATAATAGTTATTTATTTTTATTGAATTGAAAATACAGTAAATATAATTGTGGATGGATTCAACTCAAATGAAATTAGTAATGAGCAAGAAAGATTCTTAAAGAATAAAGGTAACAGTGCTACTGCATGCTCTTCTTGTTTCCTTTTATGTTTGGCTTCATTTTAATTAATCCTTTGGGAAAGTGGGAATTGTATTAGTGTTCCCAAAAACTTATTAATGCTAACCTGTAAATAATACTTTTATAATCTACCGACTAATTCATATTCCAAACTTTTTCTGAAAATGCCTACCGAATAAGAATTTGAACCAAATATCTTGCCTTTTTAGTTTTTTTTTTTTTTTTCGAAATATATATATTTCAAACCAACTCTTTAGGTAGCGCTGTCACATGAACATGGGTAAGAAATAAGGGAGCCGGATTAATTATACAACTTTCTTCTACATTATATATGTATTATAACTTTGTATTATATTTGAAAAAAAAAAGGAAGTCAACGATGATCAAGTCAAAATGCTACAAGGTCAGAGTGTTACGTTAGGGTGAATTAAATTAAGTAGATGAATAGGAACAAGTGTGAGCAAAAGTTCATGTGCACATAAAAGTTCCTTCATCTCCTCCCCTGAGATCTTCTCCCTATATAAAGAATGTATACATGTATGCATGTTGGGAAATTCCAATTCAAATTTGTTGGGGGAATATAAAAACCCAAATATACATTATTATTCAATAAATTTAAATACTAATCATTATTAGCCTAAAATGCATGTATAATAATATATTAGAAGATCGATTATCTTGAATAAAAATAAATAAGAGGAATTAAGGATTGAGTTTCTTTTCGGGAGACTAACCAAAAGGTAAACGTTCAATTCTAATAATTTTAGACATTTTAAAGCAAAAATTATGAATATCAAATTTGGATGGAAAAAAAGTAGTATACATACACCAGAGCTCTAGCAATATATATATGTGTGTGTATTGAAAAAGGTATAGCTACGTCACGATTCAAACTTTTTTGGCTGTTGCATAATAAATGGTTTCCAATTTTAGAATTCTACATAATTATCGTTAATGATTATGGGACTCTTCCTAATTTAGGTTTGAATAATTAATAATAATATTATTGTATGGAAGAAGGACATGTCCTAATTTAAAATATCAAAGAGAAACCAAAGCACTTTTGTTTCTTATTTAAGTTGAAAGGTTGAGAGCACACGATGGATTCAAAATCCCAAAAAAGGAAAAGGGAGTGTGTGGTTTATTAATTAAGACCTATATGATTGTAACGAAATTTATTTGCCATTACACCTTTTTTTTTTCCTCTTAAAATAAAATAATGTCTCTGCCCTTTCATGATTGTGATTTGTGAATGAGTGCTTAAAAAAAAAAAATGCTTGCGAATGAGTAAATTCCAACTTTACTAATATGATTATTTAAAATTTCAATCTCACTCTAATCATCTAACTTGATTTTATTTTATTTATTATACTTTAAATGAAAAAAAAAATGTTACATAGAATTCTTTTTTTTTAATGTTATTTATTAGATTGACAATAAAATATAATTTAATGAATAAAATAATTGAAATAACTAAAACTTTTTAAAAAATTAATTTTTTTTTTAAAAGAATTAATATTTTAATAATTAAAGAATCTTGGCGGCATGGCGCCCCAATTGGGTAAAAAAAAGAGAATGATTTTATTAGTTAAATAATATCAGCAGAAAATGAAGAATGTGTACTAAAAATTGGCGTGATGGAGTATGAGAAACAAGACTATGGAAATGGTCCTTGACAGTGTCATAACCCTAGAAAACCATTTCAGCTGCTTCTCTCAACATATTTCAAACCAACCGAACAAAAAAACCTCATTTTCGTAAACTCAATGATCCACCAATACCTCATTCTAATAAAACGGTAAAAAAAGAAAAAAAAATTCAATAACTAAGGAGGAAATAAAATTCATAATTTGAGAAACAAACAAGAGAATCCCCTTGAAAATAATTAATAATTTTGAATTTTAGTAAAATTATATATCTAATTTGACCTCTTAATAAAAAAGAAAAACCAAGGTAGAAGTCATGTGGTTGATTAAAACAAATTGGGAAAAATATATTGTAAAAAATATTACAATGTTGAATTTCATATAAACTCAATCAGTTAATATATATGAAATGAAGTAACACATGCACATGAACATACATACATGTTCATAATAATTATTCAAGAGTCATTATAGTGAGTAAACAAAAGTCAAAATGAGCTGATAACAAAACACCCACAAAAAAGGTCACATAAATCATCATGTCATTGTACCCTAATCTACATAAAATTAAAAAGGAATATATATATAAATCATCATGTCATTGTACCTTAATCTACATAAAATTAAAAAGGAATATATATATATATATATATATATATGTGTGTGTGTGTGTGTGTGTGTTTATATACGGGTAACATGAGTTTGCGAGATTTGTAAAATCTTGAATTATAAAGCTAAAAAATGAATCTTGATTTACTTAAAAAAAAATTTAATAGTTTTATAAAATTTAAGTAAATTGGAATCAAATATTTATATGTATGTGTATGCCAAAAACGGCAACAGTTAGAGAAGTACCAAAAGAAGAAGGAAAAAAGTGAATAATTGAAGAAGAAATAGTTCCAGCTACTGTTGTTGGATGGTGCTACTTATAATTATAATGGAACTTGGACCACCCACCCTCCTCCCCTCTTTTTTTCCTTGTAATAATTTTTATTTTTCGTCTTTTTGTTCCAAAGATATATATATATATATTATATATATATATATATATATATATATATTTGTCAGCCCATGTGATTACTAAGGAAAACCCCTTTCTCATTTCCCTCCTCCCTGACGCCCTGAAATTTGTATACTGCTCCCAGCACTACCTTTTTTCTTTACACCAACCAGACCACTTCTGTACGTGCTTTTACGTCGTTTTCGATTCTCTCTATTTGCCTCCTTTTTTTTCTTCTTCTTCTTTTTGTTTTTATTTTTTTATTTTATTTTTTTTGAATTTTAGATAAGTAGTGCAATATATTTATATTTGTTTCCATACTTCAAATTTATATACAAATTTTTCTAATATATTTCTAGGCCAAAATAATAATTAAAAAAAAATTTTGAACAATTATATTCTACATAATTTTGAGTTGAACCCCATGTTTGTTGTCATGTCCCGTTCCCGTAGATATATATATACATTCGTATACCATCAAAATCATGAATAGTGTGATTTTATTGGTTCAAGAAATATATTTGCGGATAAATTTTCTTGTTGTCGTCCTCTTTCCATTTTTATTTCATTATGTGTAATAATTAAGCACGTTAAATCCTTTTATCTTGTCGTTTTTTTTCCCTTTTTTATTCTCGTGTGAACTTTCCTTGTCCATTCCAATAAGTGGTATTACTATTATTAAGCCTGTCCAAAACTGCAATTCTGTAATAATATATGCCCTAAAGTCGCATTAACGTACTTGGTTTTATATAAATCAGTAACTGTACCGCCCTCCCCCTTAAGTAATTAATTACCTTTTGTAAGTTAAAAGACACACGCCCACAGTGTTCTTTGTGAGCAGATTTAGAACAAAATTTGATCCTACAAATTAAATACATAGAACCCTTTTTTTTTTTTTGTTACGTATTATCCATCACCGGACGTGTCACTCTCATGCACCTTCTTGTTTTCTTATAATTCATGTATTATCACCAATCCATGGCTTGGCTTCCCCGTTAATTTATTCTTGAACATCCAAGTTGTTTTTTTTTTTCTTTTGTTGTGAACTCAAATCATTGCACCCTTAAAATTTTTAGTTTTAGAGACAAAGTACTAGTACTATGTAGGGTCCCATGCATATCCTGAAGGGAAAAAAAAAAGAAAAAAAGATAGGGATACGGCCCTAAGTGCCACAAGAATCCAAACCGCCCTCATAGCATTCAACAGTAGAAGAAGTAGTAGTAGTTGGAGTGTATCCCTTGTCTGTCTCTCAAATTTAATATTTTTATCTTTAGAGGAAGAAAAAGAAAACTAGAAGTGATGAGTGGTAGTGCGCAGTATAGAGATTAGAGAGAGAGAGAGAGAGAGAGGAGAGCTAAGTCTTGAGTGTTGAGTCAGAACTGAGAACTGAAAATCTGATCCGATGACTGATGGCTTGCTTTTGTGGGAGAGGAGGCAGAAAGTTCAATCCATGCACGTATAAGTTAGTAGTACTTGTATATCTAAAAATCAACAAAAATCTTTTTAACAGGTGTATCATCAGTGGACCATAATTCACGCTGTTCAGGTGCTGCAGAAGCGCTGTACAGTCCTTATCTTGCATGCATGCAACCCCCCTCCCTTTTTCCCTGCCTCCAGCTGACTCTAGTGACGTTTCCACAGGTGCGAGCAATTTATTGCATGTCTCCTATATCAATTCTTCATTTACATACATATATATATATGTATGCAATCCTTACCTTAATCATGACTCATGACAGTTGATTATAGAGTCAAGAATACATGAACTCGATCGAATTACACATAGATCGAGGAGACCCAACAGCTAGAGAAGAAGGGGACGACTATTTATGGGCTTAAGATTGTTGCTTAGCCATGTTGGATCGATGGTCTAATCAGTTGGCTACAATTCTCCATGCCCAAGATATAGTTTAATATAGACATAGAGAAAGATGGATGGATGGATGGATGGATGGATGGATAGATGGGATGGATGACTTCTTTACACCACTTGAGCAAATCCACTCGTACATATCCATCCATGACTTTTTCTTTAACATCTCTCCGGTGTCTCTCTCTATTTTATGATAAATTGGTAAATGTTGTCATTATAATATTTTTTACATATACAAATGTTTGCTTAGTTTCATGTTCTCAAATACTGTTCATAACTCAAAATTTTTAAAAAAAATTAGTATAAAATTGACAAATTTCAATTTTTACTTTTTTTTAAATTAAATTTATTGAATAAAAAAAAAGATGGATATAAGTAGAATTAATTGTAGAATTGGAATAATTAATTAATTCTATTTGTTAAGTATGATCAGCATTTAGTCCATTAGTATGGCTACACAGAAATGGTCATTTTTGGAAAACCACTCCAAAATATTTTAAAATGTGTTCTCTTCACCCTTCACTTCAAATTTGTACCAACCACTAACAAAAATTATTTCCACTTTCCATAATTTAATCTAAGTGTTCCATCCAATGAAAATGACTAGCTATATTGAAGAAACAAAATCAAATATATATTTTAACAAAAGTTGTAAATAAACAAAAAAAGGGAGGATCTAGAGAAATTTTTAGTTTGGTGCAAATTAGATTATGTAGTGATTTATAGCTTTATATATACCTTATTAATTTTATTTTATCTCTTTGTTCGTGGAATAAGTTACCACTCATATCATCCCAATAATGTAAATCCGTCCAATTATTAGAAAAAGAAATCAAAATATTTATTAATTTTGGAATAAACAATTTCACTCATCTACCAACCAATTGGACTCAGTTATATTGAAAGTAAAACTGAGCTAGCTATTATGGGACCTGCTGCCAATTATAGAAATAATGGTTGAAGATACAGATTTGCTGATGTTGGTAGGCACGCAGTTCATTTGGTTTTCTCTGATGCTCAATTTGTCATTAAGTCAACCTAAGTAGTGTATGATATATATATATATATATATATATATATAGCTGAAATTTAAAATCTTTATAATTTAAGAACCTATATAGGAAATTCTTCATCAGCAGTAGATTTAATTCCTAAATAAAGGTAGATTTTATTCTTTTGTATACAATAGAGTATCGGCCGGAATAAAGAAAGAATAGTTGTTCTTTACAGCAAAACCATATATATATATATTAGATATCCTATGGCTGGCCATTAATAAAAATAGAGTTAATAAGAAATTTTAGTTGGGATTTTCCTATTACGAGTGGCACAGCTATGGTACCGTATATAACTCTATTCTCTTATCGGTGGCTAAAACATACTCGATAATCCCACCCCCTTCAAAATATACAAGTATATATATTCGCACATTTAAATAATAGTATTCTTTTATATCAGTTTACCATATAAGTGAAGTTATCCTACATTGCGTATTTAAGTTTTTAAACGCCAACTTTTTTTAAATGCTACCTTTTCTTTTAGGAATATTTCGAGGGAGGATTAGAAGATTTTTTTTATTTTATTTTTTATCATGAATAATGAGGGAATATATATATATATATATATATATATGATTCTAATGATAAGAAAAGTTAATTAATTAAACTTTTGGAGGTTCTAAATAATGATGGATGATTATTCCATGTGTGGACTGCCACGGGTTGTTGCACTTCCCCACACATAATTTATTCCATTAACAATTTCTTAATAAAGGGTAATTACGGCCACAAGTAGTTTTGATGATTTTTCTTTTTTTTAATTTTTTTTTCTGAATCATAGGAGTAGGGTTCACAAGTTTAATTAAAATTTATAAATAGTTCTAATAAAATGATAATTTTTCAGAAAAAGTAATATGCACAAACTGTTTAACTCCTACTACCCCAAATCCAGCTAGTATAAATATGTAAGAAAGTACCAAAGATATAAATGATGCATATATATATATGTGACTGCAAAGCTCACAGAATTATTACTTGAAGCCAATAATTTTCACATGTACCCTAGGTAATAGACAAAAGGAGTCGAAGAAAAAATCCTTCCATATTCAGTCAACCAATCAGAAGGAGAAATTAAAAGGGTACCATACATGCATATATACCCTTGGGTGCCACTATCACTGCCCCCCACGGTGACGGGAAAGAAAATGCAGAAATCCGGAGCAATTTAAAGAACCAGTTTGGCTTCAATGGAGATTTTGTTGTCAACAAAATGAGCTATCTGTAGTAGTACTTCACCAAATTGAGACTTTTATGTATGGGGCAAAATGGCAATAGTACTACTGCGTCTGCGTCTGCGTCCTATATATATATATATTCGAAAGAGTTAAAGCAATGATTTTTCAAGATCCTAATGATGATCAGAAATCGTCTGCTTCCTCTTATCAATCCAAGTGTGTTGAACACAAGCCATTAGCCATTAAAAATTGAAAGACTGCAATTAAAACACTTGCATCATATATATATATATATGTGCACAAGGAGTGCATGATCCCGCCGCATGTATATATATATATATATATATATCGCAAAGAAAAAGATGGATATCTTTATTGGAAAATAAACCCAAGGGAAAAACACGAGATCCCACAATTACACGTTTGCGACTTTGATAT
The DNA here is from genome assembly GCA_027405835.1 of Asclepias syriaca. Lineage (NCBI taxonomy): Eukaryota > Viridiplantae > Streptophyta > Magnoliopsida > Gentianales > Apocynaceae > Asclepias > Asclepias syriaca. Next base: position 27,167,570 of record CM049927.1, read on the forward strand.
AACTCGACCTCCATCTTATTTTTATATATACACGAAAGATATGAGATTTTGCATTGTTATCATCGAGATAAAGATTTTAAGATGAAAAAACATGCATACTAAATTAAGCAAAATTATTTCAATCCAGAAAGGAATACTCAACATAAATATATGGAAAATTAATTTGCACAATCAATAGCCTAATCATATATATAATTCCAGAATAATGTTAATTTTCATGCAATGAAGAGGCTGATATTTATTTCTTCTACGCCCTGGTGTTGCTTTGTTTAATATATATATATATTGAGAGAGAGAGAGAGAGAAGGCACGTGAAAGAGCTGTCCTAGAAAACTACATAACCTTTTTTACTCGTCTTTATATTTCAGAAGTGTAAAAATGAAAAGAAAAAATGATCTGCTACCATTTTCTCGCATGATTAGAATATAAACTTTTGAGGAAAAGAACATATAAGAGATTCATGGAATTTCAAGGATTGGAGTTCAAATTGGTTTGGATTTATAAATCAAGAGAGTTAAGATTAGAGGGACCACACATAATAATTGTTTGGCCACCACTTCCATCTATCTACTCGCTTAATAATTTACTGCTCTTAATTCCTAAATTCCTCCATTCGAAAATCAAAATCCAACAAGATATAGGTACATGTTATTGCAATTGCTTCCTCAATATATATATATATATATATATATATATATATATATATCATTCTGCTACCATACATGGAATTATCATTATTTTTGGTTACATTGATTGAAAAAATTGATTGGTAATTATAGTGTAGACATATTAATTAATTATTGCCTCTTTTTCGGCTGTTTGCCCTAACTAAATGATACAAAAGACAAAGGGTGATTGGATGCACTAAGTACGGTAGTGGAGAAGAGGTTAGCTAAGTCAATAAAGACTTGATTGGTGGCCGGAAAAAGTACTCAGTAGAGATTTGTCCGGGGGGGTCAGTACTGCAAAGACGGGGGAGGGGCCGGCCCGGGGAGGAAGGGTTTTCCAACCAGGCATGGCGACTTGGCGATGCCTTTGTTTTTTTGTTTTTTTTTTTTTTCTAACCATCATTGTATTTTCAAACATGTCCTATCGTTACACTGGGATTGAGTTGTCACCTTAAAATATTATAAAAAGGAAAAGGCTAATCATGATATATAAGAAAGCTACAATCTTTGATTTTGAGTAGTTATAAAAGAGAAAGTGGCTTTTTTATTTCATAAATTTGTCCATTTTTTAATTATCAATTCCTACCAAACTGGACACTTGTCGTCTTTCTATTCATTTCGCTGTCTACATACTAGTTTTTCTTTATTATTCTTATTAAGGTATTTGAGTCTTTTTCTTTTTTGTTGATAAAGAGAATTATAGCTTTATCAAAATTGGGGTATATCTAGGCCTCGTTAGCAGCTCATAACAACAATACCAGAATGTTGTTAGCAAATCCAACAAAAAGAAAGCCGTAAAGCCCACTAACAAAGAAGTATTAGCCATATCAGGCTTTTAAAATTTTAGGCCCAATAAATTCTGAAAGTGGAATGTTGGGCTATTTCTACATTTTATTTTAATACAATTGGAATAAAATAAAATAAAAAGGAAAAATAGGTTAGGCCTGATAAGGTTAATGATCTTCTGTTATATAATATATGTTATGAATCCCGGAGATTCATTAAATTAGTGGATATCCATTGTATAATCATTATTATTATTTTATTATGAAATAATTACGTATTTAATAAAACATGATAAATATTATCTTATGTTTATCTGTAAGGTGACACATATCACATAATATTTATGATTTTGGTGACAAATATCACATAGCAATTAATACCGGGTGACAAGTGTCACCCTTTGTTCTTATCCTTATCTCATATTCACCCCTATAAATAGAGGACATTCTACCCTTTTGTAGATACAACCAACTATCAACGAGAAATCACATAATAATATTTTCTCTATTTTCTACGTCTCTCGTTTACTTTTCATCTCGTTTATTTTATTATTTTTATATAATTTCATAATACGTTATCAGCACGAGTCTCTACACCGGGTAAAGTATTTTTGAAGTTTATTTGAATATCAATCAGGTACATTTTTTACAAGTACGTTTTCTATTATTATTATCTCAAATCTTATTAAACTCGAATTTGTGGCTCTTGATGTCACCGGAAAGAATTATTTGTCACAGACACTAGATGCCGAAATGCATCTTGCTACAATGGGTCTGGCAGACACCGTTGTATAAAATAATGTGTCATCAACACAAGACCGTGCCAAAGCTATAATATTTCTTCGTCATCATGTTCATGAGGATTTGAAAAATGAATATCTTACCGTAAAAGATCTTCTTGTTTTATGGGGAAATTTGAAAGAAAGATTCGACCACCAGAAGATGGTCGTTCTCCCAAAAGCACGGTATGACTGGTTGCACCTGAGGTCGCAAGATTTCAAATCCGTGAGTGAGTATAACTCGACAATGTTTAAAATAGTTTCACAGTTGAAACTATGTGAAGTTTATATAACGGATGATGATATGCTGGAGAAAACATACTCCACTTTTCATGTCACGAATATTGTCCTGCAGCAACAATATCGTGAGAAAGGTTTTAAGAAATACTCTGAATTAATTTCTTGTCTTCTTATTGCAGAACAGAATAATGAACTACTGATGAAAAATCACGAGACTCGACCTACTGGTTATACTTCATTCCCTGAAGTGAATGCTGTTAGAAATCATGATCTCAGAAGAGATCGTGGTCGTTACAGTGGTCATAGTTGAAAATATGATCATCGACGTCGTGATAAATTTGGTCATTATAATAATAATAATAATTTAGGTGCCAAAAATGTTAATGACCACCTGAAGTGAACAAAACATAATGAGAAAGGAAATATTGTTCCGAAAAATTATGAAGACAAATGTTATCGTTATGGCATGAAAGGTCATTGGTCACGTGCCTGTAACACGACAAAATATCTTGTTGACTTATATCAAGCATCTATTGAAAAGAAAGGTAAAGATGCTGAGGCAAATTTTACTTCTCAAAATTTGTCTCATGAAAGAAATGATGACGATCTTGAAAATGTTGATGTTGATGTGGCTCACCTGGATGTTACTGATCTTTTCAAACATCCAGAAGGAATAATTGACCACTTGATTGGAAATGAAAGTGTCTAAAATAACTAGAATATTAATGTTATGTGTTATATGTTTATATTACTTTTTGTTGTGATATAATATGTTTAATTTTTATTTCTGTAAATATTTTGTTAACAAAACATATGGCTGTTGTTCAATTTTTTTGTATGAATAACGATATCGAAAGTGTCTGTCTTATTGACAGTGGAACTACATACACCATACTGAAAAATGAGAAATATTTTTCTCATTTGAATGTGGGGGAAACAAGTGTTACCACAATAAATGGTAGTGCAAAACTTATTGAAAGCTCCGGAAGAGCTAATATAATATTACTGGAGGAACTATGATTGCTATTGATAAAGCATTATATTCCTCAAAGTCTCAAAGAAATTTATTGAATTTTAAAGATATCCGACGTAATGGATATCATGTTGAGAGACTATGGAGGATAATGGTCATGAATATTTGGGTATCACAAAAGTGACCTCCGGTAATAAGTTTTTGTTGGAAAAACTATCATCTCTATCATTTGGCCTATATTATGCGAAAATAAATGCTATTGAGGCGCATCATTTAGTAAATCAGAAGTTTACTAATCTCGTTACATTTAAAGTTTGGCATGACCGTTTGGGTCATTCGGGATCAATTATGACGCGAAAAATTATCGAGACAACGCACGGTCATCCTTTGAAAAATCAAAGAATTTTGACTTCTGATAAACTTTCACGTGCTGCATGTTCCAAAGGGAAATTGATTATAAGACCATCACCATTGAAAGAAGGAGCTGAAAGTCATACATTTCTAGAACGGATTCATGGAGATATATGTGGACGGAATAATCCACCATGTGGGTAATTTCTATATTTCATGGTCTTGATTGATGCTTCGACCCGATGGTCGCATGTTTGTTTATTATCAACTCGCAACTTGGTGTTTGCTAGATTACTTGGAAAATAATTCGCTTAAGAGCGCAGTTTCTTGATTATCCTATTAAGTGAATCCGTCTAGACAATGTTGGTGAATTTTCTTCGCATGCATTTGATTCTTATTGCATGTCGATTAGAATAATTGTTGAACATCATGTAGCTCATGTTCACACACAGAATGGTCTAGCTGAATCATTTATTAAAAGGCTGCAATTAATTGCTAGACCATTATTGATGAAAACAAATCTCCTTACAGCAGTTTGGGGACATGCAATTTTGCATGCTGCAGCACTTGTGCGTTTAAGACCATCGAGTTACCATAAATTTCTCTCATACAGTTGGCTTTTGGTTCAGAACCAAATATTTCTTATTTGAGAATTTTTGGGTGTGCTGTATATGTTCCAATTGAACCACCCCAACAGACAAAAATGGGTCTGTAAAGAAGATTGGGGATATATGTTGGGTATGACTCCCCGTCCATTATAAGGTATCTTGAACCTTTGACAGGGGATGTGTTTATATCAAGATTTGCTTATTGCCATTTTGATGAAAATTTGTTTCCCAATTTAGGAGGAGAGAATAAATGACATAAGATTGAACTTGCGTGGAAAATACATTTGAATCATTTAGATCCACGCACAAATATGAGTGAACTTGAAGTTCAAAAGATTATACATTTGCAACAAATTGCAATTCAACTGCCAGATTCTTTCGCTGACTGCAGCAGAGTCACTAAATCACATATTCCAGCTATAGATGCTCCTATACGGATAGAAGTTCGTGAAGGACAAAAAGTTAATCATATAGCTATTGAATAAAAAACACGCCAGAAGCGTGACCGACCCCTTGGTTCCAAAAATAAAAATCCTCGAAAGAAAATATGATTAAATTATCCAGAAGATCATATTGATGAAACAGAAAAAGAAAATCAAGGGACAACGGTTGAAAAGATTCCAACTACAAATGATGAAGAGAATTCTGAAATCTCTATTAATTATACCAATTCAAATCAAAGTTGGGATCGAAGAAACGTTGTTATTGATAATATTTTTGCATACAACGTAACCTTTGATATTTACAAGGATAATAAGGATTTAGATCCTTTATCTGTTGAAGAATGTCGGCATAGAATTGATTGACCTCAATGGAAAGATGCGATTCAATCGGAGTTAAATTCGCTTGCAAAGCGAGAAGTTTTTGGACATGTAGTCCAAACGCCAAAGGATGTAAAACCTGTTGGCTATAAATGGATGTTTGTGCGAAAACAAAATGAGAATAATGAAGTCGTAAGATATAAAGCACGACTCGTCGCACAAGGTTTTTCGCAAAAACCATGAATTGATTATGATCAAACTTATTCGCCCGTTACTGATGCTATTACACTCCGATATCTTATAAGTTTGGCAGTTCATGAAAAGGTGGACATCCGTCTAATGGATGTTGTTACAACTTATCTTTATGAAAGCCTTGAAAATGAGATTTATATGAAAATCCCCGAATGATTCAAATTACCAAAGGCTTCTAAAGGCCCTCGTAAAAATTATTCTATCAAATTACAAAAGTCATTATATGGGCTTAAACAGTCTGGACGCATGTGGTACAATCGTCTTAGTGAATTCTTATTGAATTCAGGATATAAGAATGACCAAATTTGTCCATGTGTTTTTATTAAGAAAACAAATTTTAGTTTTATGATTCTTGCTATATATGTTGACGATATCAATCTCATCGGAATTCTAGAAGAGCTTCGAGAAGCTATAGATTGTTTGAAACGAGAATTTGAAGTTAAAGATTTTGGAAAAACTAAGTTTTGTCTTGGGCTTCAAATTGAACATATGAAAGATGGAATTTTTATTCATCAGTCAACATATACAACTAAAGTGTTGAAAAGATGTTTCATAGATAAAGCATATCCATTGAGTATTCCAATGGTCGTGAGGTCACTAGATATAAATAAAGATATATTTAGACCTCGAGAAAATTATGAAGAACTACTTGGTCCTGAAGTACCATATTTGAGTGCTATTGGTGCACTGATGTATCTTGGAAATAATACTCGACCTGATATAACATTTGCTATAAATATATTAGCAAGATTTAGTTCTTCGTCAACACAACGACATTGGAATGGTGTTAAACACGTCTTTAGATACCTCCAAGGACAATTGACCTCGAATTATTTTATTTAAATGTAAAAGACCCAAAACTGATTGGGTATGCAGATGCTGGTTATCTTTAGGATCCACATAAGGAACGTTCTCAAAATGGCTATTTATTTACATATGGTAATACTACTATATCATGGCGCTCCACGAAGCAAACAATAGCAGCAACTTCTTCTAATCATATTGAGATAATAGTCATTCATGAAACAAGTCGAGAATGTGTATAGTTAAGGTTAATAACACACTATATTAGAGAGAGTTGTGGTTTATCCTCCGGAAGAGAGATTCCAACTCCTCTATATGAAGATAATGCAACTTTTATAGCTCAATTAAAAGGAGGGTATATCAAGGGAGATAGGACAAAACACATTTCACCTAAATTCTTCTTTACTCATGAACTTCAAAAGAATTGTGAAATTGATGTGCTCCAAATTCGATCATGTGATAATCTTGCAGATATATTCACTAAAGCTCTTCCGACTGCAACCTTTGAGAAATTGAGATATAAAATTGGTTTGCGTCTGTTTAAAGATTTCAAGAGATCATCTCATCAGGGGCAGAAATCTACACATAAAAAATAGTGTACTCTTTTTCCTTCACTAGAGTTTTTTTCCCACTGGATTTTTATCTAGTAAGGTTTTAATGAGATATATTCTTTATGTAATAGACATCTAAGGGGGGAGTGTTATGAATCCCGAAAATTCATTAAATTAGTGGATATTCATCGTATAATCATTATTATCCTTTTATCCCGAAATAATTACGTATTTAATGAAAGGTAATAAATATCACCTGATGTTTATTTTTAAGGTGACACATAGCACCTAATATTTATGATTTTGGTGACAAATATCACCTAGCAATTAATATCGGGTGACAAGTGTCACCCTTTGTTCTTATCCTTATCTGATATTCACCCCTATAAATAGAGGACCTTTAACCCTTTTGTAGATACAACCAACGATCAACGAGAAATCACATAATAATATTCTCTCTATTTTTTACGTCTCTCGTTTATTTTTCATCTTGTTTATTTTATTGTTTTTATATAATTTCATAATAATATATGAAAAACTTAAGTTTTTTCTTCTTCAAATGCTATATTTTCGATCATATAATTAAATATTTAGTGAGATGTTATTAAATTTAAAATATTGATAATGAGTTATGAAGAATATATAATAATAGAGGTGTGAGAAGGGAATAATATTAAAAATGAGACGAGAAAGAGTGCCGCCGGAGACGGCTTGGACACAGTAAAACACGTATAGGAGGAGGAATTGGATTCCTTTGCTTGGAAAGGTGGAAGATGTGAAGGGAGAAAAAGGAAAGAAAGGATGTCCAAATTAAATGTTTGGATTTGGGGTCTGCTAATTTTTAATTATTAGTAATAGTAGTAAGAAAAATAGGAGGGATGGATGAGAGTAGTACTGATGAGTGATGACAGATCATTCCTTGATGTGGAGATCTCTCCAAAATAATAACGTAATAATATTCCTCAAGTCTCTATCATGCAAACTCACTATTTCCTTGGTGTGTATCACAAAACCCCATGTTTCAGCCGCTAATCGAAGAAGTTGCCAAAAGCGAGATTTACTAATTACTGGATTCTTTCTTAACCCTCCTCCTCCCTCCTTCTTCTTTTCCTTCATCATCTCTTTGATCTTCTCCTCTATCATTTATACATACTGTCTTTTGATTCTCTCATTTTTCTTTTAAAATAATTTGTCGCTTTAATTCCACTAATAGCTACTACTAATTAATGTTTTTCTTTTTCTTATTATTATTATTTTTTAATTTTATGTTATTAATAAGGATTTAGTAAAAAGTAGGAGATAAGAAGAGGAATTTAGAAACCTAAAACAAGATATATGCATCCGGAAAAAAAAAAACAATAAAGGTTGCCATCCGTGCAACGAATAGAAAATTATATATATTGTTATACATTTCAAAGGGTGAAAAAGTGCATGTTGGCCAAGGTTTTATCAACCAACTAGGGTTTCCAAAGCATATACTTACGTATATCAGGTTATCTCGTGTTCATGTACTTACATACCAAACATTATATATAAATATAAGCTTCTGAAAATCAAACAATTAATCTCCTGAAAAATGAGTTACCAAGACCTATACATGTGAAAAGGGTACAAAGAAGTATAAACTCATATCTTCATCTCAGATAACACACACATATATATATATACAGCTTCAGAAGGCTTATTCAATTAATTTGTAGTTGAATAACATTAAGAAGTAACACAGAGGATGTGATGATGACATGAAAGAATGTGTGTGCAATCCTTGTAATTAAGAGTGACAATATATATAATTATAGATCTCATGTTCTTGAAGTCAGTTTCTATTGAATGGGATGAATGTAACAGAAAACTCCTCCTCCTACTACTACTACTACTACTAAGTGTATCATATATATATATATAATTTCTAAGAATAAGAATAAAATAAATGTCAAATCAATTTTTTTTCTTTTATATATATATATATATATATGAGCACTGTTACATATATATAATCGTAAGCGCATAAGACATGTCGCTATTCAGGTCTCAGGTTAATTTGTGACGCCAAGTTTTAGCGCGTAGAGGAAACGGTTTCCAACCCAGATGTCCAACATAGAACTGGAAGACACCCAAAATCCTTGCACCTAGCAGTTCAGTAATAACTGGTTGGCACTTCTGCACTTACAATTCTAGCAGTACACTGCAACTATAGCTAGCTGGGACAAACCCTAAAACTCTCCGATATCCATAAATGGCAGCCTCCATCTCCATCTTCATCTTCATCTACATCTTCCCTTTTGTTCATCCTTGGAGAATATCATCATGTCGAATTCAAGCAGCAGCAGCAGCGGTAACAGTAGTAGCACTAGCAATTCCAATGCATTCAGGCCTCCGCTACCAGCTTCGGGGCGGCACCCGGTGTTCCGAGGAGTGAGGCGTAGAAAAAGCAGTGGGAAATGGGTATCTGAGATTCGGGAGCCTCGAACACCTAACAGAATCTGGCTAGGTACTTTCCCGACTCCCGAAATGGCTGCAGTCGCCTATGATGTTGCTGCACTTGCTCTTAAGGGTCCACATGCCGAGCTTAACTTCCCGGACTCAGCTTCTTCTTTACCTTCCCCGGCGACCTCTTCTCCGAGGGACATTCAGGCTGCTGCTGCTAGTGCGGCTGCTGCGGCTGGAGCTGCAGTGGATGCTTTTCAGCTTGGTGGTAGAAACACTTCCACTGATTCACAAGTAGTTAACGAATTTGTTGACGAAGATTTAATATTTGATATGCCAAATGTTCTGGTCAATATGGCTCAAGGAATGCTTCTGAGCCCTCCCCGCTTGGACATTAATGATGGTGCTGATGATCACCACTCTTCTGCTCATGAATTTATAGAACATGACGATCTCTGGAATTATCCTTACTAATGCATCGCTGACCCACTTCTCTCTCTCTATATATATATATATATCTATATATCCAATAATATCCACGAATAAATATATATATATATATATATATATATATATATCGGATCCATCATTAGCAAAATATATATATATATACATATAGGATGATCGATCATTAGGAATCAACAGCCAATATATCTTGAACTGGTAGTATATGTCATTTCTTCGTTTATTTGTAAAGAAGTGTTCTGATCGTTTGTGCTCTCCTACGCCCTTGAAGTTGAACTGTCTGTAATAAGAATCCTGGGATCTTGGTGCTTCAGTACCATATATATATTTGACTGTATTAATGACAAGGACTTGCCATTTCAAATCAAGGGCGCGGAAGTGAAGTTGACTGTTTTAGCAACACTGCAGGTTTCATAATTTTCACTGAATCGAAATTAATTGTCTTGTTGCCATGTAATTAATTTGTAGCTCCGAAACAAAATACGGCTCCGAAACAAAGTATATCCAATAATTAATATACATTTCTTGCAGATTAGTGTGTTTTCCTTCTTTATTCCATTGCCTTTGTTTCTAATGCTAAACAAAGTCGCACGCACAAAGTGTATCGGGCATATATATATATATATATATACGTGTGTATTTATTCATGAGGTTGAATAACTTATTTAAAATTTTCAACATCATAGTTATATATATATATATACAGAGAGAGAGAGAGAGAGAGAGAGGGAGAGAGTTATATAGAGAGAGAAAGGGAGGGTTGGATTTAGTTGATCGAAGAAGTATAAGATGACATCAGGCATGAGAGCATGAGTGTGTTACTAATTTATACTATACCATATCCCATCCATCGGTTTTCTAGAGTTCCTGAGACAAAAACTATACACTTTAGTTTGGTAGAGAAAAGCAATCAAGTAGGGAGATTTTGTCAATATAAATCATTAAATTTTTGATTTTTTTAACTACTTTTTCCAACCAACCATATGTAACTGTAACTCATGATCCATAACCACATATTGATTCCTTTCTTCTTCTTTTTTAAATCCTTGATGACTCAGAAATTAATGAGAATCTACTATTTGATTTTTTGTTTGAACTATTTTTGCAATATTTTTAACAAATTTTATAATGCATTATAATATATTTAGTATAAATTGATGACAAATATAAATTTTATTGAAAAATATTAAGGAGGAGAATTTTGGATGATGATTACTTTGAATTCCTTAAAATAGAATGCTGCTGCTGTATATAATTATTATTTTATTTTTTGCGGTAGTGGAGGTTCGATATTTATTGAGTAGAGAGGATGGGGCCCACGCATATTAATTTTCAGTTGTTGACGTGTCATTCTCAGATGAGTTGGCAGTGTGAGATTGGAGAAGTAGGCTCTCAGGTCATATTGAGGGGAGACAGGGACGGACACTTGAGGGTCCCATGTAAAACCTATCATATATCACAAGAGACATAGAAAGTGCGGCCATTAATTTGTATGTGTGGATATAACAGTTTTGTCCTAAGTTTCATCATATTATTTCTGACTTGCAAAGCTGCAAAAATCCACACTCATAAAATTAACTGACTAATCAGTAATCGCACACCAAAAATAGAGTTTAATTAATCGTCCAAAGTACTCAATTAACCTAAAATTCTGAAAGAATTAAGTAGTACTCTATACACATATATAGCTAGGATAAGTAGTAGTATCTTTTTTTTTATTATTCTAAGATCCTTGTTTCCTTTATTATTTTAATTACTCATGATGGTTACTACTTACATTGCGACCTTTTTCTCTGTATATTTCATTATTAATATTATTCACCATCAACCTATAAATAATAGTATGAAATATATATATATTAAAAAAGTTTATTTATATTATGAGTTGACATATTATATATATATATATTTTTTTTTTATTATTATTATTTTTTTATTTTTTTTTGGAGATTGATAGTAATATAGGATTTAAAAAGGTATTTTCAATTTATGAAATTCAGTTAAAATAAATTAAAATCAATAATATTATTGTATTATTTATAATATACAATTTATACATTTTAATCAATATATAATCAATCTAAAAAAGAAGAAATATAAATTTCATATAATTATCATACTTTTTTATGTAATTAACTTGATTAATCTCCACGAGATATCTTTTAGTTTGCAAGGATATTTATGATATTATTGTTTTTGCCAAAAGAAGTGAAGGTTAAACTATAGATTATTAATTGCCTTGACAGAAGTATATATAATCGTTATACAATCACTTGTATAAATAGGCTATACTTCAGTGAAAAAACATATACAAATTTATTTTTCTAACATATACATCAAAGGAAACTTAGTCTTGAAGGCACACTGGTTGGAAAGTACAAACCACAATGTTCAGTTTGATGGGAAATTTAAAGATTGAAAGTTAGTCGTTGATATGAAAATTAAAGATTAAGCAATTAATGACTTGATGAGCATCGATCACAAGAATGTAATTATCATCTTTATTGACTGTGTTTAGGTTCTTCTATTCACCCAATTGATGACATATATGCTTCAGCAAACCCTTAATTGTATATATTATTTACCATTCGACATTAATTATTGAAGTATTTCTTAGTTACCCACCTGAACCAAGACTTGAAGATGGACTACGTACAGCTAAGGATATATAGTCATGAGCAAACTTGGATTTGTAGCTCAAGATTTTGCAATTTCATTGATTCCAAATTAATTAAGGATATATAGTCATGGGCTAAGCAGAGGAAGAGAAACAACCACATTTATCAACTTAAATCGGAGGATGGTAAATAGTGTACGGATGAGGCCAGGTTGAAGGAGGCAGTAAGGGCCTTCTATGTGAGTTTATACACCAAAGACGACTCTGTGACATGCAACCCGAGTGATTGAAACTTTCCTCATCTGAATAGAAACTCAAAATTGTGGCTGAATAGGGAGGTGACAGAATACGAGGTTAGAATGGACAGCATTTAACTTAATTACGGGCTCACAAAGCACCTGGGCCCGATGGAATTTCAGCCAGTTTTTTCCAAAGATTTTGGAATTGGGTTGGAAGATCAGTGGCTGATTTTGTCTTGGAAGTATTCCAAAAATGGAGAGTACCAATTGAAATGAACCGGTCCATTATATGCTTATTACCCAAACAACAACATCCAGAGGATATATCACAGTTTCGCCCTATTTGCCTTAGTAACGTGTTGATCAAGATTATAAATAAAGTCATTGTAAATAGGGTGAAAAGAGTAATTGGAGACTTGGTTGGTGAGCATCAATCAAGTTTTATACTAGGAAGACAGACCACGGACAATATTGCCATTGTGCAAGAAGTTCTACATTCGATGAAGGGAAGTAAAGGTAAACGGCGTGGGATGATTGTGAAGATTGATTTAGAGGCATATGACCGGGTGGATTGGCATTTCTTGGAATAAGTCTTGCGAGTAATTGGTTTCGGGGAGTCGTTGATCAAAGTCATACAAGAATGCCTCACAGTTACAGAGCTGTCAGTTCTTTGGAATGGTGATCGCTTGACACCCTTTGCACCTCAACGGGGATTACGACAAGGAGATCCTTTGTCCCCATACCTCTTTGTCTTATGTATGGAGGTACTCGGACAAAGGATCAAGAAAGCGGTGGAGAAAAAAGATTGGAAGGCTTATGAGGTGGGAAAGGAGAAGATCCAAGTGTCACATCTATTTTTTGCAGATGATTTGCTGCTCTTTGGCCAAGCTTCTCAGAAGCAAGCTGCGGTTATGTTTGGAATTCTCCAAACATTTTGCGCTGAATCCGGACAGAAGGTAAATGGAAGTAAATCGAGAGTCTGGTACTCACCCAACACTCCTGTAAATGTGATGTTGGCGGTATCAGAGAGATATGGAGTTAAGAATACAAGCAATCTTGGAAAATATCTCGAAATCCCATTGTGCCATGGAAGAGTGCAACAACAACATTTTGGGTATCTAATAGAAAAAGTAAGGGGAAGGTTGAGTGGGTGGAAGAGCAAATTGGCTTGGCGCTGTCTGAATACACTGAGGAGCTTGTGGGTTAAGATTCTAACATCTAAGTATGGAAAATTGAATGGTGAGGATGCCCAATCGAAGGGATCGAAGTCCATGGTGTGGAGGGGTATATTACATGGGTATGAATTACTGAAACAAGGTTTGGAAGCCACTATGGGAGACGGGGGGAATAGTCAATTATGGTGGTAGGCATCCGAAAAAGGGATCTTCACTACTAAATCGGCGTACAGCCTGTTGCTTGGCGACGGAAGAGGGGTCAGTTCAATTGGAAAGAACTCTAGCGGTTTAAGGGTCCAATGCGTGGCTCCTTACTACTGTGGTAAGTGGCCCATAATGGTCTCAAGACCTGCTCCCTCCTATGGAGCAGGAAGGTGGTAGATGACCCCGACTGCATTCTTTGCGGTGATAATTTTGAATCCACCTTGCATGCGGTTAGGGATTGCAAGGTGGCGAAGAGGATGTGGGAAATTTTGTTACCTCAAAGTGGACAACAAAGTTTTTGGAACACAGATAATAGTCAGGAGTGGCTGAAGATTAATTTGAAGCAAGGTATGCTGAGAGAGCATTGGGGAGATAGTTGGAAATACATCATTCGACAAGGAGTGATGGAATTATGGTATGGGAGGAATCTGGTGCTATATCAGGACAAGGAACCTCCTAAGGCAGAATGGCTCACGGGAATAGTACTGAGAAAATCTTATGAATTTTTGTGTACACTACAAAGGTAGTGTCTACTGTCTTTGTAATTTGGAGGCTACATGGTAGCTGTGTACAGTTTCTTCAAGTATTAATATAATACATCCCTTTAAGGGAAAAAAAATTAATTAATTGGCCCAATGTCAATTTATACCAACAATTTTTAACATATGTAAAAGTTAGGTAGGTAGGAGGAGGATCTTAGGCTTAGGCGGCGGTTGTTACAAATTTTAGCCCATGAAGTCAAAATAATAATAATAATAAGGTAAAGGGCCGGGGTTTTAATTGCATTGATATGAATCTAAGGATAGCCAGGCCCAGCAGATTAACAAATAAACACCAAATTCTTGATTACACAATTGTGTACAAGGGTTTTGAATTAGGCAGGTGTTCGGACATAGCTAAGAATTGTGTACAAGGTTTGAAGGACGGTGAGGACTAGAAGTAGAAATGCAGCTAAAGCTGATATAAACGACCATGGAGTGCTGAAGTAAGTATACCTGAAGCTCGCCCAGTAGACGTGCCAATTACTGTTGTAGTATTGGTTTACTTCATTGAACAAATGGGACAAATAACACCTGTCTATGTCGAACGAAACATCTTTCCCCAAGTTGTTAATAAACCTAGCAACTTCAGTATCGGTGCCCAAATAGTTGTCTATAATGCAGCGATCCGACAGAAATTCCACGTCCTTCTCTGAGTTTATTAGGCAATCCAGCAGAGTTGCGTAGGTGGTTATGTGCTTGGAACAACTGCCGTGACACTGCTCGTAAGCCACACAGTTCAAGAGAAATGAGCTCATAAAATCATCGAGAGCAACCGTCGGCATTTCGATGACTCCCCGCCTGAATTTTACAGCCAAGAAGCTGTCTTCGTGGCTGGTCTTCAGATTGATTCCGGCTCGGCGGAGACTGGAAATGCACTGAATCACCCGAGTGTGGGAATAAGTATCTGCGTCGGGCTCGTCGAATCCTGGTCCTGGTGGAATGAAGCTTGATCGAAGGAAATCAAGTAAATGCTTGCCTCCGTGATTGCGGCTATACCTTGAAATGACCTCGTCACTCCTGGGTAATACGTTATTGAAGAATTTTAGGGTGAGCGTAGGCAGAGACAGCTGAGAAGAAGCAGAGCTCCCACCCTGCATTATTAATGATGTAAGATCAAATAAGCGCTGGAGTATGAAAAATGGAATTTGATTCTCGAGTCGAATGAGATCCCTCAAGAAAAAAGAATATATCCAGGACATATTGATGAGCGGATCATCAGCCTCGAATGGAACCATCCCTCCCAACCTTCGGAACAGCTCAATAATGAAACAACCATCAAGAACCAGCATCTCTATAAATTCATCGCTGCTAATGTGTATCTCTTGAGAATAACAATCTCTGGCCCTCATTTCCAGGGGTTGAACCGCCTTGAGAAGATCTTCCAATCCCAGGCCTTTGTTCTCAACTCGCTTCAGTAAAGAACCCAAGAACCTCCATTTGTGCTCTTGGATCATTTCTAGCTGTGGCTCCCCGTGGTGGTACGGACCAATTGACACTATATGAGGCTCATAGGATCTGCCGTGGATGTCAATTAGAGTTTGGGGCACCCTGAAGATGCAGCAGGAGCTCCGGCCGGCCGATCTGCACAATATTTTTGGCGCAGCGGATATCATTGCTTGCATCGTTGCCAATCTATCTCTATTCACTTCCCACGCCTCAATGGATTCATGATCTTCACCTTCATTTCCAATCAAATTGCTGCTCATGTCTAATTCTTTATTCTTTAATCAAATTGCTGCTGCCTCCCAGTTCTTGCTATATTAATTATAATAATGTTGGAGAAGAGAGATACATGTTTACTAAAATCGAAAAGTCAACGACTCATCTAGACCACTCATTTTTCTGTTACTTGTCTAATTAGTTACTATTAAAACATCTGGCCACGATGATTTCTACACGCCAAAAAGAAAATTCAAATGAAAATGAAAGCCAAACCTTCCTTCCTTGCAGTCCCTGGTCAACAATGGATGTATGTTCCCAAGAAGGGGAGAATTTCCCTTTTTATTTTCTTTTTTCCACTAAACTATATTATACATATATATTTCTCTTTAACAATCCTAAAATCCTTTACTAATAACCAAAGAAATTGAAATAAAATTTGAACACATGTTTTTCATATATATATATATATATATATATATATTGTAATGATCTAAACTCCTTAAATTTAGAAATAAACCAAATGATATTAGTTTTAAAGGGTTGGGTATTATTGGCTAATTCCCTTAAAACTGAATGTGGGCTTTGTTAGTAGGCTGGCCTGAAGAGAAAGCTCCTATTGTGTCAGAAAACCCATAGGAGGATTATATACATGATCCACTAGATCAACGCAACCCAGTTTCGTTAATACTTTTTTTTTTTTTTTTTTCTCCTTGTATCATTTTTTTTTTAAATAATTATTAAAAAACAAGAGAAGTCAGTACTGACTACTAGTAATAAAGATATGTTATATCGTACTTACAACTGGTAACTTTTATTTCGCAACTAATGTCAGACATTCTGGGGCTGCTAATTCTTGGGAATGTTTTCAAATTTGTGATTCAAAATCAATGTAAAATAGGTACAAATATAATCACTCTCTTACTTTTTCATTTTTACCTTTTACTCCTTCTTATATATATATATATATATATATATATATATATATATATATATATATATATATATTCATGAGATAATAAGTTTTTCCACAATTTTAAGAAGGGAAAAAAAAAAGTAACATTTTGTATTCCACGTAAAGAATAATGAAAAAGTGAACAAAACCAACAAATTCTTTTTGGGACAATGAGGTAGGTGGGGATAAACAAAAAAACAAAATTATATAAAAAAAAAAAGAGACTATTTCGGCATGTACAAGTAGAACCACCAACAAGATATAATTTGGAATTCTCCATTATTTTGGTGGCATTTTGTCGTAACCTTTTCTGTTTGCAATTAATAAAAAAGGCCATCCACTCATTGATTAAGATTAGCTCCTAATTCCTCCATTCCCTACTCTTTTTGGACGATTAGTTGTTCCACCAAAAATCCATAATTTACTAACCCATTGCCCACATTCCCTCCATCCAACTGTTTGCCACTTTATTCCCCCGCCCTCCGCCCTTCTGAAAAAAGAAGTCTGGACCTAATCATTGCTTTAGGAACGTTAACTTTAGCTGCCAACCTGCGTAACAAAATATTTACTACTCTCAAAGTAGCGAATTTAGGATTTAGGTTTAATGAATGACCGACCGCATTTACTTTTAACGATCGAGTGACTGAGAAGGAGGCACGCATTTACTTTTAACGATCGAGTGACTGAGAAGGAGGCAGTAAAATTCCAAATATATATATAGGAAGGTGGGCTTTCTTTTCTTGGTTGTTGGTCCATTTTAATCAAAGTTTACCTTGTCCTTTTGAAAGTGACAAAACTTTTCACAAGCTCCTGCATTTAGACTGTCTTTCTTTTTTTCTTTTTTCTTTTTTCTTTTTTTCTTTTTTTTTAGACACAACTCATGGAATGGCCTATTCCCATTTCCAAAATTAAATATAAGTATTCCTTTTGTGATTTTTTTTTTTTTTTTCAAGTTAGATTTTTGGTAAACAAAAATTTGGGGTTGGGTTTACTTTTTCTTTTCTTATTTTTTTCCTTGAGTGGCAAATTAACACGCGTCACTTTTTGCCACCAAACCTCAGCCTCAATCCACACAAACACATATTCTTTATTTCCAGCAATTATGAAGGTAACTTTATTGTAAATAATGGAAACCATATCATAAATCAATATTCAGCTGTTTGTATTATTTTTTAGCATTATCCAGAAAAGGTGTAATAATTCAAACACGAGCTTGCTACATCGTATAAACAATAAGTGGTCCCTATAAATTTCTAATGGTTTAATTATGCAACTGCCCCGATGTTCCAGATTTGCAATTAAACCCAGTCGTGTGGATTTTGTACCACTAGAAATAACACTGATTTTATCATTTAAAAGGATAGATAATGGCTTGAAGAATGTAGATCAAAGAATTGAATTCATTACTTTTTTTTCTTTTTTTTTTTTTTGGAGGGTGGGGGGTAGTGTTGCGTATAAACTAGAGGGGAAAAGGATTTGTTTTATTATTATCATTATTGTTTTAATGGACCATCAAAATGTGCAACTTTTAATTGAATAAAATCTATGCGGATATCATTTAAAAACATTGTGTCCATCCATATCTCTAATAATTACACTGCCTCAACTTAAAATTATTTTATTTTTAGCTTTTGTATTGATTATGAATTATTATGATTATAAATATCCGGAGTTATATTGTATTCTGAACAAATGATCAAAGGATTAATATTTATATTTTTTTTATAAAATACTATTCAAAAGAATTATATGGAAATCCATTTTGTTTATTTTGGAACAATACTACTTGGCAATAAACTAAGACACATAATGGCTAAAAAAAAAAAAAAAAAAAAGAAGAGCATAAACCTAATTTCGTGACTTCATTCATATACATAAATCATCATTCGTTCGTTCGTTCATTCATTCATAAGCCCACATATATGATGATCATTGGCTTCACTGACTAACTATGCATAACCCTGGCCTCATTACATGTTAGATAGACTATGATCCTTCCTCCAATTTAAATGTATTTATTTGTTATTTATGAGCAAATTGAGTTCAGTCCAGTTCCTTTGTCAATTCTTCCACCAATACACCAAAAATTGCAAGTTCGATTTCCAGTGCAGTTTCTTCTCTTTGCTCTTGCCATTTCTTCCACTGAGGAAGCTCGCTTCTCAAATCCAGTTCAACCATCATATCAATGGTGTTACATTCCACCTCTTTCCAAGAATCCAACTTGTTGCAAACACTTCCCAGTACGATTTCCCTGCTCTTCATTTCCCTATTTTCCTCTGAGATCAAGTCGGAAACTAGCCTCTTCATGTCGGTAGGAACTTTCCTTCGCCTCAGTAGCTCTGATTTGCTCACCACCTCAGTTACAAATGAATCCAGACTCCATGTTTTGTAGGCAGGAATGAATTCATCATTATCTTCAACGTCATCCTGGTATTCTTCATCCTCCAACTGTTCCATCATTCTCTTCTCCAGCTCAATCGGATCTAGTTCAGCTAGTTTCTCGAATCTACGAAGCTTATACAAAAGTTGTTCCTTTGCCCCTATATATATAAAATTCGGTTAAAGAAATAAGATGAGAGCAAAAGGACAGAATACAAGAAAAAGCAAGCATTTTGCAAAAGACCCTCAAGAACCAGAGGTTGACAATTGGAAAGGCAAACACCTAATTGTGGGTATGGTGACGAATGGGGTCATAATTTTATACGGCCCCTGATCATATGCAACAACAAAAATCCTGCAAAGTTGGATACCAAAGATCTTCCATTCACAGTAAAGCCCCCAAAACAAATGAATATTGATAAAGTAGAAAACCACTTCACAATCAAACAAGGAAACCTTGCAAATCAATGCTATAACGTGCACTTTCGTGAATTAAAAGCTCTGTTTTTAACATACTCTGAACCATGGCAAAGCTGCAATCAACGTCGTAATCTTCCTCTTCCTCTTCTCCGCTTTCTCGCCCTTCTTCTTCGTTTTCAAATGGAGGGTCCAATACTGACACTGGACTGTTTTGCTCTTTCTCTTCATCCTCCGCAAGTTGATTTTTTTCCGACCTGTTATTTCCTTCATAAATCTCCTTGTCCTATCAAACATCATCAAGATTTTTTTTTAAAAAAAAAACAAACCTTCACAGTTCTCAGTGTGACATCTTAATTTGCATGAACAATTTTATTAACAGTTCTCAATATGACATTTAATTCTTGCATTAACGAGAAAGGTCGTATCATCAATTATAGAAAGTTGACTACAGAAGCTCAATGCATTATGGAATTATAGCGTAATAATAAAAAACACTGCTAATTATAGTCAAAGGGCTGTTTGGAGAGGGTATCGTTTTGGACAAAATAAAATAAATCAAGATAATTTCTCTCCACATTGTCACGTAATGGGGAAATTCACCAGACAGGTTTATTTATTAAAATAGGTTTTTGTTTGCAGCGGCGTGACAACAAAATAAGCTAACAGACAACGCACTAACCAATAGTCCCAGATTACCCCTCGAATAGGTACCACAAACCAATAGTTTAATTTTTGGCATTGGATATCTTTGTCACTTACGCTCGACATTCCGGCCAAGGAATCAGACGAACGAGATGAGTTGCCGACAGCTTAATAGGGTCTCTGAGTCACCAGTTGACTCAGTTCCAGCTCTCCCAATCGAGTTGGACTCGAGACAACGTTCTTTTTGTCTTTTTGTTTCTTTTGCATTATGTGAGGTCTAATTTTCGTTACCTTCTTTTTTGCTCTCAATTCAATAAAAATATGAATACTCTAATTACTACTGGTTGTGAATTTCTTTTTTTTTTTTTTTTTACTAAAACAATTATAGGGCTAGTAGAAATGATCCGGGTTAATCAACTCAGTCCTTCACAACAGGCCTAATCCTAAAAAATATTTGCTTACTAAACGACAAACTAGGAAAAACAAAAACAAAAAAAAAAAAAAAAAGAGAGAGAGAAAAAAGTGTCAAACCTCTCTGTTGTGGCGTCTGGGAGATGCTGCCGGCGATGAGAAAATCGGCGTGGTTCGACCTGAAGATGGACTTCTCTGAAGAGAAAATCTAAAAGGGCTCGAGCAGAAGCGATTAGTTTCACAAGGATTTCGACGAGCTACGTAATCAAGGTCCTCAGAATCCTCTGACCGGGAACAACTAGTGGACGTCTCCGTATCCAAAGACCTCTCCTCGTTGCTCTCTGACCACCCTGCACTGCTGAGCCTACTGTTATTGCAAGAACATGAAAATAATCCGACTTCATCAACACTCTTGGCCGCGTCCATATTTTGTACTATTTTCGGCCCACTTGTTTGTCGAATCTCGATTTCCCTGGGTCGAGGAATTTCACACTTGTTGCTCTTGTTACGATCTTTAAGTTTCTTGAGAATGGAAGAAAACAAGCCGAAACCAACATTGTTAATATGGGGTTTGGATTTTGAATGGGAAGACGATTGTTGCTTCTGAATCCTCATTGCAGCTTCGAGAAGCAAAGTTGCAGTCCTAGCAGGGATGTGGAGCAAAACAGAGCCATTGTTGGTTCGACAGGGACTTTTAGCCGGCGAAAGAAAACCAGGAAGAGGTGACTTTGAAACGTCAGAGGAATCATAGAAGGCAAAAAAGCAAGCTTGCTTGCAAAGACTACGTTTCGCAATGGTTTCAACGACGGGCTTGCGCCTCTTTAGTTGTAATGAAGTGGGTTTAGCTTTAGGATTAGGAGGAGGATCACAACTTTTGAGAAGACAACGCCTGTCAGCTAGGTACCTCTTCAAATGGAACGGTTCTTGATCCTCCTTCAGCAACTCATGCAGGTGTTTTTGAGCAGCCATGGCAACAAAACTAAGATGAACAATAATCAAAATGATATTAGTAATTCCAAAGAATCAGGTTTTGAATTGTCGGAGAAACTTGAATAGGAGCATGAAAAGGCGTTGAATACCGAGTTGTGTGTGTGCGTTTTTAGGGGGAAGGGAGATTTCAAAGTGGAAGAAAAAAGTTGGATACAAAAATACTAGCAGCAGAGCAGAGCAGAGAGAGAGAAAGAAAGAGGAAGAAATGAGGAGAGTTCATGATTCAAATCTGGGGTTTAGAAAATCGAGGCATGGTGGTGATAAAGAAATTATTGGAAGCTGATGAAATATATTTTAATAAGTAATTGCAACAGTACTCCTATTTCTCTCCATAGGGCGTTGAGATGGCTGCCTGCCTGCCTGCTTATATGTTCCGAAAATCTTGTCTGAACGGAGAAGAAAGGAAGGGGCTCTCTTTCTCGCACTAGGGAAGGGCGAAAGCTCAAGGATACTTTTAACCATTATAATATAATACTAGTAGCGACTAGCGAGTAGTAAGTTGTAACAGCCTAACCGAACAGAACAGAGCAATGGAGAAGGTGAACGGGTCCCGTGGCCGTGGGCCACTCATAAAATTACCCGACACCTAAGCTGTCTTTTTTGGACGTCTAAGGACTTTCCACGTGGTTTACCCACATTTGGAATACCGTTCACTACTCATTTTTTACTTTGACCTTGTTTAAGTCTATTTATTATTTCCATTTTTCTTTCTTGTTATTTTTGTCAATAATATTGCATTAAAATGCCATTCCTATCCTATTCTCTCTTTTCTCTAAACTTTTTTATATTATTATTATTTATTAATGGATAAAGTATATTTTAAAATTTAAAATTATTTAAATATTATTCATTGAATAAAAGAGTTGTTTCATCTTTTATGAAAATGTTTTTAAAACATATATAATAAACTAAAAAGAATGGCAGAATATCTTAGTAGTTTAAATGTCAAAAGAAAACATAGTATTAAGTAAGTAATGAATTTATATATATTCTAAAATTTAATGTTGGTTATATTCTTTTCTTCAAGTTTAATTGATTCTAAGTATTTAGAATTTGTAATTATATTTAATAACTAATATCAATTAAAATTTAATTTAATTAACATCTTAAATTAAAATATTTTATTTTTTAAATTTAAAAAAAAAGGAAAAGGAAAATATGAAGGGATTACTATTTAATACCCCAAGATTTTTCCAAAGTACTAGGGATACAGCATCTACTTACAGTTGTATTGTGTTTTGAAGTTGAAACTAGCAGCGTAGCTGTCTTTGTACTTTCGCCAATCCCTTTTTACTTTTTCGGTGTTTTCCCCGGCGCTGTGGGCCCCCGCCCTTTGGCTTGGCTTTTGGTTCCCAACTCTCTCCTTATTTAACTTTTTACAGTCCCATTTGCTAATTATAATGCTTATTTAATTAGGAAAAATAATATGAAGTCAACAATTATTTTATTAGACATTTTAAAAACCAAATTTGTATTACAATTTCTCAAGAAAATTATTCTAAATTTTAAACTATAAAATTAAATTAAAATCTCCCTTAATTACTCTTCTCTTTTTTTTTTAACAAAACTATATTATTTACTTATTGTAAGTTGAGATATGTGTAAAACCGTTACCGCACAAAATTAATAATCCGCATTTTGTAAGTGAAATCATTCTCACCTACAGTGACTGGTGAGTGGTTTTGACGCCTTCTTAGTTCCGTAAAGGAGTTTGTAAAAAAGGCAACACCGTCGGTTTAACCGGCGCTGGAGACGGAGAGATAACGACAAAATTGAGATCTCGACATGATCTTTGACAATCATCCTTTGGGTCCTCTCGTCTCACAAAATCTTCCTTTTTTTTTTTCTTTTTTCTTTTTTTTTAATTCATCAAATTAAGGATATATATATATATATATCGATGTAACTTTTACTTATTATTTAAAATTTTTTAACATAATGTTTATTTAATAAAAATAAAACATTATTTTATTTTATATATTTTTTTTTAATATTATAATGTATTTTTAAATTATAATATATATATATATATATAATCTACATTAAAGAATAAAACCTAATAAGTATTTCAAACTTCATCTTTGATTTGAAAAGAATGAAGAAAGAGAACTTAATATTCTTATATATACAGTATTTGAATTGTTAGTAGTGAGAACTAATCTAAGTTGGGGTCTCTTCATTTTGACATTTTTTAAATCATATTTGAAATCTTAATTTTTAGTACATTACCTCATTTTCAGAAAAATTAGAATTCACAAAGTGGTTTTTAAAATTTTATATGTTAGTTTTAAGTTGCAGTGGATGATATTTTCTGCGACACCGTATTGAATGAATGGTAGAACTCCTCCTCTCAGTGTCGGCATCTTAGTCTCTCTCTCTCTCTCTCTTGTTTTTATGTTTGTTTTTCCCTTCAACTAATTCGATTTTTTTTCTGAGGGAATTAGTTTTCAAACTTATTATCAATATATTTTTAAATATTTTACTTTAACTCTTAACATTTTAAAATTATAAATAAAAATATTATTAATTAAATTATCTTTATTTCTTTATATTATTAATATTTTAAGATTAATATATTTTATTATAAATAAAATAGGTAACCTTTAAATACATTCATAAATTAAAATATTATTAACCCCGTAACTTAAGAGAGTTGGTCCGGATTAATTTAAAAAAGGTAAGGATACTAGCCCCAAGTGGGTAACAAAAAAATTAAATTTTTAATAAAATGTGTTTGTCTGTTGTAATATTAAGAATTTTTATTATTATTATTTTTTTCAAGTAATCGGACTATGTTTATAGGTAACATTTATGAATGTTTTGATATGATAAATGTTGATTGAATTTTATTTTATTTAAAAAAAAAGCAAAATAAAAAGAGTAGGAAGTTGGGTCGTAGAAATTCATTTATAATTTGAAATTTGGTGCAGAGGTTTGAAGGTGAATGCATATGTGTAGGTACCCATTGTAAGGCTAATTTGTAAACAAGCGTAGAAACAGTCCAGCAGCACGGTCCGATTCTTTTTGGAGACCTTAAAAATTTTCACAAATCTACAAAGGGAGAAATTTGAGAGAGAAGATGACAAATGTAAATGGAGAAAATGACAAAGAAAAATCTCATGTCTAAAGATGCAAAACTCGCAAGAAGATTTTGCTATTTGTGTACAAAATCTCAAATCCTTTCCCCCCAGCAGAAAAAGAGTCAAAATCCATACTCGAACTCCTTTCAGTGTTAAGGCAAAGGCAGCAGCTTTTCTGCCAAGACAAAATTTAAAAAATTAAAAAATGGGGGTAAAACTTGCCCACGAGGGGAGTCCCATTACAGTGATCATCATGCATGCGTGGACTTGGACTGTTAAAAAGGGTAGAAATTTAGTGCCCTTAGGAGCGTTTCTTTCCTCAGAGCCCTCCCTTTCGTGTGGTGTATGTCCATTGTCCAGTCCACTTCAGGTTACTGATGAGTGCTCTAAACTTTAATTCGAATATAAATTTTTTTCTTTAGGGAAAAAAAAAAAAAAAAAAAACCAACAACCAAGAAGGAGAATTCATATTCTAATGTCTTCATCAATGTGCAGCTGTTTTCGATATCAATTCTGAATATTTACATTTATATTTGGTACAGAAAATATCTCTATGATATGACTTGAAAAAAGTGATACCGCGACCACTTACCCACTATCTAATATTATATTGTTTAATTAATTCTGCTCAAATTATTATTAATTATTATTACTATTATTTTATCATAGTTCAATTTAATACTAACTATAAATATTTTCTATTTTACTACTACCTTCATCTTCCCCTTGTTTTATTTTTATTATTTATTTTCATTTTTTACAAGCAAACATTTAATTTTTATTATTATTGTTACTCTTTTTGTATTTACTAAAAAAAAAAAAATGTCCACTGATAACAACACGCATATTGACCACATAAAAACACACAAAATTACTTTGACTATGTTGGTACTGCTGCTGCTTGTGTTTTACTTATTTAAAATAAACAGTTCCTTATTTTGAGTATTGTAACTAAGTGAACTATAAATAAACAAATTATTTTATGATATTTTATCTTGCAATTATTTTCAGGTGTTTGAATAAGTTCTTACAGAATTTATCTCGCTTTGCACATTTGCTTATGACGTGGAGTATATATATATTTGAGAAGTTTTAAACTTGTCTACAAATTAAAAATGAAGATAAGAAAAGGTAGAGAAGGACGATGGAAGACGAAGAAGACGAGGAAGAGGAAGTATGGAATGCGGATTCTTATGCTCGTGAATGGACGTGGTTATGCAGCTGTTGTATTAGAGGTAAAATAATCCAATCATAAACGAGAATGACCTTTCATTATTATTATTTTCAAAGAGAATCTCATTTCATAGTTTATTTTAATTCGACCTGAAAGGATTGATAAGGCAGGTGGGGAAATCCAATACGAATGGGGTACTGATAAATATAGAATCATCTCCAACGGTTTCCTAGTTTTCTCCATCCAACTCCTCATTAATTACAATCTTCATCTTCGCCTTCATTTTCAGTTCTTCATCATAACTTTTTTTCCCTTCCGTCGATACTAGAAAACTTTTATTTACTCTGTATCTAAGATGCTGAATCTGTACCGGGGCTGGTTCTTGTGACGATGGTTGTTGGCTGGGAAAGAACATTAATGGCCGGAGTTTTTCCGTCTTCTGGGATTGGGTATCTAGCTGAAGGAGTTTCTTTTTTTCCCTTGTTTTGGAGGGAAGTCTGAACTTCCCCAAATACCACATTGAAAGAAAGTTAGTTATGGAATTCTTGCACGTTTATGTCACTTGTATATTTAAGATGTCTATTTTATCTTAATCATTAATTTGTGTTAAATGTAGATCATAATATACTCTTTATACATATATATATATATATATATATATAATATATATATATATAAATTGTTCTTATAAAATATTAATTTATATTTTATATTTTCTTTGACTTCATAAATTATAAAATATTAATTACAGATAGTATGAAAAGAAAAAAATATTAATAAATATATATTAAAATTTTAATGCTATAAATAAAAATATTATTTTGCTTTTTATTACTCTAAAAAAAAAGAAAAGGAAGGAGTATTTTTAATTCAATGACAAACTTAAATTTAAAAATATTGTAAGCTATAATTATACTTGGAATTCATTTCATTGTACACTGTACATCCCTTACATTTGATGGCCGAAGTGAGTGATTGAGTTGGCAGTACAGCTGTCGACTGATATGGAAAAAGGAAGGCTTTTGGAGATGTGATAGCTACAGAGCACTGTGAATAGGGCACGGGTATACGGTTCTGGCCAATGATCAATAAATGAACAGCATCCAGTTAGTAATTCCCTAAAACGGATAAGTTTTTCCAGGGAAAAATATATATATTTGTCTGATGAGAAAAACAAAATTAATTAATTCTCATAAGGAAATCAATTGGGACACGTAAATAGAAGTATGTATATATATATATATATATATATATATACATATAAATTGTTGTTGTCGGTGCTTTATGCGGTTGAATATTAAGAATTGAAATGAAAAACAAAATTACCAAAATCAAAGAAATAAATTGAAGCTAACTTTATGATTTAATTCCCAAGGCTTATCGTGTCAACAGAAAATACCATGGGAAAAGAGAGTTGTAATCATTTTTAAGCACTAATAGTAAAGCCTTTTCGTGGACCTTATAGTGTGACAAAGAAAAAATTTATATTAAAAGTTTAATTATAATGATCACAAAACAAATAACTATTTGTCGGTCAATTAGATGTTTTATAAAAATAATAGTTGTATTTAAGATTTAATATTTTTTTAAAAAAAATTTAACATAAAGTTAATTATAAAGTTAAAGAGTTGGGAATTATGAAATGTAGGTTGGAGATAGTGAATAAAAATTTGTATGGGAGCAGAGATACATTTTAGTGGTCCACATAAACATAAAGTTCCTTCTTAGAAT
The DNA here is from genome assembly GCA_027405835.1 of Asclepias syriaca. Lineage (NCBI taxonomy): Eukaryota > Viridiplantae > Streptophyta > Magnoliopsida > Gentianales > Apocynaceae > Asclepias > Asclepias syriaca. The sequence goes on from CM049927.1 coordinate 27,195,452, forward strand.
GGTGGTGGTAATGGCCGGTCAATTAGATAGCTAGTATATATATGGTTAACATTGCAGCGACAGTTTCGCCTTATGGCCCTTATCCTTTGTACTTGAAATCGAATATTAGGCTGCTACAAGTCAAGTTGGAATTCGGATTTCTTACCTTAATTACCTCTTCTCTCTCTCATTCACTGTTCAAAGTTTCTCTAACGTATAGTATTCTTTCTCATACACATCTTCGTCTCATCATGTTTCTTTCTATCTTTGTCTGTCTCTCCCTAGCTAATTGCATGTGAAAAAGTATCCAATGCTCAATTTTCTGTTTCTTTTGTCTGAATCATAAAAATTCGTGGGATCGGGGATGATGATTAATTTCACAGCATGCATCCCAGCCAGCCAGCCTTGGTCCTATTTTAAGAATTAATGTGTAAAATTTCATTACCGCTATTTGTTTGGATTGGAGGAATTAATTGTCTGAAAAGATCGACAATTGTGGTTGGAATATATGATATATTTATAATATGAGAATAAACTTTAGAAGAAAATGTTTCGAGTTCGTATGGATTAAAATAATTTTAATTACAAAGACTAAAAAGTTGTAACCAACTTTGCTGGTCAGATGTTCCTTATAACCACTCTCCACTTACAATGTAATTCCATAGATAATTGACAATTTGGCTGGTTAAACAGCAAAGGAGGAGGAAATGGAGAAGGCTACATGTGTGTGTATATATATATATAAATAAATAGTACAGAAAATTAATATATTTCTGGATTCCAAATTTTAAAAAATTCTCCATGTTGGTGGTGTTTTTTGTCTTATTCCCCTATTCATTTTACCCCCAGCCCTCTTCTGTTTGTCGGCATAACTCAAATTAATTAGTTTATTTAACCATCACTTAAAAGAACCATTAACACATCAACTGTTTTATTATTTTTCTTAATTCATTCATTTCCAAACCCTCTTATTCATTTTTCTTACCATTCCCCAACCGCGCGAACCAAACAACAAAAGAAAAAAACTCAAAAACACTTTGAATGCTACCATCAGAAAATTTTCCAGAAAATCCTAAAGATTTGTTATCAACACAAACATTAATAATAAAAGAAAGGAAAAGAAAATGAAAAAAATCCTGTTGTCCTATAGCATAGCTAGATGCACCGTCATTCGGTGGATTCAGCCTCGCAACCCACTCCGGTGGCGTATTTCCCACGTGTACGTTGTATGGTATTCACCCGCTGCAGAACTTGTCGGGAATTCTATCGGCCTCAATGCATAACTACTCTCCACATGCATGTAATATAGTTATAAACCAAATTTAGGTCAAAGTAGTCATGCCTTACATAGGATTCTATGAGTTCTACTCAGTTTTTATTAAATTTTATTTTTTATTAAAAGAAAAATATCGTATATATATATTTAAAGTGTTTTGTTGGGAGATGCCAACAATCGCATGCGCTCGAGGTATATGAGTACAAAATTGTTGTCTCAGTGTTGCTTTCTTATTTTATCGGTCATCTTTCATCAGAGAAAGAAAAATATTGTAACTTTCTCATTTTGTCATCGCACACAAAAAGGAAAAAGAAAAAAAAAAAGCCGTTAAAAAGAAGAGAGAATATTTCTAAAACATTTCATACTGAGAGTCCGTTTAATGAACATTCACTACTCTTTTCCTGTTTGTATGGAAAAATGCATCTGTTTACTTTCTTATAATTAACCCTTTTCGGTTTAATCAGTATTGCTACAAGAGATGTGTCTTTGGAAAAGATCAATAACAAGAATGGTTGAGAAAAAGTTTTATTTTATTTTTTAATTTCCTTTTAGAAGAAAAAAGAAAAAAGGAAAGAGAAAACAGACAATTAAAATAAAAGAAAATAGAGCACCAGCCAAATCTACACTGGAATCTTCCAAAGGAGTTAGGGGCGAAATATGGATACAAAGCGGGTTTATTTTACTCTTATTTTCCTGTAATAGCATTTTCTTCATTTTGTCTCTTGCCAGAGATCATGAAAAACAAACAAGAATGGAAGAAAAAACCAAATGCATGGAGAAAATAAATAAAGAAAGAAAAGTTGCACGCAATCAAATGCATGAATTGTATAATATAGTATTGGTACACGTCTCTCCACCAGGAGACACACAAATCCTCTCCCCTCATTAGCAAAAAGACGACACATTATTTTCTCACATACAAAAAGGAAAAAAAAAAAAAAAAATTTAATGTAGCGGAAATGGCTTGAAGAAAATGCAGGTTCTTTTTACGTAGTCGTTAGGTGCTTTTGCGTGGATGCATTTGTAAATATTAATATTTCCAACAAAAAATAAATCTAAGTTATGGATACGAAAGATACTTTAATAAATATTATCTTGACCGCCAAACGAAAAAAGAAAATATAAATCCATTGAGCCATGTTGCGTGTCATGAGCCTTAAGGGTTTGGTTCAGTTTGTGTGTGAAAATACTATATATAATAAATAATTTGGAAGAAAAAATTGCATTGCAATTATGAAGTAACGACAAGTCTCTTGTCTTCATGTTCTTGTGTAGGACTGACTTTAATTCGGGTTGTGTAGCTTTATAATATTTTGGATGATTACATTAGCAATTGATTAAGGAATTTTAATTTGTTTTTGCTTGATGTATGTATGTCAACTCAGTATTTCTTAACGAGTTTTAGGCACACTAATCTTCGTGGGGGTTGGGCCGACTTGGTCTAATTATTGTGGATAAAGTGAAGGCCCTTTTATTCTTTTAACCATAACGGAAAGACTTCCCAATTGTAGAGCCCATACGGCTACGATTCTACTCCCGTGCTATGCTATAGTTTTATTTTTTTTTTCCCGAGGAAATAATGATATATATTAACAGTAATATGATGATAGAATTAGAGAAACATTGGAAGACTTTATCAAACAAAGTCGGTCAAAGTAAACTTTAGTATTTTATTTTAGAATTATATATATATTTTTTAATAGAAAAAAAAAGTAAAACAGTTATTGAAAGGGAAAAAAAAAAAATTGTGAAAAATGCATATGAAAGGAGGGAATAATATTTATTTTGATTCTGGGATATTAAAGGACAAAAAATTTCAAAGTATAAGCATTTGTACTGAGGAAAGAACCATAATACATTTTTGCCACTACTAACATATCTGCGGTACCCACAACTAAAAACCTAAAAACCTACGGCAGCGGTAACTGGGAAAATGACGATGATGTGGAGAGCCAAGAGCCATTACACAATATCTCTACCCATATTTGGACCTCGCATGGAAACCCTACCCGTCGTCTCTTCTTCTCTCGAAGTAGTTCGAACTCTGTTCACTGTAACCCGTGCCCCGACCATATGTGTGCTTACTAGGAAGTTTTCGGTTAATTCATCTTCTAAGAAGATCAGTTCATTCTCTCGTTGTGTAAACTTGGGTTGGAAATCGTATTCAACTTCTAGGTTTGGTGTCTTGGCGCGGAATTCTAGTTGTATTTCCTCCGCGTCATCGCCATTGCAGTCACCTGCAAGTAATTTCGCCTGGAATGATGGTATTACGTTTGGAGAAGGTGGTGCTATTGATTCTGCGGTTGTAGTTTCTGACGAAGATGAGGAGCTAGGTCGAGGAAGATGCTGTTGCTGGTGTTAATATTCCTGTTAAAGCATTTTTCTTCTCCACTAGTGTTGATTTGATAAGTCTAGTGGAGCAAAACAAACAGAAATTTATTCCATCTACATCTCGTATGACAAACTATGTTGTTCTACGATTTGGTGATGCTAATTTAGAGCCCAAAAGTTTGGGTGGCAATGTAAATGGAAACGACTGCTGTTACGTGGTGGAATTCCAGTATGGATGCGAGGTGGGTTAGATCATATAATGTTGCAGTATTTGGACATTAATGGTATCCGTACTATTGGCAGTGTTCTTGGTCAAAGTATTGCTCTGGATTACTATGTGCGCCAGGTGGATGGAATGGTTGGTGAATTTACTGACAACAACCGTGATATGGAAAAGACGGGGAAATTTAAAATGCAACGGAAGAAGCTTTTTCAGCTAGTAGGAAAGGCAAATTCTAATCTTGCATGATGTGATTCTTAAGCTAGGGCTTTTTGAAAGATCAGATATTGCCTGGAAAGATGCCAAATACGCTCAGATTTGGGAATATCTCAGAGATGAATTTGAATTAATTCAGAGATTTGCAAGCTTGATTTTAAGTTGAAATTCGTGGAGCACAATATTCGTTTTCTTCAGGAGATTCTCCAAAACAGAAAGTCTGATTTTCTTGAGTGGATCATTATCATATTGATCAGTGCTGAAATTCTAATATCTGTGTATGATATTGCCCATAGATCTTCAATGATATAGTGTTTTGTTATAATCAAATGTTATTGAAATTAATCTTGTTAGTCGCTAAGTTTTGGTTACTCTCCTGTGTATATATCCATGGTATCCAGAGTCAAGAGTTAGAAACATTGGCATATCACACACTCAGGAAGTATACATTCAGATAAATTGATGTATTTGGCATCCCTAAACGAATTGTCAAATTACATTCTTCCTATTATTTTATTGATTCTTTATCTAATAAAAAATCCTATTTAATAGTCAAAAACCTAAAAGAGGAAGAATGATTGAACGTTGTCTTATTCTCTTTCGGAGTTCAATCTCTGCACCAATTTATGCCCTGCTATCCTGGAATTCAAATTCTAAACACTTTTTTTACGGTTGTTATAATAAAAGTGGTTAAAACAGTTGACGACTACCATATCCCCCCCAACAAACCACCCCGGGCTAAACCTAAATTTCCAGAATTGAATTTCAAAAGTTTGCTCCCAACTGCCAGAATTGAAACGATCCATATATTAAACCCAGTCTTCCATCCGCAAAATGGTCCTGCCATTCCTTTCTATTTCATGGGTTACGCCAAAAATGTTAACCAGGTAGAGAGAGAGAGAGAGAGCAACTATTTATATGGTCCGGACCCAGCCAAACAAATGATATTAATATAATAGGTCAGGGCCGACACAGACCGCCGTGCAGTCCCCCATGCCATTGCCATGTCCTTTTCTTGAATTCCCATGCCTAAAATTAGACCACCCATTCGAGTTATCAACTAGTCATTTCGGTTCCTGATTCGGACTGGCATGGCTCTTTAGCAGCCCTCTCCTCTTAACCCCTGCTAATGCTAACAGTCACGACTCAGAAAGCACTTAACAATAAATATTCTGGTTTTTCACAATAGACGGAATTGCCTCTACCAAGATGCCTACCATTAGCAGTGAGTGACAAGCAAAATTAATCAATGAATCAATGGATTTCATGTCCAATGAGGCTGGCCTGTTCGCTTCTTGTAAACTAAGAGCGCCAAACCAAATATAAGGTGAAGATATTCAATCAAGGAATCAAGTAGACGAGGGACTTTCCTCACATATTAGTAGTCATTATGAACATCAAAGTCAAACTGGATAGAAATACAAGTATGCAACCGAAAAATTAATAAGAAAGTGATGTTGTAACAAACATAGATGAGCAAAAAGCCACCATCGGCTGGACCAATGACATAGCTAATATATATTTCAAGCAATATTAAGAAGCAAGTGTTTAAAACTTTACAAATGATATACACACATCACATATGTATACATACATATATATAACTTATAAAGCTGGAGGAACAACAAAACTCAAAAGATAAAATTGAAGATACATATCGAGAAGAATCCAGTGAGACCTGTTTTATATTTTTTTTAGTTACAAACCTGTTTACTACTGGGTGGGTAATTTCCCTGTCCTACAATCAGAAAATGGTCCATCAAAGACTAATAATTAAACAAGGGCAGAAATACAAGCAAACCTCCAAACACCCATACATATAAATAGAAATACCTTCCTTAAATACAATCACACGGCCTAAAATTAGTTACTGATATTACGTTATCTTATCTTAGCGTATTGTTTCGATGCTCTTGCTCAATTCTTCCAACTTCTTCATCCTCATACGTTCGCTTTCGCTCACTAGCTGCATTTTACAGTACACAATAATAATAATAATAATAGATGACAAAGTTATTCAACACAAATTTTAGAAAACAAAACCAAGTGCACTCAGTAGTGGCTCATGAACTTACCTCCATCAATCTTGTTATTAACTGTACTTTTTCCTTGTTCTTTTCGTTAAAAGCCTCGAGTGCTTCTTTGTACTCCCTCTCCTGTGATAACAAAAAACAGTTCCAAAATCTCACATAGTTTCTCAAAAGACAATTGCAGATTAACCAAAGATTGATCCATCAAAGCTTTAGGCACATCATTTCACCTTCTTCTGGCAGGATTGTCCCAATGGTTTTAATTCTTTGTTGACTGCATCGATCTTCTTGCGGACCATTGAAACTTCTTTCTTCATTGGATCTGCTAGTCCCTCTAATTCCTGAAATTTATTCAAGTGCCCTTCAAGATATAAGACAATTGAGCGGTAGATTCATTTCAGAGGCCTAAAGAATCCTTAGAGACCTTTCTCATTAAAAATCTGAACACTCGGTTAATAATAAAGAGGTCAAGCCTTAAAATAGAGAGCACGATTCACTCTGTCAGGCATATTTTGCAGAGGAAAGATGAATTTCAAAACAATTACACACAAAATCTTGCAATTAATGGAACTCATGATTACCAGAAGTCCTAAAAGAAAACAAACCCAGGGTGGTCCAGTCGGACCGAAGTTTTGAGGGAACTGTAGATCGGTTGAAGAGGGAAAAGAACCATTTACCATATATTTTCCCTCTGGAACAAAAAATTGAGCCTTAATTTTGTGGGTATCAGAAAATACTGGAGAAAACATCAATTTCCCTGAATTTAACCTCTTCACACTAGATAGAAAAACAACAGTAAAAATAGGAGGACCGGCCCGTTTTTCCCATAAAAAAAGTTTGCAGTAGAAGAACGGTAAAGAAATCCAGGAAACAACAACAGAGGAAAAGAGGGGAAAAAAAAATTGAATATAGTACAGAGGTGAGGGGTAAATTTACCCCCTTGGGCACAAGTCAAAAAGGCATGCATAGGTTCATGAAAACAAGCAGATCAGATAGAAATCTAGGGAAGCAAGAAGATATATATATATATATACCTCACGAATAGTAGCTAAACGCTTAGTCTCTTCCTCAATACGACCCAACTGAGCTTGAACTCTCTCCTTCACCTCAAGTTTCTTCTTCTCAATCTCCTCCTCCTTAGCCCTGAAAGTAGATAGAGCAGACTTGGACATCTCTTCATCCTCTTTGGTCAAGGTCCCATTAAAGCTTAAGCTCCCAGAAATCTGACCCGACTGCATGAGCGTTTGCAGCTGCTCAGATTGCTGCCTCTGAGGTGGTTGTGCCATTTCCCTTTTCCTTCTAATACTACAGCAGAAAACCCTCCTTCTTCCTTCAATTGTTGTCTTTATTATCGACACGGCTTCAGCTTCTGCTTTTGCTTTCGCTTTTGCTTTTCTTATGATGGTGAGTATGAGTGCGAGTTGCTGTTGGGGGTGGTTTTTATCTTTCCTCTTCCTATTTGCAGGTGCTTATGAACAAGGCTGGCCTCCTCACTGTTTAAAGTTGTCAAGCCAGCTTAGCTCCTTTGCTCATGACCCACTTTTTATTATTATTATTATATTTTATAAACTCTCTCTCTCTCTCTCTCTCTCTCTCTCTCTCTCTCTCTCTCTCTCTCTCTCTCTCTCTCTCTCTCTCTCTCTCTCTCTCTCTCTCTCTCTCTCTCTCTCTCTCTCTATATATATATATATATATATAGGGTAAACTATCCCAGATGCACCTCTTAAAGTTCAAAATTCAGCTTTTGCACCTCAAAGATTTTTTGTACATAGAATGCCCCTAACGTTTCAAAACGTCCCACTACATGCACCTCTATTAAGTCAAACCGTTAGTAACTCAATTTTGCCGTTAGTCAACATTTTTTCACTATTTAGTATTATTCCAGTCAGGGGCATTTTTGTCCAATTGTTTTAATTTTTTTTTAAAATTTTTTTAAAAATTTTTTTTTCTTTCCTTCTTCTTCCTCTTTTCTCTCTCTTCCTTCTTTCTCTCTTCATTAATTTATTTTTTTTTCTCTCTCTTCCTCTTTTCTCTCTCTTCATTCTTTCTCTCTTTATTAATTTAATTTTTTTTCTCTATCTTCCTTCTTTCTCTCTTTATTAATTTAATTTTTTTTTCTCTCTCTTCCTTCTTTCTCTCTTCATTAATTTAATTTTTTTTTCTCTCTTCCTTTTTTTCTCTCTTTTTCTTCTTCCTTTCTCTCTCCTTCTTCCTCCTCATTTCTCTCCCTATCTTTGTATTTCTCTCCTTTTTCTTCCTCTTCGACAATTCAAAAGAGAGAAAAAGAGAAAAATAGCCATGAAAAACTAGTTGGAGGACCCACTAGATGAACCCTAAAATAACCAAATGAAGGTAAACTCACAGAACCAAGAAAAGTGGTCAGAAATCGGGATATATTGTACATATACCAACTGCCGGAACAGTAAGAAGGAGGGTTTGAATTCACTTGCATGATTAGTTAATTTTTTATCTTTTCTTCCTTCTAATTTTTTTTATAATTAAATATAATTTATTTTAAAAATATTTCTTCTAAGATAATTTGTTTTTTAAAATTAAGCTTGCTTATGCAATGGAGAAAGAGATTAGAGACGTTGTTTTAAGATCGAGAGAGAAAATACAAAGATAGGGTGAGAAATGAGGGAGAGAAGGAGAGAGAAAGAAGGAAGAGAGAGAAAGGAAGAAGAAAAAAGAGAGAGAAAGAGGAAGAGAAGAGAGAGAAAAAAAAATTAAATTAATGAGAGAGAAAGAAGGAAGAGAGAGAAAGGAAGAAGAAAAGAGGAGAGAGAAAGAGAAAGAGAAAAAAAAAAAATAATGAGAGAGGAAAAGGAAGAGAGAGAAAGAAAGAAGGAAAAAGAGAGGAGAAAAGGGAAGAGAAAAAAAATTAAATTAATGAAGAGAGAAAGAAGGAAGAGAGAGGAAGGAAGGAAGAAAAAAAGAAGAGAAGAAGGAAAGAGAGAGAAAGGAAGAAGAAAAAGAGAGAGAGAAAAGGAAAGAAGAAAAAAAAAGGAAAGAGAGAGAAAGAAGGAAAGAAAGGAAGAGAGAGAAAGGAAGAAGAAAAAAAGAGAGAGAAAAGAAGGAGAGGAAAGAGGAAGAGAGAGAAAAAAAATTAAATTAATGAAGAGAGGAAGAGAGAAAGGGAGAGAGAGAAAGGAAGAAGGAAGAAAAAGAGAGAGAGGAAAAGAGAAAGAGAAAAAAAAAATTAAATTAATGAAGAGAGAAAGAAGGAAGAGAGAGAAAGAAAGAAAAGAAAGAAGAAAAAAAAAAAAAAGAGAGAGAGAGAAAAGAGGAAGAGAAAAAAAAATTAAATTAATGAAGAGAGAAAGAAGAGAAGAAGGAGAGAGAGAAAGGAAGAAGAAAAAAAGAGAGAGAAAGAAGGAAGAGAGGAAAGGAAGAAGAAAGAAGAAAAAGAGAGAGAGAGAGAAAAGAGAAAGACAGAAAAAAAATTAAATTAATGAAGAGAGAAAGAAAGAAGAGAGAGAGAGAAAAAAATTAAATTAATGAAGGGGGAGAAAGAATGAAGAGAGAGAAAAAAATTAAATTAATAAAGAGAGAAAGAAGGAAGAGAGAGAAAAGAGGAAGAAAAGGAAAGAAAAAAAAATTAAAAAATTGGACAAAAATACCCCTAACTGGAATAGTACTAAATAGTAAAAAATGTTGACTAACGGCAAAAATGAGTCACTAACGGTTTGACTTAACAGAGGTGCATGTAGTGGGACGTTTTGAAACGTTAGGGGCATTCTATGTAAAAAAATCTTTGAGGTGCAAAAGCTGGATTTTGACCTTTAAGAGGTGCATCTGGGATAGTTTACCCATATATATATATGGTGTAAATCATAACTAAAAATAATTATATCAAATATACTGGAAAAAAATCAAAAATTTAAAAAATAATATTTTGTATAAGGATTCCAAATGAAGGGTGCTTGAGGGAAAAGGTTTGGTGTTGAGTGGACAGAAAGGGTTGTATCTGACTCACCTACTATAATTTACAAAGAGAAGGAAAGCCGTAGGATCCAAACTCCAATTTCAATAATAGTAATAATAATATAATATTTACGAACCGCAGCTGCAATCCCCTTTTGACAAATATGGGGATACCCTTTCTTCTTTCTTTTTTTTTTTCTTTATCCAAATTGTATAGCAAATTTTGTGGAAGAGCTTTTGAATTTAACCTTAGTTAGTTGGTATGATTAGGTTGAGCCGGTACTTTAAAAGACATTCTAAATTCAGTGGGGTGTGGGGGGACCATTTCCCCACTCAGGGTTCTTTTTCACACAAAACTTCTCCAAATTACCAATGCCTTCAGCCGCAGATATTGCTATCATTATCTTCTGCCTTTCTCTAAACTGAAAAACAATTACTATCCCAATTCTTTCAAACACTTCATCCAATTAAAATTTATCAAATATTAATCATTAAACTATTAAAATAACAAAGTGTATCAATTTTAACTATGTAAAAAAAATTAACATATTTTCACGAATTTTATTAGAAATAAATAAAAGTGCGTGCATACAGTCGTAATTTAAATTCAAGGAAGCGATTGAGAAGAGAAGCAAGGATAGTAGTGTCCCTGGGAAACTCAGATTTTGTGAGTGATCCAACATGGATGGTAGGTGATCAATACACATAATGATGTCACTTGGCGTGCTAACATTTTGGAGATTACAATGCTTTCTCGTGTTAAATGAATATATATTTGATTTAACTAATCAGTTATTAAATACACCACTACCAAATTGAAAATTTTTAAGTTTGTTTAAAAATAGAATAATTGGTGAGTTTGATCCCAAACAAATTTAGTTTTGACAAATTTAGTTTCAAAATATTTTTTTAACTTTTAAGGTCCCAAACTTTTTTTGTAAAGAATATTAAGGTCCTTCTTAACGGATTCTGTCAAAATCTTAAAAAATTTAACGGTTGTTTGTCTTTAGTAAAGTAAAGATAAGGATAAAAAATTATTACAAGTGAAAATAAAGAAAGAAAATAATAATAATAAAAAAATTTAAACACATAAAATTGTCCTCATATATTTTTTTTAATTTTTATTTTGAAAATGTCCTTATATTTAAAATTTTAAAAATAAAAAATTTATCAAAATAGTGAGAATATCAAAACTCGTCGTCAATCTTCTTCTTCTCCGGCTAATCTTCTTCTTCTATAGCACAAGATTTTTATCTTTTTCTAACATCTTTAAAGAAATAAAAAAGAAAAAAAAATAAAGAAGAAGTCTTTATAAAAAGAAAAAAGAAAAAAACGAGAAAAAGGGAGCAAAAATTAGTGATCTAGTTTGGGTATTCATGCTATTGGTGAATCAATGCATAAAAATAAAAAAACAAATGCTTTTAATGCTGAATTTTACATATAAGACTATAATGAAGAGGAATTGGTGATTTAGTATTAGAATCCCTCTTTCTTATTTTTTTCTTTTTTCTTTTTATAAATGTCTCTTCTTTAATTTCTTTTTTTTTTCTTTAAAGATGTTAGAAAAAGATTAAAATCTTGTGTCAGAGAAGAAGAAAAAGATTGACGACGACTTTTGATATTCTCACTATTTTGATAGATTTTTTTTTTTTAAATTTTAAATATAACGATATTTTCAAAATAAAAATTTTAAAAAAATATATGATGACATTTTTATGTGTTAAAATTTTTTTTTTATTATTATTTTCTTTCTTTATTTTCACATGTAATGACTTTTTTATTATTATCTTTAATTCACTAAAGACAAACAACCGTTAAATTTTTAAAGATTTTGACAGAATCCGTTAAGAAGGACCTTAATATTCTCTATAAAAAAAAAGTTTGGGACCTTAAAAATTAAAAAAAATATTTTGAGACTAAACTTGCCAAAACTAAATTTGTTTGTGACAAAACTCACCAATTATTCTTTAAAAATAATACATTTCTTTTTCTGTGCTTCTTCTTATCGAAATTTTAATCATTTTGGTACAGGTAAATTAGTTCCAAACTGTACAAATATCCCAAAAGGTTTATCAACTACTCCTCTTTTATTTTATTTTATTTAATTGTAACAGGGGCCTCCATCCATCATCAGTCCTAATGACAACACAACATTTACTCTCTGGATAATGCTTCACTAAATGTATATTATTTTTCTATCCCTCTTTTTACTTGTGAAACTAAAAGAATTGTAATTTTTTGAATTATCGCTCTTCAAATTTTATATATATATTTTTTGTTTTATTTCTTTTACTTATTACAAAAATATATAAACTAAATTCTTTTTATAAAAAATATAAAAATATCTTTTAACTAAAAATACTTAAAATCATAAAACATTAATTTTAAAAGTATTAACAAAAAAGAAAAGCATTGGGAAATAAAATAAACTTCAATTATTTCTAATAGAATTTTTACATGAGCTAACTACCCATGTCTTTAACTCAGAGTTTAAATAAATAAATAAATAAATTGAGAGATATAGTAATAGAGGATTAAGGGTGTCTGATAAGTTAAAACCGTGATAGGTGATAAGTGAAGAAGATTAAGGATATCTGGTAAGTTGAAACTGTGATAGTTTAAGTGAGATTAAAAAAATTCCCTCGGTTTCTTCTTGTCACGCCCCGAATCTCGACCTAATTTGTAAACTAAATTTTTAAATTCAAGACATTATACGGTTACATTACTTAAATTTCTCCAAAGAATGTCAAGTAACTTACTTTCTATTAACTAAAATAATAAAATAAATTATTAACTTGAAATAATCCATAAAATATAAACTAAAATTTTAAACTTTATTTAATAACAAATCCTCATTCAATAAGTTTAACTCTCAATACAATAAGAAGTTTGTTGTAACAAGACAAACAAATTTAAAAGACTATAAAACTCTTATTTAAAACTCAATATCTTCACTATCAACTCTAAGGCAGGTAGGAAACATAGGAGAGGGGGTGAGTATAAAAATATTCAGTTAGCATAACAATCCTTCCTTTCAAAATTTTAAATTTAAAAATAAATATTTTTATAAAAATAAAGACTTTCAAAATATTTTATTTATAAACAAAAAATAATAAAAGACAATAAATCTTAAAATAATAACAATAACAATAAATACTTTTCAATACTTTTATTTATAAACGGAAAATAAATGTTTCTTAATAATTTATTCAAAAATTTGCATAGTTCAGAACAAAAACAAAAGAAAACAAATATTCAATCAATATCTTTTCTTTTCCTTCATTTTCTTTTCTTTTCTTTGATTATTGGGAAAAAATTAGATGTTTCACAAATGAGTCTTAACTCAATTTCTAACTTTATACAAATTAGGAAAGAGCTTTACTTATATTTTGGTAACTTTTTATCAATGTCAATGGAAGATCTAAATGGTAGAACATGTTCCTCCCATTGCTATGCATCAAGTTAATCTCCAATAAAAGTAGACTTTATAAAAATTCACATTTAATTTACTTTTATAAAATTTCAGTGTAAACCATTATCATTCTAAAATATTTAACAATATTAGAATTAAAAAAAATATCATTTATTTTAAAATAAAAATTTGAAATTAAGAAAATAATCTTTTATCTTAAAATAATAATTTAATCAAACATATATAAAAAAATATATAAACTATGTAGTTTAAAATATAATTTAATACAATATATATATATATATATATATATATATATATATATATAGAGAGAGAGAGAGAGAGAGAAAATAATTATATCTATTTAATAAAAAAACTTAATTTAAACAATTCCTAATAAAAAATACTAAATATACTTAAAAATAGAATACTGATCAATTCAAACATAAGAAAACTTAAATTTATAAAATCTAAAATTTTTAATAATCAGAACTAAACAAAATAAACTTTTACTTAACAATAAAAAATTACAAATCACGTTCACGAAACCAAAAATCAAATTAAAATCCTAAATTTTTCAAAAATTAAAATTTGCATAAAATCTTAAAATCTGCTCAAAATTTTAATACATAATTTCAAAAATATCATTTTAAAATCATATCCTTCAAATTCAATATCTTTAAAAATATTAGTAAATAAAAAAAGCGAAGAAGGATCATCCACCTACCTCGATTGATCGCTTATATAGATTCAAATTAGTTTAGGTATTTTGCTCCTAAATCTCATTCAAACTCTACAACAATTCATTTCATAAAAAAATTAGAACTTAATTTATAACTATATTTTAATCATATGATTTTGTTGTCTCATCAAAATAAAAAACACTAAAAAGAACTTACTTTTTTCACCAACTTCTATATATTCATAAAACCCTAATTTCTTTTGCTCTCTAGAGACTTTTGGGTTATGAAATTAATAATAACTCTTCAGGTAAAGCTTGGCAATCATTCTCATAACTGTCTCTTTCGTTTTCTTTTTCTTTCTCTCCAAATCCTATCTTTCTCGTATTTCGCCTCTACTCTACAATATTTCTCTATCTTTTTCTTCAAATTATGTCCCTAAAAATCATTCTTATTTGCTATAACCTAATTAGATTAAAATATTTAATTTTTTTATTAATTAGTCCCTAATATTTTTTATATATTCTAATTCGACTCATAATAATTAATAATAATTTTTTATTTATTAATTTAATTAAAAACTTATAATAATTATTTTATTTGGGTCGGATCAAAGTATTACACTTCTTCCCCGCACAAAATGCTGGAAACAACCAATCTTTGCCTCTGAACACATTTTCATAGTATTAAGGGATTTTTCTTCTTCTTCTTTCTTTTTTTTTTTGTTTTCACACGAAATAATGGTTAATTTAGTTGACCAAACAAGTATAAAGAAACATAAAATGGCTGAGGCCCAAACCTAAGATCCTGCTACAATCGTCACCTCTTTTAATTATTTATGGTACTACCAACTATAACAAATTAATATGAGAAAATGGCCTCCTTTTCTTTTCTTTTTCTAAAATATATTTTTATTACTTTTTTTTCTCTTTTATTTTCTGAATATAGACATTTATTGTAATAGTACAGTACTGCCTTTTTAATTATATGAATATTCCAAACTCAAATGCCCTGCAATTTTACCCATGGAGAATCCCAAAACTACGATTCTATGGTCAACCTATTTATATAAAATATCTCTCTCACGTACTTCTTCTTCTTTTCTTCACCCTTATATTATTATATAGAAAAAAGAATCAGTTGACTATTTGTTCCAAAGAAAATAAATGTCAAGTTCTAAAAAGAGAGTAAAAGACTTTTTTTTTTCTTCAACAATTTTATTTTTATTGATTTTCAGTAAGCTGTCGATTTATCATTTTGTTTCCATTATGGACCTCCCATAAATATTTCGAAAGCACAAAAATATTAATTACTACAATAACATCATGAATTATTTTTTAAAAAAAAATTAAGGAAAAGAAAAAGTAAATGATCAATCTTCTTAAATTTAAATATAATGGTTTAAGATATTGCAACAAATATTAATACTTCTGATTAACAAAAGTAGACATTTTACAAATATTTTTTGTATTACTATCTATGAATAATCAAACTAAAATAAACTCATATCTTAAACACTTATTTTGAAATGTATAATATAAGCACAAAATAATAATAAAAATTTTCAAAATGCAAGCGAATTAAGGAAGAGCATTTTATTTTTATTTGATGTTTGAGTTAGAATTCCTACCTTATAATGTAAGTGTCCAAATTTTTGGACTAAAGATTTCTAACACTCATAATAATTTGAAACTTATTTGAAAAATACTTTTGCTCAAATCAAATAAATTTTTTTTGTAAATAAATAAATAAATAAATAAGAAGAAGAAGAACAAATTTATGACTAAATTTTAACATTTTTCAAAGAAAAAATCAAATATCCTTAAAAGAATTTGTCCATTGATAAATAAGGAAAATATAGCGCAGGTGTGACGTGTGGATCGACAGGGATTTGTTATCCGAGTCCATATTTCTTGTGGTCGGAAGTAACAGCTAAAATATTTTGTGATTTGTTGGTTAGTAAATGTTGTTTTCGGGTTGACAAAGGATTCTATTTTAATGTGAAATGAATATTGTTTGTTGTTTTTCTCCTTCTTTTCCGTTGAGTTGTCTTGAACTGCATATCCAACCGTTTCGTATCATAATTTTTTTTTCTTTTAATTTTAATAATTGGCATATATGAGAAATACGAAAAGCGAGAACAAAACAAGTGCAGTCGCTCATCAACCCTATAACCAGGGGGAGGGATTCTAAAGTAACTTCACCACAAAAATCAGAATGTTTAACCCTATTAGCCAAGTTTATGGGCAGCATAGGAACAAAAGACAAAAACTAAAAACGGATCTTCAAACTCACGCATTTCTTGAAGGGCCAGGATAACATTATTTGCATCTCCTTCGAATGTGGCACAGTCGATTTGAAGGCAATCTTTAGAGCTTGAATTGCCGTTTCTATGTATCGGTGCACCACTACACACACACACACACATATATATATATATATACATTTTTTCTTTCTCAATTTTTCATAATGAACTAAATAGAATTGGTTTTGATTGAAATTTGTGTAGGTTTTTTTTTTTTTTTTTTATGGCAAAAATTGTGTAGTTACAGAAATTTAAAAATTTGTGTGTTGGATAAATAAAGATAAAAATATATAGAGATTGAGAGAATAAAGGGACAAATATTTTTCTTTTTCTTTTTCTTTCTTTGTGAGAAGAAAAGGTTGACCATTCTGCTTGTTGTGAATATGAAATTCGAAACTTCTGCTTTAAGTTAACTTTTTGGTCTGAAACTATTGGTATGAATTTTCCTTAGGTCTGAGTGGACCAATTCATTGTTGATTTACCCTTTTGCTTTTATTTTACTATTGAAATAAATTCAAAATGGGGAAGATGATCAATCAAGAAAATCCTTAGGCTGTCGAAAGAGGATTCCTAAATCTCGTCCAAAAATATGTAAACTATTGAGCTATACACCTTTCAATAAAGCCTGCATGAGAAGATTTCAATTTGGGCCAAATATGTTGATTCTGCAGGCTTTGAGTGTTTTGTTTCATAAATAAATAAATAGCACAAGTAAGCCTATCCAATCGGCCTGCAAAGTGGAAAACATTAATTCCAGGAGAAACCCACAGCTAGAACATCAATAATCCCAACCCAGTCGGTATAGCTGCTTTGGTTTGGCTACTACCGTAATACCCACTTCCACAATTTTGTACGCAATCTTCTCAGAAGTGGAAAACAATTCGTCGTTGATAGATAAATAAAATTTCCTCTCACCAAAAATTAAGAAAAAAGAAAATAGAAATTGACTTCAAATCTAAATAATATAACTCATATCTCATATAAAATTTTCTTTTCTCTCTTCAATGTTGACGATATCTTCTAAAATCATCAAACCTCTGTACTTGATACCACCAATGGCTGCTGCCTGTCGAATTCCCAAGAGATGTTCTTCTTTTCTTTTTCTTTTTTTTTTTTCTTTTTTTTGGTTAAATAAGACTTAAATTACATATAATTCCCAGGAGATGTTCATGAAGCAACTTAAAAATGGACAGGTTCTGTTACTGGACGAAAACTCTATTGCAGTCCAATTGCGGAGAAGAGAACTTAGAAGCCCAATTATGAGCCCAGTATAAACTATAAAAACTATACTATTATTTGATCAAGTTGGGCCCATACAAATTTCTTGAAAATCCAGATATACTCTCAAAAAGATTAAGTCGGGCCTAAAATTTAAAAATAAAAAATAAAAGGAAAAAGTAGTCGGAAAAAAAATAGAGCAAAAAATGAACTAAAATCCTGCTTCGGACTTGTGCATCAATCAACTAAAAATTTATTTTCATGGCGATTTAATTATTCTATATTCATCCCTGGAGCATATCTCTGTGCTGCCATATGGGTGGTACGCAAAAAAGAAAAAGAAAATGTATATATATATATTCTTTAAACCTCCTTAAATTATATCATGTAATAAATTAATAACCCGGCGTAATTTAATGCTAATATTGAAATATATGTGCAAATAAAGTAGAGTAGGAATATTTTAGATTTATTAACACATATATCATTGTTGTGAGATATTCTTTCTCCAAATACATCATAGCTAGCTCATTTGTATTT
This sequence comes from Asclepias syriaca, assembly GCA_027405835.1. NCBI lineage: Eukaryota > Viridiplantae > Streptophyta > Magnoliopsida > Gentianales > Apocynaceae > Asclepias > Asclepias syriaca. The sequence goes on from CM049927.1 coordinate 27,213,583, forward strand.
GACTTTAAGCTCAGCAGGGATTTAGAACCCTGAATCTGCCGTGAAGACGACTGGGTGGGTTATGCTGAAAATGTCAAATACAAAGAAAGAATTCTGATGTGGGACCTCGGAACACTAAGTCACGTGAAGTCACGTGAGAGATCATGGGCAGTAAGTAAGTCGCGTGCCGGCGTGCTTTTGATTTATTGCTTATCCCTCTTATATTTATTTACTTTAAAATAAAAAATGAAGACGAAATATTTAAAGCGAAGAGGGAAATTGCAAAAAGAGAGAAAAACAAAAGGTCCACGAGGGACCCACGTGAGTAGCTGTCTCCCTCTTCTGAAGCTCTCTGAAGACTCTGACAAAAGAAAACATTTTTATGACATTAGACAAACACGGTGTCAGTGACTTATCAGAGTTTTATTGAGTCTCTCTCTCTCAACTCATACATGTGAAACAGCTTTTCTTTAGATTTTAATATGCTCCTAATCTTTTTTTTTTCCTTTAAAAATTTTGTTTAATCTTTTAAAATATATTTACATATAGTGTATATATATATATGTGTATGTGTGTTTGTGAATGAGGACGAAAGAAGGTGACGCGGATGGTTCGTAAGTAAAGATCCTCAACTAAATGGACCGTACCAACTACAGCTGATCCAAGGAATGCTCATTTGATTTCACATATCAAGAATAAATAATTCATTTTCATACTTACACTTATAGTTTGATATGTTTTTTTTTTTTTTTTTTTTTATAACTTTTTATAAATTAATTAATTTTTGATAACTCTTAAAATGCTTTACTAAGAATTATCTAAAAATAAATAAATAAAAAAGTTATTGAAACATTTTTATTCAGGTGTTTCAAAATTAAGTATTTAATTTTGGAGACAGATGGATGAAATAGGATATTCATTCAAAGTGGTAATCTTAGCCCCTAGCAATTGCATGGTCAGGGCATACACATATACGGCTTTTCAAAGTATCCAATTTTAACTATAGTCCTTACCTCTATTTGTGCACACAAATATCTAAAAGAAGTTTAAATTTTATTTAACTTTATTTTCATTTAGTTAATTAAAACAAAAGTATGTCAATTATATTTTTAACGAGTAATTATAAAATATTTTAGGGCATATTTTTAAATTGAACAAAACTTTTTCCTTTTCGCGTGCAGCGTGAATGCGAGAGCTTCCTTCAGTCGGGAAATTTTGCGCGCATCTTCTTTTGTAAATTGTAAAACCGGAAGATGTCTCATTTCCTGATCGCTTGCAACAGTGGAGAGGAATCGGATATTCAGCTGCAAACTAATATATATATATATATATATATATATACGGGGAGCTTAATTAAATTTAATTTTCTTATTGACGTTGGCGATAGATTTGTCTTGGGACGGGACACGCCTTCTCTGGCATGCATGCATGCATGCATGCATGGTATTGTTAAGTTTTTGCGAAAATCTGGCCATGTATTTATTTGGTATTTAATATTTTTTCTTAAAACAATTTTATTTTAATATGTATATGTGATTGTAACAGACCTTACATATTTTTATAACAATTTTATTCTTAACACAAGAACTCTAATTTGAAGGATTGTTTTTGTCTATGATATAATAATGGGAGTTCCTTAACAGGAAGAAGGCAGACGACGCCTTAAAAATGATAAAAGAGTCCGATCCAATATTTCGCGCTTTCCTGCTTAATGATGTAAATTTTGGTATGTATTTTGAAATAAATCCAATTATTGTTATTCATTTTAAATAAGTCTAAAGTTACAAAACAAGTCTTACATTTACTCAATCACTGTGAATTTTATACGATTCCATTACATTGTTATTTTAAGGAGAACTTTAAACTCTTTTAACTTCCAATCTATTTTAATTTATTTGCTTATTTGTTTTTGCATTTATTTAATTTTTAAGTTTTAATTAATAAAATATTTAATACTCTCATTCTTATTAAATTAGTTAATATTTTTATTGATTTATATATTGAAAAAGTGGGGAGAAGAGAAAAAGATGAGCAGAAAGAGTAAATGAAATACGTTTTAGAATTAAAATATCGGCTCGTTTTGGTGTAAATTAAAAAGATTTTTTAAACAAGGAAGAAGGCAAAAGCCGAATACTATTATGAATTAAATTATGCTTAATTATAATGAGATCATACGTGGCCAGTCTCCAAATACCAGAAATGAAAAAAGAAAAGGAAAATTATTCCGGTTCTCATCCAAACTCTGAAACAAAGGGCACAGGGATGTGGGGAGGGGGGGCTTGAAGAATGGTCATGTCACAAAGCAAACGGTAGCAGGTCACGTCAATCGATCCCCACCACTCCTTTTCTACACACCTTCTTCGGTTTCCCAGCCTCACTTCTTCTTCTTCTTGCAGCTTTGCAATCAAAATCTCTGACATTTTTCAGATTTTTCATCCTTTTTCCCAAAGCTCATTCATTTCTTCATTTTTTTTCTCTAGCTTTTGTTTGTGTGTGCCAGTATTTATTATTTATCCCTCTCTCTCTCTCTCTCCAAATGTTATTTAACTTTTACGCCCGAAGTGATATTACTGAAGGTATTTTCTTCTTTCTTCTGCTTTTCTGTCATCGACTTTTGGAAGTCTGGCAGAGGAAATTTCAATTTTTGTGATTAAAACTAATAAATTATGAATTAATTTTTTAAAAATAATTTTAATATTTATTTTTTTCTTTTTAAACCTAACATTTTGTTGATTAAAAAAAAAACGTAATGTTTTGTTTGTTTGTTTTAACTTAAGATTGGAATTAAGAAAAAAAGCTCAAGAATGGTTTTTTTCCTTGAAAAAAAGACATGCATATACATACATACATACACATGTGAAGGGTTAAATTGTTTGTTTTGGAGACCCAATGCATAGAAGGAAACCCAGACAGAGGCAGATCATCTAATCTCTGATAATAAGACCTAGAGAAACCTTATTAACATTTCTTACTAGGCTCGAATATCTTGGGTTTTGTTAAACTTTATATAATGGATTACATGGAAGAAGGTGCTCATTAATTTATTTTTTATTTTTTAATTTATTTTATATTTTATGGTGGGGTGGAGTCGTGGAGAATGGGCACCTATGGTTAGTACTAGTCCTATTGCATTGCCACGAAAGAGGATACCGGTAAAAGAGCACGGCCTTGGTATCATCTGAATCATTTTAAAAATAATAACTACGTTTTTATGTCTTCTTAATTGATTTGATTTTTCAGTTGATTTACTTTATCTTTTTCTCTTCAAAAGGGTTTTGAATACAGGTGCAGTAGAAAGACTGAATTTTGATGCGGGCTGGGTGAGGCACTTGTTGATGATGTAGGTATTTTCTGAGGAATTTCTTTTTCAAAAAACAAATTATTGGCTGGTTAGTATTTGCCCAGAGGGGGGAAAAGAAAAAGAATAAAAAAAAAAAAAAAGCAGGGGGGAATCTGAAAATGGAATGGTAGTAGTGAGGTTTGAATTTCAAGGACGTTGATCAAAAGGGTTCTAGGAATTTTTTACTACTACTCAGGTAGGGGACAATTCATGTACCTGCAGAGTTCAGAGAAATCTTCCTAATATTACCCTTTTCGGGTGCAGATGGCTCTGTTCATTTAGAATCTCAAGGCCCTAAAATAGTCCCCATCTCATTTCTAAATTTTCTGAGTACAAACGATAGAGATAACAAACAAACATCACCTGCAGATTCAAGAATTGTAACTTCTTCTACTACTACTACTATTAGACAATATCTGGCTTTGGCTGAAATGGAACTATGGACCGTCAGCTTCTTGACTTGTTGAATTGCATAAGAAATGGGAAAAAGGGAAAGAGAAATATCAACCTTAAATTGGTTGTCATTTAATTAAGCTCTTCTTTTTTCACCCTCGTAACCTATCTCTCTCCCCACACATCCTCATAACCCCCTTCCTTTTCCTTTTTTTTTTTTTTCATATTGTTCTGTTCCCAAAGCTAGCTATAGTCATTCACAGACAGACAGAGTCTGCAGGGTAATACCTCTCTCTTTCTCTGTACAGTGTTTCTTTATAATTTCTTTGCTCTCTTTTTTCTCTCAACTGTCTTGTCTGACTGTCTTTTTCTCAAGTGCCCCTGGACTTCACCTCCCCAACAATTCTTGGGAGCAGTCTCTCTTTCTTTCTTTGCCTTTGTAATGCAAAAGGAGGATAAGATATAAAGGGTCCACCACCTATCCTCTCTAGTCTCTACTGCAGAAGCTTTTAGTACAAACTTTCTCTTAACAAACCCAACACAACAAACCAAGCTATTTAATCAAACAAAAACCAAAAGGGTCCAAAGTCACAAATCCCACCACCCCCTCTTCTCTCTCATGGACTTCAATCTGAAGCAATGGAGAGACCATCAGCACCAGCAGGAGTCAGACCAGGAACAAGCACCTGCAAAGCTACCAAGACGTCTCCTTGACCCTCATCCCCAACCACAACAACACCCACCATCAGCCTCATCTGCCCTTCCGTTGTTCGTTACTGAACCCACCAGCAAGTTAACCAGCAACCTGTCAGCATACACACCTGATCATTCAACAACAGCCCCTGCCACCAAATTTTCAAGTAATTAGAGATCCATCTCAGTCTCTTCCCCTGCTTCTCAGTCATTGTGGCAGGGTCTCAGATACTTCTCTTCCTGCTTTAGAAAGCTATTGAATTATTTATTTATTTCACGAATGAACTCATCAGTTTTCTTTTCCTAATTTATTTTAGGGATGGGGTGTTACTTCAGCTTGGCACAGTGGCAGGAACTTGAACTTCAGGCATTGATCTACAGGCACATGTTAGCTGGTGCTGCTGTTCCTCCTGAACTCCTCCATTTAGTCAAGAAAAGTCTCATCAACTCTTCCCATCCATATTTCCTCCCTCACCCTTTTCAACACTATCAGCATTTGCAACCAGCTGCTGCTTGTAAGTTTTGTCTCTCTTATTCATCTCATGGTTTGTCACGCAGAACATATGCACGGTTCCTTTTTATTGTTCGCCTCGGTTCCATTGTCCGAATAGACGTGTCTTCCAACTCTTTCCCTAAGATGAGGTTTTTTTCTTTCTACAAGTTGAAACTGAATGTCCTCTGAAACCCCTCCAACCTCAGCATCTCCATTAATAGAAAAAAAGAATTTTTTTTTTAAAGAGGATCATGTTTGTGCTGACGCAATCTTTCTAATGGATTTCTTGACACGATGTCTGGTTCGTCACTAGAAAGAAATCGTAGACTGAACGTCTCCTTTTGATTTGATTTGCTTCTAGGTCTCTCTTTTTAAGTCTTGCATCCTTTCCCATACTTGGATGACGCAATCTATGTAGTAATAAATAATCCTTCAAGAACTGTTTCTCGTTTTACCACTTTCGATCGGTTTCTAAATACGGGCATACATTTTGAATCAGTGCTGCAGTCAGGTTACTGGGGAAGAGGTGCGATGGATCCAGAACCTGGGAGGTGCCGGAGGACAGATGGCAAGAAATGGAGGTGCTCAAGAGATGTGGTTGCTGGGCAGAAGTATTGCGAGCGCCACATGCACCGCGGCCGTAACCGTTCAAGAAAGCCTGTGGAAATACCCACAACTGCCATCGTCAGTGGTAGTAATGCTGGTGCTGGAATGCTGAAAGTTAGCAGCTCCATCTCAACTCAGCCTTTAACAGCAACAGCAGGCGGTGCTACTAGCGAAAATCATTTTGCATATTCTGGGCCTTCACCATCCATTGATCTTCTTCACCTCAGTCAGAGGTATTATGCCACAAGCCCTGGTTGACTAGTTAGTTTATACTAAACTTCTTATTTCAACGCAAAGTTTTTACTACTCATGTTTTAGCTAACCATGTTGGTGAGTGGACAATTTTAAATGTTTTGGATTTATGATTTGAGATTTGAATCAAGAATAACTGGACTGCATATTTTGTTGGATATGTCCGAGTTAGCAGATCATCCTGAGTATTATTGAGTTTAATTTTGGTTAATCTAATGCCACAAGCATGAGTTGCATAACACCCAAAAAATTTGCTTTCTATGATTTTGGGATAAGATAATAAAGTTTTGAGATATTTGCATGAGCTCATAATTGGAACGGTTGTCTCCCTAAAGGAGGAAAAGTGAAGTAGCTATAAAACGGACATGCTCAATCATCGAAAGCTTTATTTGTCTTTATGTCTTTTACTCTGGCTGCTTTCTTTCACCTCTGTGAGGGAAGTGGGAGTCCTCCATGTAAACTCACTTTGATGGTTCTTGGCCCCTAAGCATATTAGTGGATAGGTCCCTTCTCTTGATTTATTGAGCTGCCCAACAGAGGCAGAAGGGGTTTTGATTGTGACAAAGTCACCCCAACCTCTCGTATGGCGGAAATATCTGAGGTCCCCCTCCCCGCTTTTATCTTTCTTACTTTCTCTTCTACTTTTCTTTTCCTCTTTGAGATCTCTTGCCAGATACTTTTGACCATCAAATATTTTCTTCTGTAGATCTTCAGAATCCATGGTCGGAAACGAGAAATCTGGTGGACGAGTTCTCCGACATTTCTTTGACGATTGGCCACGATCGCTCCAGGATTCAGACAATGCCGGAAGCAGTGTAAGCTCAGTGACGTCAACAACTAACATTGCCGTTTCTGATTTCTCTTTAAAACTCTGTACTGGAGACGGAAATGACTCCAGGCCACAAGCTGGAAATGTTGTGCGAGACCGCGGCCACTTGGACTGGAGTGCTTCGTGGGGTACAAACCAAGTGGCTCCAATGGGAGGGCCGCTTGCAGAGGCGCTCAGATCCTCGACCTCAAATTCATCTCCAACTAGCGTTCTCCATCATCTAACAAGGGCTTCTGCTACTTCGGAGGCCAGCTATATCAGCTCTTGATTAGCATAAGCGTTTCCACATTTCGCACCATTTCTTTCTTCTTTTCTTTGGGTTAATGTGATTCCTAAAAGTGCTTAGTAGCGCTCTTTATTTTGCTGTACAAAAGTGCAATTCATGTGGTGTACCCCCTTATCTTTTTAATTTTTTTTACTTAAAAAAAAAATGTACTACTCTGTTTTAATATCTTCTGTAATCAGACATGGATATTGAAAAGCCACGTTATTTGAGCATTTAAGATAACTTCATAGGACAGAACATATTTAACAGCCAAGAATTCAGTTAAAAAAGGCCTTCATCCTCCACCCAAACTTCTGAGAAATGTTTACCGGTGACTGGGAAGGAGATGCACAAGCCACATGCCTCCTGAAACACCTACCCTGTGCAAGCCTTGATGACAAATACAACTTCCACAGCTAAAAAAAACAAGAAAATTTCTCTCCACAGGAACTTTAAAAAGAAAGAAAAGAAAAAAAAAAAGCTACACTGTAGCAAATATATACAACTACTATCCAATAAAGAGGTCTATTATCCAACTAATGTACAGAGGAAATATAACTAATAAAGAGGTTTACCATCCAACTAATGTACAGAGGTAAAACTACCTGATGCTCTCACACAACTGCATAACTAACTCATGTCGTGCCATTTGCAGTTTTCAAATAAAGACCCCAGCAGTTCAGTATAACTTAAATGTCAAGCTTATCTCGCCCTACCCCATTCTTTTGCATTGCAGAAGTCGCATACGTAGCCAATCAATTACTCCAAGTAAATTACTCGCAGACCTAAGCAGCAACTGACAAGATCTGGTTAATCCTTGGTTAGGGCATAAACTACTGCTGTTCTAGCGGGTGCATAGACCAGAAATGAACGTGGTCGATTATCATACCATCCTTCCTGCAAAGGTTAGAAGGGATTATGATCTTTTCTATCTTCCAAATGGAGCTTCAATGCAAATGAAAAAGAAGAAAATTTCTTACAAAGCTGAAAAATTTTGCATTGTGATCTATCCTACTGAATCCACCAAATACTGAGTCATCTGAATCCAAGACAATCTGGAAAAAGAAACAGATTTTAAAGTTGAATGAAATAAGACAGAGATGATTTAAGTCTATGATGAGCATATTAGAGAATACTCGTATTGAAGTTCCACACTCTTAGGATCTACAATGGTAAGGCAAAGTTCATTTCAAGATTCCAATAGAGAAAAAATGAGCATTCATCTAATCCAGGAGTTTGGAGCTATACGCATCCTTGAATAATCTCCATAAGAAGTAAAATTTCTCACAATGGTATTAGCTGGAGAAACAGATTGAAATTAAGCAGTTTTTCTTGTGTTTCCTGAAGAAAAATTTATATTTTTATAGAGTCCCAGTAATTTTTAATCATCTGAAAAATTCAAGTTATACATATATGAAGCTATAAGAAAGGATAAGAGGGATGAAATCCTTGCATTCCTACATGATTATTTATTTTATAAAAGGAGTGATTTCTAGACACACATCACTCAAGCCTTGATTTTCCTTTTCCCACCCTCACCCATCAATAGACCTTCTCTTTCACCTCGATCTGATAGCAGGGTTGATGAGATATCTGGCTCAAGAAATTAGCAAATTTAACAACTATTTAAATTTTGAGACGGAAGTGAAATCTACATTTTTGAAAAGACTGAATTCTGGTTTTCCTTGGATCATGATGGTATACTTGAAAAGAAAGCACATTTCCTTCAGAGAGAAAAATATGAAGGTACAAATAGCAAGAATGTATTTTAACTGTTACTAATCAGAAATGATTTTCTCATGTTTAGTGTTGTTTAAAATGAGACTAATACAACAGTAGTATGGATTAACAAAAAGGCTATTCCCAGAACAGAAAACAGTTACAATTTTTTCAATATATCACATTAGGAATTCTATTCAGAACTTAATAAAAAAGGACAAACTTTAGATGCTATGAACTAAAATAAAACACAAGGTAAAGTTACACAAGTCATCTGTAAATTTTCTTTTGGCATAAAATGACATTAATTATGATGCTTTAGGACATTGTTTGACTCAACTTTGTCTGAAATGACTATTGCACAGTAAGAGTTGGTAGTGCTGCTAGGATAGCTATAGGTAATGCTTGAGAAGTAATGGAGTGAATTACATATCGCCAAACATCACAAATTAATCTTACCTTGTATTTTCCAGGCTTTAGACATCCTATTTGGTAGTTTGAATAGCTGTTAGTCCAATGAAAGTTGAAGACAAAGACCAAATCTCCCCTTTCAAATACAATCACCCTATCTCCTTCATCCTTGCGTGAAATATATTGATGCTCAGAAGTCATGAACTGGAAGAAAATCACACGAAAAACAGTGCTTAAAATGAAAATAATCAATAATTTAAGGAGCACAAATTTGAAAAGCCATAAACAAAAAATAAAAAAAAATTCAAAGGAGCATAAAGGAAAAAAAAAAAAAAACATATTAAAATCTTGAATCATGTAATGCACCAAGTCAGAGAAAGTATAAGTTTCTTTTTGTTTGGGAGTTGTTTTATTTTATTTTAATTTATTTGAATGGAAAACATAAAATTGTTTTGTTTTTAAATGTCCATTTTATGCTTGTAAAACTTTATTATATACATCTATGTTCCATCTATACTCTTATTCAATTAAAAATGGAATCTTAAAAGTCTTTTCTTTTCAATAAAGAGTGAAACATACACCATGGGTTTCTTCAAGATGCTGCATCGCCTGATCAAATTCTTGCATACCATGATATCTCAAGTAATCTGCATCTCCCTGTATGTACATCAAAGAAAGAATTAAGGATAAATGCCAAACAAGCGTAACTTATTGAGGAGTTGGTTCCCGATGCCATCTCTAATGAATAAAAGAGATGAAACAAAAAAAAAAAACAACAAATGATTATGGATGAGCAACAATCTGAAGCTGCCGGAAGAATAGAACTAATAGGAAACAAAGATATCCACAAATAACTTAATGCTCCTTTATCCAATAGACATTTGGTTTCACCTAGCGGGTTAAAAGCATACCAGATCAAATCTGCGCCTGCATTTATCAAAACTGAAATTGTTTCCTAGGATGACCTTGCCATCACGAAGATGCTGATCACCTCTTGGGAAATCTATCCACTCTGATAATATAAAAATGCAGACTTCAATGACCGAATGTTTCTACAATTTTGTTTGCCGCTCAATGAGAAAAAAAGGAGAAACAACAGATCAATGATTACCAGGATGTCCGAATTCATTTCCCATGAAATTCAGGTACCCTTCTCCACCTAAACCCATGGTAATTAGCCTTATCATTTTATGCAATGCTATTCCGCGATCTATGAGAGGAGTCGTTGGTCTATCCAATGCCATGAAATCATACATATCCTGTCAAGAACATGAAGCATAAGAAACAATTTCATGACATAAATTTCAAGGCGATGTCAAAACAGGAGCCAGTGTATTCAACTTATTCTATTAGGTTAATTAATAATTGAGAATCCACCTATCCATTCCCTAAAGCAAATGTAAATCAACATCTGGAATAGTTGACAATGAGAAAAAATCTGAAACAAGATAGGAGAGCACAAGGTACCATTTATCTTTATAACTTTTTTGGCCAATGAAACACTATGTAGGTTCATGACTTGAAATGAACAGAAAAGTTTGGCACATAGTTCTGAATTTTCAGTACAGAAATTAGTAAGCAGCATCTATCAAAGCAACTGATGAAGTTATTATTCAAAAGGTTTCTACTGCTTCATGGACCTATTATGCACAGAAGAAGGCAACAATTCAAAATAACACAGATCCATCATCTTCTCAGATACTACACAAGGTGATTCATGAAAATGCTCTGTTATTGTCACAATAGAACCCTGTGTTTACAACTCTCCTGTCTATGATAAAACAACAGGTTTTAATTTTAAAAGGATGTAATAAAATAGGTAATTTAAGGTCCATTTGGACAGTCTTTTTTTTTTTTCCAGAAAAAGTATATTTAAAATTTTGGCAAAATATCAAAATTATAATTATTTTTACCATTTGAACATTGACTATTTTGTAGTGAAATATTAAAAACATAATAAACACACAACAAATTTTATCTTTTAAATAAATATAAAGGTTGGTCAAAATTTTGGAAAATGATTTCCCCCACACCCCCCCCCCCCCCCCCCAAAAAAAAAAAAAAAAAAAAAAAAAGAGTCCAACCCCAAAATATACATGTCTATAAAAATTCACAAAACTTGAAAGGAACATGATCAACTCCTAATTCAATATTTTCATGCTGTCTCCTGAAAGCATATAGCCAACAAACCTTGTCCATCAACCAGAATGCAATAGTTTTATCTCCCACCAAAGCCTGGTCATGACTCTCAGCATAAGCAACACATTTTTCTAGCCACCTTCTATTAGTTAGAGTATGGACAATGTCACCCATTTTCCAATCCTCATCTCTTATTCTGGTCAAATCCAACAAAACAAAGAGGGTAAGCTTGCAGCAAATGCCAACCATTAGAAAAATGTTTATTCTAGTAAATACATCTTGAAAGAGAAGCAAATGCATGAAAAGATCTACTAGGTCAGAAGAATTAAAAAAGGCAATTTATCCAACATCCACAGAGAACATACTTAAGCAATTCTATCCATTTATCAGCAATTGCCATGTGAAGACGATAATCAAATCCAACACCACCATCTTCAACAGGTATGCAGAATGTTGGCATGCCACTAACCTGAAACAGTAAAAAGCTGCTGAGAGAAAAGGCCAGATGATGTTATGAGCTTTTAAAAAATGATCTAGATGAGCACCTGCCATTCACCCAATCTGTATTTAATTTTCAAAATTTTTGCTACTAAATATATAGGCAGTGAACAAGAGTGACAAAACAAAAAATTTCAATCTAGTTTATTACAACATTAAAAATTGAGAAAAATTTAGAAATTGCTCTGAAGGGGAGTTTCTTGCTTTATAAGGCATGGACTTTTCCAATCATTATCAAAATGATCTTTCAGGGAATGTTAACAGGAGCGAAGTAGTAAATCGGTGAAACTACTAACTTAGCTATGCAAAGCATAAGGAAGATCTTACATTGTAAGAGCAACAGAGAAAAATTTTTGGGGATAAAGATGAGTTTTAACCAACAAGAAATCAAATATTATATTCATTCTCTACAATGTAAAGGTGTCTTATGCTAAATGAATATTTCCTTGCAAAATCATACTGCTAGGAAAGTCCACCTGTATGCTTTTCCAAGAATAAGTAGAGAACTTGATCACAATTCACACTCACAAGAACAGTTAAATAAGATCTAACTCCCACAAAGGAAATATCAAGCAAATTTAAGTCTAAAGAGCTGCCTAATTCTCCTTTCGTGAAAGGCCACATAAATTATTTTCAAGTGAATAGGATGTTTCAATCCAATATAAATGCATGTTAAGTGAACTAAAAGAACCAAATGGGAAATTACTATAAGCGAAATAGATTTTCATACATCTTCACCAATGGTAATAGCTTCAGGGAAGAGTCCATGGATTAGGTCATTAACCAACATCAAATAAATCACTGCATCAACATCAGTTGCAAGTCCAAAATACTCATTGTAGTTTCCAGTAAACCCAACCTAACAACAATAAAACAATGGAGATAAGTTAGCCTCAATTGCTAAAGGAACTCTTGTCTATGAAAGAAAAAGACACTAGTTTAAATAGTTATCTTTCCATCATATTAGCAATATAAACTCAACCTCAGGTGAAAAACATGCAGGATAGTAGTTAGCAATGTAACAAGCACGAGGGAAAAGTCCAATTAACACTTACTCCATATATCTCTTTTTCTCTCTCTGTAAAAAGTAAGAACCATTAACACATTTTAAGTTTCTTGCTCAGGATTACATTAATCATACCTGCAAGCCATGATGAGTGTACATCATTGAGGTCACACCATCAAATCTAAACCCATCAAACTTATACTCATCCAACCACCATCTTGCATTTGAGAGAAGAAATCTTAGTACCTATACCAGCAAGAGTCTCAGCCCCTACAGGAAGTGTATGATAAAGCAACAGGAAAAGCCAGAACAAGAATTGTGAAACATACTTCCCAGTGTCCATAGTTAAAGAGACGAGAATCCCACATCCAATGATAGCCTTGAGAACCAGAGTGGAAGTAGCAGCTATCAGTGCCATCAAACATGTTCAGACCATCCAATGTATTATTTGATGCATGGCTAAAGTTGAGAAATTTTAGGTTAGGAGAGGAGATTTTAGATTTTACAATAAAGTATAAAACAACACCCCAATACAAGAACTTTTATTCTTTTCAGAGGATAATAGTCACACAAAGTGGACACTAAAAGATTGTAGTATGAATACTAAAAGCTACTGAATCTGCTCCATCCCAAAATAGCTTACTAGTTATCACATAACCTTATGACAAGATCAAAGTAATTAGTTAATAATACCATCAATTCTGAATATGAAATTCTATTAACAGCCCAGTTAGAGAAAACTTAGTTTTCCATGAAACCCTCTCGGACTTAAGCAAAAATGCAAAAGACTGACAACACATTTTATCATGAACAAGATGATTTTCACCTGTGCACGATATCCATTAGAACAATGATGCCGAGCTTGTGAGCTCTGTCTATCAGAGACTTAAGATCATCTGGTGTCCCAAAACGGCTACTTGGTGCAAAGAAATTTGTGACATGGTAACTGGACCAACAAAACATTGCACACGAAAATCCAATAGATGTGAGAATCACATGCATTTAAACACAATAGCATAAAAAAAATCCCATGGAACAATAATATAGGGCTTAATCTTGAAAACATCAAACTCATGGAACATTGAAGAAACCAAACAAATTATTACCCAAAGCTACCATAATAAGAATGCTCTTGAATTGCCATAATCTGAACGGCATTATAACCAAGCCTCTTGATGCGAGGGAGAACCTCATCTCTAAAATTGGCGTAAGTATTTATAATAGGCTCCTGAAGCATGAAGATAATACATTGTTAGAATCAGCTCATCTGATAATAGAAAGGTTTTACCTAACCAGGCCTCTTGAGTGAAGTAGCACAATAAAGGCACAAAACAATCTGAAATAATAAAGAGCATTGAAATTATTTTCATGCACTAATTAAATAATATTGAATATTATCTGACAACCAAAAGGCCCAAGACTAGTCACCTTGACAAGAAGCAGTGGTACGGATTAATCTAAGGCCGATTAAGCTCTCGCTAAAATTATTAATAAAGTAGCATGCTGAAAAGCATATTACCATCTATTCATTGGAATTGGAATAGTGCAGAATTAATTAGCCAATAAAAAAAAAGAATAAATAGATGCAGAATTTTTTATTTTTTTATTTTTAAAAAAAGAGATTTTTTCAGTCAAATAATCCATCTGCAGAACTAGCTCTTAATAATACACTCAAGTTTAGTTGCACACTGGCTCTTGCCAAAAAGATATGTTGAGATATTGATAACCTCTAGCTTGTGTATAGTATTATTTCTGTTGTTATTTATTATTAATTTTTGGCATGTCAGTTTATGTTCAAGGACTAATGTTGCAAGAATGAGAGTATGAACTAATTTGGTGCAACAGTTGCTACATGTGATTGTATTAATTATGTTGGAGAATCATTATTTTGTAGAAAATCAAAATAAAAAATGCATAATTTATGTCTTTGAAATTTTAACTTGAACATCACCTTAGAATGCAAAATATCCAGTTTTACCATCATGTTCATAGACATGAAATTGAGGCGTCCAATATTAGCGGTTTTTTAATTTAAATATAATTGTATTTTTACTATACATATATTGAGAATATCTGAATAAAAAGAATTAATGTGTATTCTATACTAAAAAAAGTGAAATTGGAAAACATGTGTAAATATAAAACTAACAATAATATTAATATTTAAGATTATTAAATTAAAAATGTAAAAAATAATCATAGAATTATAGATTTACTTGTTGGATGCTTTTTATCATAAACAAACAATTGATTAAACATTTCTAAAAGTTTGGATTTACCTAACTTCAAAATATTATAAAAAAGTTGTCCTTCCACTGGTTTGTGTTATGCTAGCCTTTTCATGTCCAAAACTTTAAAAGGTGTAAATTTATATCATTTTTGTGAGTTGATGGGCAAAGATCGGAATCAAAAGAGTTGCAATTGAGTTCTATTAATGTTTGGCTCCCAAAAGGTTCAAGAAATTGCGTTCAAATGTCTATTTGGGTTTTACAAAGGCCTCCCCATACAGGCCTATTAGCTTTTAATAAGACCTGAGCAACTTTATTTTCAATATTTATGGACTATCCACAATGACCATATTTAAACTAATAAAGCTAGGATTTCAGAATCAATGGTCCCTACAATCAATATCTTTTAACACTATTTCACTAGGCATTAGAGAATTAAAAGTATAGAAAACACATGGGTCATTGAGATACTTCAAATTAACAATTTGTTTGAATCAAATGCATCTATTTTGAATGTCAAAGAAGAGTATAATTTCAAAAGTAAAGTGTCAAATACAAGAACAATCATATTCTTCCTTTAACATCAAACTATCTATTCTAACAACGGGATTGTTCGTTTTCATTTTCTTCCTACCTCTAAACTTTCTTTACGTATGTTTATTCACATGGTGCAAATTATACAACATACTAGAGCAAAGATATTTAACCTCAATGGTTTTAATCAAGAGACTGAATATCCCTAGTCACTTCATCAATACAGGGTAACATCCTTTATATGTTCAGTAATGCAAAACTAAGAAAAGATAAATTCACAGTGTAGAAGGTTTTCAAAACACTCATACATGTTTTAGGAAAGACCATCACAATTTTATTTATTTATTTAATTATTTTCTTAAAGAAAGAAGTGGGCACAGACTTATATTTATTACATGAGAGGGAAGGAGGAATGCACACCGTACTACTCATTCCAACGTGAGCCTCATAAATCCTGAGGGACTTTGGTCTTTTGGGCCGAGGATGTTGAAAGACATACTTCTCCTATTAAAAAGCAATACAACAGAACTATAAGCAAGTGATATAATATGAAAGTAGTATTTATAGCTAAATCATTATTAGTTTAAAAGCAATAAACCATATCAATTTATTAATTACATTGTAACAGCTTATATCAATCACTAATGATAGTTTTCATTTCAAACGCTAGTTAGGGGTATTTAAATTTTCCATTTCTCAGAAAATATACTCAGCAGATTGATACCTCTTCAGGAGGATCATAGTAAATGCCATTATATGGAATTTCACCAGGAGCCTGTACGGAGAACTTTATCCATGCTGGAATGGAGTCTTTAATGCCAGATGGGGTATTCATACGTATCTACATTACATAACTGAGCAAATAAGTATTAACAAAACTTAAGAAATTCAATTGGAATATGGTGCAGAGTAAAGCTCTCTAAAGAGTTAAAAAAAAAAAAAAAGATGCAGAATGAATGTGTCAGTAACAGCAACAGATAATAATTTAAAATTCCATCAATAATGCCCAAACAAGTTTATGATTTTCACAACTGAGATATGAATTCATGTGTAATTAATGTTGCACAGAAAAAAATTCCACCACCATGCCACAAAAGACTGAGATGTGGTCTTAAAAGTGTCTGCCTTGACCAGTGCTTTGTCTGATTTCTCAGTAAGTAACCCAGCAACTCAGCCTTTAACATGCAGGTATTTTGAAGGACAGATTGCCATTATTATATGCTTCATAACAAGAATATGATAAAGGCCATCACCAAAAATAGAAAAAGAATAAAAAGATGGAACATTTGAAAAGAAAAAGAAAAAAAAATCAAACAGAACAAATCAGTATTGATAAAAAATTAAAGAAATGGGTTTCTGATATTGTGCCTATCATCAAGTAAGAAGGTATCTTCCATAAGAGACTTTCTATGAGGTAGTTTCAGATGTGGAAGCCACAGTTGTAGAAGGCCCACAGAGTATTGAGGACATAGAGGAGATCATGTGTGCCAATGCATTATCTACATGGAGAAAATGAACACTATATAATGCGGCATAAGGAAATACATGTGTACATATTTGTCCATACACAAATAAATGAACTTTTATTAATGAAATGATTGGTCCATATGCTGACATCAGTAAAATAAATATTCATGTGTAAAGAATAAGCTTGAAAAATCTACAAAACATATGGCAAAATTACAGTCAAGGCATTACTTAATTTTTTTCCCAGAGCCAGAGGACTTTTGATATAGTGTTCAGCTGTTACAATTTATCTAAGCATCAAAGTTTTGGACTATTTTCTCTTCAACTCTAGAGCTTACATTTGATAAGATGCACTACATAAACAAGCTAAGTAACACAGGCAGCTAGAATTTGTATTTTTGAAAGCAAGTAAAATCCAGTCCTGTGCATTATCACAGTTAGGAATGTCACCTTTACTCGAGAACCATGAGGAATTGCAGATGAGCCATCAGCATTGTTAGGAAGAAAAATCTCCCAAACACCAAATTCATTCTGTAAAAAATAAATAATAACAGTGCTACATTAAAACAATGCAAAAGAGGCTGAGGGGAAAATGTTGAGTACAAAAAAGCAGATTCAGAAATACTCCTTTGTGCTCCAACTCAGACATTGGTATTAAGAGAGGAAAAAAAACTCCAAGCAGTTTTTAAAGATATGCCTATGATCATCTAAGAATAAAAAAAAAAAAAAGAAAGAATGAAACATCATACTTTCATCCCCAGAATCCCAGACAAAACCCCCCAGAATAAATAGACAGGTCATGTTAACTAGGCTCCTTGACACTTTTTTAATGAACTTTTCATTATTGTTTGAGGCAAAGTATGTGCAATCGTGGTATTTTGAGCCCGAAGTAAAAATTGGAAATCATTCAAATACTTTCTACTAACAGATATCTTTGAGAAGTCCAGCTTGACCAAAGGAATAGTCAAATGTTAATATTTGTTTCAAATATCACATGGAAGGAACAAAGGTAGATAGATATCTATCATGGCTCACGAGAGACTTGACATGTAAACTCACCTGCTTCAGTGATAATAAAAAGATAGAGAAAGGAATCTCAGAAACAATTATTTTCTTAGTTTAATGTTTTACAAGGGCTTTCCCAAAAAGGAATCTATGGAACCGAAGCATGTAATGTCTCTCTAATCATTCCACAGGCAAAATTGAATAAAGACCACCAGGAGGAAAAATGAAAAAAAAAAAGGCCATTATGTTTGTAAGTCAGCTACTTCGTGTTCTTGAGCACCTAGAATAATTTACTTTATGTTAAAATGAGGCAATATACTAGCACCAGCTCTAATATTAGAGCAGATGGCAATTTACAATTTAGCTCGAAGTTTTACCTCTTGGTTGATGGTTTGTTAGATTGTTGTGCTATGTCACTAAGTCCACCTCAGAGCTGTTATACCATGTTATTATTACTTGGCAAATCACATGTGAATGGAGAACCAGAAATAGAAAATCGATGTGGTCATATTCAGCCTGAATTGTCTAGAGAAGCAGGCAGAAAGAGACCATGCATAGCATTTAGAAACAATAGTTTGCAAAACTTTTTCAGTTCGCCCCTCTTTTTTTCTCTAACCAATTCAGAGGAAAAAAGGTATCTGCATTACAAATTTGAAATCCCAACATATAAGCAGCATAATATACTTTTCCTAATATTTTGAATTAAAATTTTAACTTGCTCACCAAGACAATAACTATAGTTCTCTTCCGTCGATTCGGTGGCTAGGAAAGGGTTATGCTGGAACACTCTTCCATAAGTAGAAGTGCACAGTTTGGGGATTTAGCCCAAAACAGTTCTAACATTTCTTTTAAGCAACTCAGCCATATATTCAAGCTTCTCGAACAAATTTATTTTTTTATTTTTTTAGTTCCCGGGAACAAATGCTAAACTTGAAAACCCTTGATTGTTCAGAACAGATTGCAAACCTTATACATGAATCAACAGGTGCAAACAAACACAAGAATGGGCAAAGAACTAACGAAAAGTGGCATTTTACCTGAGTCATGACATCAGCATTAGAATTCCAATTGTTGAAATCTCCAATAAGTGCAGCTGACTACAAGGATAAGAAAAGTGGCAAATAAGATTAACAACTGATCCAATGAAAATCTGCTAATAGAATATACAGAATCAAAGATCATTGCTGCAATGCCAATGTATAAATCAAATATATTTTCAACCTGATGTTTCTGTGTTGTGTATGCATGCATGTTCACAAGACTGATGAAGATTCAAAGTATTTGCAAATGGAATTATTCACAAACTAAATAAGAATGCACACTATTGTAAGATCCTGTTATCCATGGCAATCTATTTGCACATATCACCAATATGTATCCGTGAATTCTGAACATTACGCCAGATGACTCTAAAATTCACTATTCACCCCTTATCCTTGAACATAAGACTGAAATGTAATTCTTAAATATTTAACATTTTTGTTATAGTCTATTAATTTTTTAGGAAATGAAAGCTACTAATGGATCTCATGAAGTCTTTTACACAAATTTTCATGTAGTTTCATATACCAGTAGATATCCATGATAACTTTTTTCTCCTTTTTGCACTAATATGCTTTGTGTTGGATGATTTTATAAATCCTCACAATTTATCTCTCCTGGAATATATCACAGAATCAGCCTTTTACACCATTCATTCTGGCAATCGAACTTTTGAATGTTCAGCTCTTTGGCAGATAAGTCATCATACAAAAGAAGTGATTAATGGCTCTCAATAAGCTGTCCATACAAGATTGCGTAAATAGTTTCAGTAATGGCTCTCTGATTTTTAATCAGTTTGCTAGACAAGTCTTCAACATTTTTACATCAAGAAGGGTGTAACTTTTTCATTCTTTTTAAGGGGCATTGTCTGTTTCTTCGTGATAATATGCAGATCCAAATAGAGGATCAGCTTCGTTTACTAATTCATTCGGAATGGGAGAAGAAGGAAGGGATGTGAAAAGATAAGAGATTAAATCATTCGCTAATACAGGCAAATGCAGGTCTTAACAGAGGATTTATACACAGAATTCAACAGTTTCAGTAGGGAGAGAGTGTAAACAATTTTGAATTAAAAATGCATTTTCAGGCTTCTCAAGCAAAAAACACAAAGGATGCCAACATTCATGTAATAACTAGGGAAAAACTAATCACTACTCAATGAAAACAGCCTACAAGTTTTCAGTTTGTTAATGAAAGTTAGCACAGGTCTTGCTTCTCAAAGAAAAAGATTTTTTTTTTTAAAAAAAAAAATGCAAAATAAAAGGGGTTATGATAAAAAGAGCAGAAAACTGTAAAAAGAGAAGCACAGAATGTAGGTGAAAAATCTGTATAAAAATGGTGTTTGCATCATTGTAAACTCTGAGAATGAAAGAGATAAATAAAATGCATACATGTAGCTACCATTAGGCTTGACAAAGATAAATTTATATACTAAAATTGAATACAACAGAACGGTAGATTATCAATAACACTAAATGGAAAACATTTGAACCTTGTCAAAGATACATGATATGCAAGAAACTAATGAAACGTAAATAGGAAAGAGAGCAACTAAAGTGGAGCTGTAGTTGAAACATCCCAAGGAAAGTAGAATGCAAACCTTTGCTCCAGGAGCCCATTCCCTGTAAGTTATACCTGTGGAACTGGAAATACACCAACCTAAATCAGGATCACCATGTCTTAACTGAGATAATAACATACTTTTATGGAAATTTCTAAATAGGAACCATAAAATCCTAGTTCCGACCTCATATACATAGACTAGATTATGTTTTAAGAAAACCAAATATTATTCCATAAACAGTCATTAGAGAGAAAAACACTCAATTATCAGACGAGATGTTGCACAAAGATTATTAAATATGAAATTTCAAATGATATTTTCTTGATGACACGTGTCATTCTGCCTGGAAACAAAGATTGAGCAAACCAACTGAGGCAGAGTGGTCCAGGGTGATGTAGTTAACAGGAAAAGGGGGGAAAATGCCAAGCTTCGACATACTACTGCTACTTATACTTACTAAAAGAATAACTAAAGGTCAACAATGCTGTCATGTATCACAAAGTTCTGAAATTCAAAAAATGCTTGCTTTTCCATAGCAATTGTCAATTTGCTGAAATGAGCGAAATACGGTGCCCAACTCATTTCCAGTACAACAGAATAACTAACATTTATCTTCCATGACTGTAGTATACAAAACCATCTGTCTCCTCGGTCCCTACACGAAATATGTTCATAATGTAATACAACATTTCTGATCTCACAGCAGCCATTATTCTAGCATCTCCTGTGTCTCACTCATATACTTATCCATCTGTCTTTCTTTTGGGGGATTTAACATGGTTTAAATATTTCAAGAGATAGTCGACTTGCTTACTGAAAGAACTGAAACTTTTTCAACAAAAAGAAAATCACACTTTTGGACTTACAATGAAGAAGTAATACCTGCGAGTGAACCCAAATTTCTCATACCCACGGGAAAATGATTCCAGGCCACCCTCATATTTGTTAATTGAGTCACGCATTTTCTTGTACTGGTTATATCTTCATTGCACCCCCACAGAAAGAGATATGAAAAAGAACAGAAAACCAATAATTACTGACTTCAGCAAAATAAATAAGGATAGTAGAAACCAGAAGGCAGAAGAGATGAAACATAACTAATAACTACTTACTCTTAGGAAAGAAAAGGAAAATTAATGAGAACAAGAGAGCAAACCAATATCCCAAAAAGTAATCTATCTCTCAGGGTATTCCCCTAATAACCATTTTTTATGCTATAGGTCTCAGGACCTCACCCATTCTACCTAAAAGGAGAGGTAGAAAGAAAGTATTACCTATAATCAAGATGACCAAGGTGGCTGTTTAACATTGGATCTATTTCATATATTCTCTGGCCCAATCCAGGTGGAGGAATAATCCTATTCTTGAGCAAGTCTGATTCATCACTAATTTTGTCTTCTGAGGTGCCTGAGGTCCCCACACCTCTCACTTCCTCGCCTGCATTCAAATTCAATGAGGATGCAGAATTCTCCTCATTGTCAACTCTTGCACAACTGCCACTAGGTCCATCCAAAGTTTCTTCTACTTCATTTTTGCTTGGAATAGCCATGCCAGAGCTATCCAAGGCACCTGATACCTATATTACAAAAACACATGAAGATAAAAAATATTCTAGAACGGAATCACAACTAAAACCAAGAGGATGAATTGTCATACTAAAGCTGTTAGATAATAGTAAACTATCAAGTGTAAGAACCCAAACTTTATGGACGTTTGTGTATGATGAGAAGTAATGAAGGGTAGCTTGATTAAAAAAATTAAAAAAAAAAAAAAACTGATTAGATATTGGATATCAAAGACATAAATGGAACTGAACCAGTAGAGGCAAAACTTCAAAAATATTTTAAATATTTCCAACACATTGCATGAAAGTAAGCAGACATTAGGCAGAGCAACATATCCAGAAAATTTTGAGTAGATCGATTTTTGTTCTGTCTTTTCCAAGTCCATGAAGTCAGACCTTGAAGGCTGCACAAGTGCTCTTCACATACCAATTAATTTCACGGAATCAATTATCTTTGAGCCATTGTTTTCTTTTAATTTTGATAAAAGTGGGGATTTCTTTTTTCTTTTGCACCGCAAAAATTACAGCTGGAGTATGGTTTAATTATTAAACCCAATCAAAGACATCCATTGCTCCTGGGAAACTACTACAGAGCGTAGGTCAAATTCCTCAAATACAATATTCTTGTCCCTATTAAACGAATTCATACTCGAACAAAAAAAGAAGGGCCACCATTTATCATTAGATTTCACACCTCTACCCACCCAAAAGGGTAAAGAAGCTAAGGTCTCCACGACAAACTCGAACTTTATGCCAAATAAAATATTACTAAATGCAGCTCTATCCTCTACTTTTCATTATAGTGCTCAATATATTGTTTTATACTTGATATAATTTCTGTGCATTCTTCACTGAATTTTTTGGAAACCCCATTGATTACATATTTGAATTGCATCGCAATGGAACTGTCCAAGACATAGAAAACATGCATTCATTTTCTCTTCATAGATCAAGATTAGCAGAGTAATAATGTACATACTTCAGAATCTTCCAAAACTTCATCAACAACATCATTTTGCTCAGTTGGAGAGGCGCCATCAATCTGGTTGCCCGGAACAAGAATCTTCTCAGATGCCGCAGCAGTGAAAGACAAGGATTCAGAATCGTAAGAAGACCTCCCATGAAGAATCTTCCCTGCAAAATTTAATTGAATTAGTGAGCACCAAAAGAGATAAAGGGAAAACAAATGTGACCAAAAGGTAAATATTTGTTCAATGGAGCTAGGATTGAAATGCCCGAAAACAATGACCAACGATATTGTTTCATATATGTGAGAACAAATGCAAAAAAAAAAAAAAAAAGCTGCAGCAGCCATGTGTTTACATTCGTGTATGCTACCCAACCACTGTAACCTCAAGTAAATCTCACAATGTTTAGTATTACCTACGGCTAGATAGCCTACAAATGATGCGAGATATAAATCCCCACACGAAGGTAGAGTTTTCAGTTCTTAATCGCATCATTTTAGGTAACAGGTCAACAACTTTCACCCATACATGCATGACTTCTATTTTTATCATGCCTAGAAGAATTAAACCAAATACAACAATCAAATTCTTCAGTGGCATGAATCTCTGATCGCTCAGCAGTAACTAAGCGCATTAAACCATCCACAATACACATAATGTTATCTCCTCCAGAGCTCACAAAATACCATGAAATACATAAATGCATTGGATCATTGCAATTTAAATACTCCTAAAGTAGGATAAAAACTGCCAAAAAAATACAAAGAAACCTTAGATAATACATCAAACGATCCATCAGCACTTATTCATAGAACTCTCCATCCATAAACCTGTGATACCGCGGGTATCCTTTCGGTACAGTAAGGGCAAAGTAGTTGACAGTGGTACTGAGCCCGTGTCGCGGACTCGAGTCGTGACAAAACCAAAACGCGAAACAGTAAAATCACTCGAAACACAGAAAAAATGACAGGTACTGAAATGTGATTGGACAGAAATAGTGCAGAATAGATATACCCGAAGAAAAACGACTCAAGGAGAGACGAGCAATCTTTCGATCAGCAGGGAAACTTGATCCGGCTGACTTATTCAGTGGAACAGTCGGAAACCGAATTCCTGAAATTGTATATACCATTTTTACTGATATTTACTTTACTTTGGGTAACCAGATCTGCTTCGTCCAGTAGAAAGGTCTAGACTTGCTTCAGGTTGAGAAGATAAGTGTGAAGTGAATGCTTTCAAATCAAGGCAAAGAGAGTACCATGAGAACCGTGAAACGCTCCTCTCCTTTCCTCACTCCCGAGTATCGTTTGAGGAGATATTTGAGGTGGGGTTAGGGCGGGGAGTCCCAACACTTGTCGTATTTGACCAGCGAATGAGTGTGATTGCTACGTGTACAGTTACTGTATGACGGGTGACAGGGTTTGTGGGCTCTACTTCCCAGTCTAAGGCTCAATATGGATCGTTGATTGAATATACCCAATATGGAAATATAAAAATTCCTCGATCTCAAAAAGATCACAAAAGAAAGGCTGTATAGCAACGCAACGATTTTTATTTTTTCATCTATTCCAACGCAAGTTGGGAGCTGAAATTGCCTTTTCAGTCTTTGTAACATTATTATCATCAAACAAATTTTATGTAAAGTATTTTTACTTACTGTTATTTTTAAAGATTTAATAAATTAAGTATTTTTAATTATTTTATAGTGCCTCTCCAAAAAAAAAATTATTATTTTTGTTAAGGAATGAAGTGTTTATTCAACCTAAAAAAAAATTATTGTATATTGAATTTTAATAATTTTAATTAATATACAGTTTTAAACAAAACAAAGAAACAAATAAACAAAGGGGGCCCACGTTACTGATTTACTTTGATGGTTTTTGTAGCCGTAGAATATAAAGCTGAAAGGTGCTTTATTAGAAGCTTACAGCGCTAAAGGAGAAAAGGTACTTTCAGACCTGCGGTCCCTTGTATTCCTAGTACCTTCCGCATATTCTTAAGCGAAAAAAAAAAAATTTCCAATTATTCTTTTTAACAAATACTCATTATTCAATAATGATTTTAAAAATATCTCAATAATTAATCAGTTTTATTCAAAATTTTAATATTTTTTAAGTACATACTTTTTTTATTAACAGAATAACAATATTTATTAAAATGATTTTAAATTTTTTATACTTTCCATTTTAGAAAGAAACAAATTAAAAAATTAAAAATGGCATATTAATTAATATAAATATATTTCCTCTTTATTAATTATTAATGACTAATATTATTACTTATAATTTGTTTTGGTCGAAATGTGAAAGGGAGTTATGGTTTACGTATGATATTCGGAGCTGACGATGTTGCCTGACTGAGAGCTTCATTTTTTGAATATTTATTTACCCTTCAAGTGGGAAGAATTATAGAGTGAACCTCTCCCAAAAATACTCGCATATCTATCAATAAAGGATGATTGTTTGACTAGCTCCTTCATAATTTTTCTTATTTTAATTTATCTTAATCTTTTCTATAAAAAAAATGATGTTTTATTTTAATTTAATTGATTAAATTAAATTTTTAAATAATATTTAACAAATTTGATCTGAGATTTTAATATGTACATAAATTTATTGAGAAGAAAAGAACAATTTTATTTTAATTTTTCTAGTTTATGTTTTTTTGTTTCTTTCTTTTTAATTTTATCTACATCTTCTGGTTCGTCCGTCAGCTGTACCTCCAAATAGTAGATCACCGGATGAATGTCCCGGAGGTTGAGCAGCCAAAACAGGTATGGTAGAAGTAATATGGGTGAAGGGAATGTTGGAGAAAAAATTGGATTTTGAACTGGAAGGGGTGAGATTCTTGCGGAAAGAGGATTCAGCTGGACAAGGATTTGGTCGGTGGTTGTTTGGTTTGGGATAATTGAGAATATTATTGCATGAGTTTTCTTATCATTGGACTTATGGGTGTTCATGGCTTGCTTAAGATGTGGTATTTACTAAAATCACCCAAATTTTCTTAGACAATATCAAATTCACTTTTTCTCACCTTACTCAGTACTAAGGTAAGACTCAATTGCTTGTGAAAAAACACTAGAACCTATTGTATCTCCTACTGTATGTGTTTCAAGGGGACGAGCTCGAGAACGAGATGGTGCAAAAGTGGAGGATTTGGGTTGGTTTTGGAGTAACATAATAAGAGTTAATCTATGATTTCATTTATGTTTACTAAATTTACAGCAAGTGTCATCATGAACATCAATATAATATAATATAATCAAACATCTATTTAATTGTTATACATGAAAAACCTTCTAAAATTTTGAAATTAAAGATATAAGATTGTAATCCATGACATTATTTTAGAATTCTAATCATGACCAATTCTAATAATATTAATATTACCCCTTTACTATATATTAAATATCCTCGTGTGCCACAAATATCCTTATATTCCATCCAATTTGGAGGGAGAGTGGTAACCTCCGAAACAAAATTTAAAATTTTATTAAATGAATATAAGACCACTGAAAAAGGGAAGGGATGAGACAGAAGTGGACAGTCCAATTTTATATATCGCGGTGCATTTGATTTTCCTCTTAAGAATAGACTGGGATGGAAGCAAAATAAACGAGTATACACCCCATCAACAACAACATCCACTTCCCTAGCTACTGGATTTCCAGTCAGCTATTTACATTAATCCGAACATCATATAGAAGTATAGAACTCCAAAACCTACTTCTTCCATCATGAATCTGGAATCCAGCAATCCAAACACAACCCCCCCTCAAGGAAATTTTGTGAAAGCCAATATTATTTCACAGACAAGCAAAACAAAAATGTACATCTCCTAGAACAACATAATGTATACATAAGAACCTTTTAAGCACATTTACCCAAAAAAAAAAAAGAACCTTTTAAGCACAGTTCTAGGCAGGGCTTAAAGTAAGAACTCATTCCTTGCAGAATGTACACAGTTCAAGAACGAGATGCATCGACAAGAGAAAGCTTTATTTTAATTGGAGAAGGGGGGACAAAGGTTTAAAATGAGCTCCAAATGTTGGCAGTAGAACCCAGACATTCCATCTTTGTTAAATAAAATTCAACAATTGGTTTCCCTCTCCAAGTAGTTTGCCATAAAAATATGGGCAGATCAAATTTGACCTCAGGTTCTAATTAACTTTGTAAGGTCATCAGTATCACGAACAATCTCCTGTGAGGGAAGTACTATTGCTGCAACTGGATTATTTTCCAGTCCGCCACCTTGATCTATTATAAGTCTAAGGCCTTCAACATGGAGCTTCCCATGGTGACCGCTGACGATGACAGTTGGAGTTTCTTTCAGCTCCTGATTGAAGAATATGATGCAAAAGGCATAATAAAGTGCTTAGTTGTAGTAGTCAGTAATGCCTAATTTCTTTCAGCAACTCTCTGTTCTTAAGATGCAAAACAAGTATCAAACCAAAAGTTTTGCAAAAAAATGATCCTACTCAGATCATTTGGCTAATTTGTTCAATGAAAAGATAGAGAATTACCTGAGGAATTTCCCATACGTTTTTTCTCCCACTGAGAGCTTCAACCTTGGAAATCCTTACGTCCTTGGCTTTAAGAGATTTCAGCTGCTCTTCAACTCCTTTATCTCTCTCCAAACCAGCATGTACAGCAATCAGTTTACAGTTTTTGAGTCCATTCTCTGTCTCTATGCAGACATCATCCTTTAAAACAGGAAGAAAAATCCATACAGCCAAAATGAGTTATGGTTACAAACTTAAGTTGGCATATTTGTAAACCAATATGTTACTTTCATAACATTGAGAATCTCCTGAAGATGGCTGCCAAAAAAACAGTACAAGCGAGAAATTGATCTTACCTCTTCATGGACCCAAAGCAAATCAGCTAGGAATTTCTTGTGATCATCAGGAACAGCCTTCATCAAGTCTGTAAATGATGCATCCATGCAATTCATTGTTGATTATATCAAAAGAAAGCACACAAATCAACCAAACAGAAATGAACAATGAAAAAGGAAATAGACAGCTACTAGAGAGAATACTGTCTATTAAATGCTTGGCAACATTTATAGCATGAAGACTCAAACTTTACAATAGTTGATTTGAAATTTAAGAACAATAATCCAAGGAAATGCTAACAGAATAATGCAACAAAAGGCATTGTAGACTAAATACATGGAAACACCATCCGACAAAAAATATTTGTATTTAAAAACTAAAAATCAAGTCATATCTCATATATGACTCGAATGGTTTCCCAACTTAAGGGAGGCGGATTCAAGACTTAACCTCCAGCTTGGATCTTGGGATTGAGACCGTCATACTATACTAGGGTCAAGAGATATCCATATCCCATATGTTTTAACAGGCATGGAGTAAAAGCCTAAGCAGGATCAAAGACGTTTCAATCCAATTCCAATCTTGATATAAAAGTAAAAGTTCAATTATTGCTTTTCGTATGGTCTTCTTTTCACATTTCAGTAGGATTGTCATTGATTCTCATCTTACATTAGACATGTACTAAACCAAGGAAAATTCCA
This sequence comes from Asclepias syriaca, assembly GCA_027405835.1. Lineage (NCBI taxonomy): Eukaryota > Viridiplantae > Streptophyta > Magnoliopsida > Gentianales > Apocynaceae > Asclepias > Asclepias syriaca. Next base: position 27,242,115 of record CM049927.1, read on the forward strand.
AAACTGCCTTTATGACAAAACAAACACCCCTATTGGATTCAATATGTCTGAACCATATTATTTGACATGAAAATGCTTTTCAAGTAAGCTTAATACTCAAAATAAAGTAACCCCTATCAACAATACTGCAAAACAATCCAATCTTGATTATGCAAATTTTTTTTAAAAAAATACAAACAAATCAATAAACATAAATGAATAATGAACAAAAACAGAAATAGACCAGTCTGAACACCACATATTTAACGCTTGATGCATTCATAACAAGGAAAGTCTGATATTACATTAACTGGTTTAAACTTATTAACAATAATCCATGGAAGGGAATGTAAATACAAGAATACAACAGAAGGATACCAAAAAAAAACAGTTTTTCAGACTAAATACATGGAAGGCCATCCAATGTAAAAGCATGTGGTATTTTGAGAACTAAAATAGAGTTACACCACACAGATTATAGCCAAAGCCTTTAGATAGCAACTGATCTTCGTCTTGCATAAGACGTATACTAAACCATAAAAATTCCAAACTTATTTTTTTAACTCGAGAAAAATACCTTTGCCGGTTCTAAGCAAATCCAATTTCTAAGTAGTCCTAATGCTTGACATAAAGCAGCCCTGTTTCAGCCACACTCTGAAGGTATGACTGTATTTCTAACCAAAACATAAAACTTCAAACAGGAAAACTCTCTGTATTTCTAATCCAAAATCAAGAAAGACGAAGGACGATCAAAACAGTCGAGACAAATAAAGGAAAATAGTACCGGCAGATCCATGTGGAACTCCATAAGATTCAAAGGTAGGTCCAGCGTCATAAATTGAGCCCTTATACTCAGTTCCCTTTACATGATTAAAACTAACCGTGATTTTTCCAGCCCATCTCCTACCTTGTAAATGCATATTCTCAAAGCCATCACCTTTATACCAACCCTCTCTCTGCTCATTCATCTCATTCTCTTTCCAAGTATCCGAGAATGCAGAACCATCTGGGGGACTTGGAAGGACCCCTAAGAATGCTGCGAAGGCAAAATCATGATTCCCACAAAGGAAAACATGAGATTGTCTTGGATACTTGGAAGGCAGAGAAATCAAGAAATCTATAACTTCCCGAGTATTAGGTCCTCTATCGCAATAGTCACCCAAGAAAATTATAAGAGCAGTCTCAAAATCAGAAGGGTCTATCAGGATTTCAAGATTGGTCCAGAGGCTTTGGAACTTGGACATGTAGCCATGGACATCACCTATGCAACAAACAACCTTTGGTTTTGCGGACTTCAGGCCTGTGAGAGCTTGGTATTCCATGAGGTGCAATTTTGTGGCAGCGCAGAGAATACAAGGAGTACTGGTGTTAATAACCTAGACCGTTCGGTTTTGTTCTTTTTGGGAAGTGGTTCACTGTGGATTGATTTTCGTGGTTTGTACCTTCCTTCCCAGTACTCTTATTCCATTCTTTTTTTAATTTAAAAAGAATAATAGTTGAATTTGGTCTCAAACAAATTTAATTTTGGCAAGTTTAGTCCTAAAATATTTTTTTTAACTTTTAAGGTCTCAAACTTTTTTTGTAGAGAATATTAAGGTCATTCTTAACGAATTCTGTCAAAATCTTTAAAAATTTAACAGTTGTTTGTCTTTAGTGAATTAAAGATAAGGATAAAAAAGTCATTACATGTGAAAATAAAGAAAAATAATAATAATAATAAAAAATATTTAAGCACATAAAAATGTCCTCATATATATTTTTTAAAAATAAATTATCTTACTAAAACTTAAACTTTTTTAAAATTCAGCATTTGTACTTGTATTTATTTTTGCTTAACCTAACACTTGAATTATAAAATATCACTTCGTTTGCCCTTCCATCTAAAATTTCCGTTAGACTTCATTTTCCATCCAATTCGTAGGGACATTTTTGTCTTTTAAAATTATTAAGGTTTTATTTCGTCTTTTCATAAAATTTTAAAAAAATTTCTTAAATTAGAGGGATTCGATCCCTCAACCACATAAATGACAAAATTATATTAATCCACTGGAGCAACAATTAACATGTTAATTTATATGAAACTTATATTTTATATTGCATACTAGATGATGCCAAATAAATTTAACATAATTATATTTGTGAATCCCTAGATTTGAACTACGACCGTATAAACAATAAATAAGCATTTACTATTTGGAGAAATACATAAATTTATATTAAATATAAAGATTCTGAAAAAATATTTTATCCAAACAACACAATTTAAACCAATTGACTTCGTAGTCATTCCATTCATCAAACCTTAAATTTATTTATTTTTAACTTTGAATTCTTGCATAATACAAATTTGAGTTTTTTTTACAGTGACATTATTACATTATTAGTGTCAGCAATGACATTGTATAAAAAAAGATCTCCAAATTCATATTCTGCGACGAATTCGAAAAAAGAAGTTAAAGAAAAACTTCAGTGTAAGTTTTGAGAAATGTGACAATAACAAAAACTTGTGGCATTTGATAATATTTTTTTGAGAATGTTTATATTTAATATAATTTATATTTAAAATATAAAATATAATGGTAATATAAAATGAGTATTTATTATTTTCGTAATTATAATATAAAATATAAGTTTCAAATAATTTTATATATTTATAGTTGTCCCAGTGGTTAAATATCAAATCTTTGAGATTACAAAAAAATATTTTTCAGAATTTTAATAATAAAGTGAAATGACAAAATTATTCTTGAAAATAAAACCATAATAATAAAAAAAATGTTCATAATTGTAAAAAGACGAAAATGCACATAAAGTGAAATGACAAAATTACGCTTAAAAATAAAATCATAATAATAAAAAAATACTCATAATTGTAAAAAGACGAAAATACCCCTAAGAATTGGATGAAAAATGAAGTATAACGGAAATTTTAGACAGAAGGACAAAAAATGTGACATTTTATAGTTCAAGTGTCAGTTCAAAGCAAAAATAAATATAGGTGTAAAAGTTGAATTTTTAAAAAGTTCAAGTGTTAGTAGGATAATTTACCCTATTTTTTAATTTTTATTTTGAAAATGTCGTTATATTTAAAAATTTAAAAATAAAAAATTTATCAAAATAGTGGGAATATCAAAAATCGTCGTCAATCTTCTTCTTCTGCGGCTAATCTTCTTCTTATTCTCTGACACAAGATTTTTATCTTTTTTTAACATAAAAAAAAGAAAAAAAGAAATTAAAGAATAGACCTTTATAAAAAGAAAAAAAACAAGAAAGAGAGATTCTAAATACTAAATCACCAATTCATCTTCATTATAGTCTTATATGTAAAATTCAGTATTAAAAACATTTTTTTTTTTTTTTTATGCAGTGATTCACCAATAGAATGAATACCCAAACTAGATCACTAATTTTTGCTCAATCTTTTTCATTTTTTTTTGTTTTTCTTTTTATAAAGACATTTTCTTTAATTTTTTTTTTAAAGATGTTAAAAAAAGATAAAAATCTTGTGCCAGAGAAGAAGAAGAAGATTGACGACGACTTTTGATATTCTCACTATTTTGATAAATTTTGTATTTTTAAAATTTTAAATATAAGGACATTTTCAAAATAAAAATTTTAAAAAATATATGAGGACATTTTTATGTGTTTAAATATTTTATTTTTATTATTATTTTATTTTTTTATTTTCACATGTAATGACTTTTTTATCATTATCTTTAATTTACTAAAGATAAATAACCGTTAAATTTTTTAAAAGTTTAAAAAAATATTTTGGAACTAAGCTTGCAAAAACTAAATTTGTTTGGGACCAAACTCACCAATTATTCAATTTAAAAATATTTTTTTTATGCAAAATAACCTCACAAATTTTACAAATTTTCAGTTCACTTTTTAAATTTATTTACTTTTATTATAAAGCGTTTAAATAAAATATAAATTTATAAGTTATAATTTTATGCGTAAAAAAATTTAATAATTTTATGTTTAGAAAATGTATTTTGATAGCCGTCTTAAAAAAAAAAACGTAAGGTACTCAAATAATTTTTTTTAAAAGAAAAAGTTATAATTATTTTATAATATATAATTTAAATATCACTAGCTTCTGTATTTTCTATCTAAATTTTATGTTAAATAACCAATTTTATTTTTATAATAATTTTTACTTTTAATTTTTATTTCGTATTCTTTTGGTATTATTTTTCAGCATTTTAAGTTCCCCGCCACTCTCTCCACCGGTGAGTTGTTGCCGACGCCGTTACTTCCTCCGCCTCTACTTCTATCTGTCTTTCCCCGTGGCTTTCTTCTATTTTCCCACCGGCCAGTGCTATCTAACGTTCCCATCAGCCTGTGGACAACCTAACTCTGGTATGAATATTCCAGCAACACCTGCTGGAGGCCTGTGGTTCAACCGGTCACTTAGTGCTTTTCTTACATTCAAAATCTTCAATACTATATATATATATATATAGTTATCTTTCATCGTGCCACTGATCTTGCGTAGGTATAATATTGACTTCCAGAAAAAATGGACTCTACAAGGTATAAAATTTTGCTCCCTACAGATTTTTTAAATGATTTTTCTGTGTTGAACTACTTTAGCTTATTTAATTGATTAATAGTCTAATCTTCATTCTCAAGGAATGGAAAAAAGGGAAAAAAAGAGAAGGGATAGTGGTGTATTGTTTGGGGCGAGCATTTTATTGGTTTTTACATCCTATATTTGTTTGCAGAGAAGATACAAGGAATACTATTCGAGTACTTGTTGCTACAGATTGTCACCTAGGCTATATGGAGAATAATGAAATACGGAGGCACGACTCATTTCATGCATTTGAAGAGATTTGCTCAATTGCAGAGCAAAAGCAGGTCCCAATTATAGCTTCTTGGAACATCATATTTTGTTTATCTATCTGGATTTGAGCTTAAATATTGTCCTCAATTCCGAGTTCTGATTGTCATTTTTTATCAGTCATAACCACGTGTTGAGTTTTAAAATACATTCCCTAATCCTATTTTTAAAGGATGGTAAGCCTATAAACTAAAAAGTCTCTGAGCAAGGAAGGTGGAAGATGATTACTATTTTCCGCTTTCATCTCTTACGTCCTCAACTGAATATGATTTTCTCCATTATTTTACACTTTATCTAACTGTCCCAGGTGGATCTCTTGCTCCTTGGTGGTGATTTATTCCATGAGAACAAGCCTTCTAGGTCAACCCTTGTAAAAGCCATCGAGATTCTTCGTCGCCATTGCCTTAATGATCAACCTGTGCAGTTCCAAGTTGTTAGTGATCAGACGGTGAACTTTGCCAACTCGTAATGGTTTCTCTATAATCCATATTCAGCTTATTTCCATTTTATATGTTTTTTATCTATTGTTCTTTCTGGTAACAAATTCTCAATACTTGAGTAAAATGTTTTCAGAAGTCTGGCTCTGGTTAGCATCTTTAAATATTTGTTTAGTATAGCATCTGCCTCTAAACATCAGCATAAACATGAAGTGCCAGATGTTAACTTATAGTTACAGCTTCAATAGTTTAGACAGAAATTGTAATAAATATCTGAAACTAGGTTCAGAATTAGCAAAAAGGAAGGTGGTTTGACTTCTCATTATAGTGTATCAGCTGAACATTATTGTTCACTTTTATTCTTTTTGGTAATGGATACTGTTTTCTGCTTCTAGTTTGCTTTGATCACTATGATGCTGCTGAAACAGCCGAACATGTTTATATTGTGCATCATTTTCTCATTGATTCTGATCTTTAGCAGATTTGGTCATGTAAATTATGAAGACCCACATTTTAATGTTGGCTTGCCAGTTTTCAGCATCCATGGCAATCATGATGATCCTGCCGGGGTGGTATGGTTTCTGGATTTGGTGTAAATGATTTAGCAAGTAATACCCTTGGTCTTAGATATTGCTCTTATGTGCTATTGTTGTCATTTTTATTTATGACAGGACAACCTATCCGCTGTTGACATACTTTCAGCATGCAATCTTGTGAACTATTTCGGGAAGATGGTCCTAGGTGGTTCTGGTGTTGGACAGATTACTGTCTACCCCATTCTGATTAAGAAGGTTTGCTCCTAGAGATATGATTAGAGAACTGTGTCGAAGTACTATTGGAATATTTCATGAATGGGCTTCTAACTATACAGTTACAGGGTTTAACCTCTGTAGCCCTTTATGGGCTTGGAAACATTAGAGATGAACGTTTAAATAGGATGTTTCAGGTATTCTTTTGAAATTTTTTTCCCCTTGTAATTCTTGTTTGCTTATTTGAGGTTTCTTTTCAAATGTTCAATTGGATACTGTAGACACCACATGCTGTACAATGGATGCGGCCAGAAGCTCAAGAAGGTTGTGAAGTATCAGACTGGTTCAACATTCTCGTGCTCCATCAAAACAGGTTATTTTCAAGGGATTTAAGTATTGCAATGGAATTTTGCTTGGACTATTGACTTCTTAAAGTATCTTATAACAGGTTTTTCATGAGGAATGAATAATAACAAATAATTGTTCCTTGCTTTCAGGGTGAAGACAAATCCAAAAAATGCCATAAATGAGCATTTTTTACCACGATTTCTTGATTTCATTGTTTGGGGCCATGAACATGAATGCCTTGTTGATCCTCAAGTAACATTAGACAACTTCTTGTCTTTAGACTGTCTTAATAACGTTGTTATAATGCTTGGCTAAAACTGAATTTATTTCCAGGAAGTTACTGGTATGGGTTTCCACATTACCCAACCAGGTTCTTCTGTTGCAACTTCACTAATTGAAGGTGAATCAAAACCAAAACATGTTCTTCTTTTGGAGATTAAGGTTATTTGTGGACTTCCTTTGCTGAAATATTTTCTCATTTTAAATTGGAGGATCACTTCTCCGTTGTTTAGAGGAACATTTTCTGACTGTGTTTGTCAATCCCTACTACAGGGAAATCAATATCGCCCAACCAAAATACCTCTGAACTCTGTCAGGCCATTTGAGTATATTGAGGTAGTATCTTCTTTTTGCCTATCCATTATTGAAGGAACCTCCTTTATTTATTTATTTTTATTTGTTTTTGTATTTGTTTATGTTCCTATCTCTTGCACAGGTGGTATTGAAGGATGAATCTGACATTGATCCTAATGATCAAAACTCGATTCTTGAACACTTGGATAAAGTGGTAAGTTGGCGTCTGAAATTTATTGTTTCTTCCTACATTTTATATTTTCACTTGGGATCTTTTTCTGCTTTCTTGTGCCCCTTTTTCTTTATCAAGGAAACCTGCTACTACCTCTGTCAGTTTTTGACTAGTATGCTGTGCAGGTCAGAAATCTGATAGAGAGGTCCAGCCAAAAGACAGATAACAAAGCGGAGTTCAAGCTTCCCTTAGTTCGAATTAAGGTAATCCACTGTTTTGGTTTTAACCTTGTTATTTTTCTTACTTAATTTCTCCCAGCAATCTCCGTGAGTCATGTCATTCGACAGGTAGATTATTCTGGTTTTATGACTATAAATCCTCAAAGATTTGGACAGAAATATGTTGGAAAGGTATGTTTCTCCTTCAATTAGATTTTAGGATGAGCCCCTTTCTTCTCCATTGGCTCTCTATGCTGATAATTCTTATAATCTTAGGTTGCTAACCCCCAGGATATTCTTATATTCTCTAAAGCTTCAAATAAGGGTCGCCATGAAGGTATTTTTATGTTCTCCCATTCTGTTGAATGAGAAACTATATTGCAGGGACTGTACTTGTGAACTATATGTTAATCAGGTTTGCTATGCATAGCTGTCCTTAGAAGACTTGTTCTTGAAGTACATGGGGAACTCTCTAGCATAACTTTATAATAAGATATTTGCCCAAAATATGTCCATGTTCAGTTTCTTGCTTATAAATAGAATGAACTGGACTCCTTGTGGCAACTCTTAAAATTCTGATGCCTCAAAACTGGAGCTGGTGGTTAATTGGTGTGATCACCTCAAATCTCGGTGTTTATTTATTTTGACGTTTCAGCCACAATACATGATCATGAACGGCTTCGTCCAGAAGAACTGAATCAACAAAATATTGAAGCTTTAGTGGCTGAGAATAATCTGGTACCTAATCAAACTTGAAACTTATTCTCTTTTTTTTGTATAGAAGGTTCAGTCTCTTGTCTGTTCTCTCATTCTCTAAGTTAGGATTTTACATACTGAGAGCAAAATGTGCAAATCTGTTTTTGGTTTCATCTACATTGTGATAAGTTAGTGATGTAGTATTCTCAAAGAAGGGGCACATTTTGACAAATGGGTCGAAGCTCCTCCCCTGCCACTTTGGCATCCTATAACAGTATTGTATTTTTCTTCCGCACGCCTCCATGTGGATTTTATTTTCTAATCAATCATTTTTGAGTTTTAGGTTGTGTTGGTTAATTTTCTTCATTCTCTCATTTAATTCACTTTAAAGCTCTTAACTATTTTTCGCAGAAAATGGAGATACTTCCTGTTAATGACTTGGATGTTGCATTGCATAACTTTGTTAACAAAGATGACAAAATGGCTTTCTATTCTTGTGTTCAGTACAACATAAAAGAGACTCGGGTTAGTACTTAATACTTTTGCTACTGGTTTTGATTGTGATATATTTTTGTGATATATTCCTGCAATTTGATGTCTTTATATGAAGGATCAGAAAAGTTTTTAGCTAATGTCTGCAGATGTGTCATTCAACAGAATAAAATTGCTCGAGATTCAGGCTCAATGGAGGCCGATGAGAAAGACATAATACTCAAAGTGGGAGAGACCTTAGAGGCAAGAAGCTAAGTTTAAGTTGAATTTCTATGTCTGTGAAAAATGATTTGATTGTGATATTCTTATTTCTCAATATGATTGTCTATGCTTCTTCTGTATGAGATCATTGGATTTGGTGATAGTTTTGTGCTATGCTTGTCTAATATTCCACATTCATTGTGTCTGCTGAAAGTGTAACAGATGAAGGGCTCCATGCTTAAGAAATTGGAAAAGTACCTTGTTATTTTCTGACAATGAATATAATATTTTAGGAGCGGGTCAAAGAAAGAGCTGCCCAGACTAAGGATACTCAACAATTCACTTCTGGTGGCCAATCCCCAGAGGTAGTAAGTTTGTCCTTGAGGTTTATAATGATTGCATCAGACATTTCTGTGATCTGAAATTTCCAAGTTCGTGTTTGTGGATTTTGGTCATCTTTGGATAAAACTACTAAGAAACCTTTTGTTGTGTCATGTAGGATATTCGATACACTGGAGGGGTTAGTACTGCAGTTTCCTTTAGTGATGATGAAGACACCACGATTTTCTCGGGTTCAAAGATGGCAAAAAGAGGTCGGCGAGAGTCATCGCAACCTTTTAGGTCTTCTAATGATGCTACTGAAGCTGTCAATAGTTCATCAAGAGGCAGAGGGAGGGGTAGAGGTAGAGGTAGAGGAAGGTCTACTAGTAACTTCAAACAAACAACCCTTGATGCAGCTATGGGGTTTCAACAATCACAGAGGTCTAGTTATGATCACTTTCTGTTCTGTGGAAGCTGTCCTATACTTATGCTTAACTAGTATAGTTTGTTTGCTAAGACGTACCTCAGCATGTCCAAAGTTTCTCATTTTAATTTCCATTTAGCCTCCCATATTGAGAGAGAGTAGAGATGGATACTTGCATAGCTTTTACCATATACTTTTTTTTTTAAATTTTTTTTCCCCAGCTAGTCAAACTAAAATTTTCAAGACTTATGTTGAATTTAACTTGACTAAAATATAATACTTATGTCTCAGGTCTCCCATTAGGCCTTAAGTTCCACAAAATATCTAGGTGTCTTCGTGAAGACTGCTTGGTGCCGATCTGAATGTTTTTAAGCATATCATGGTTTCTTATTCTCTAAGAGTTTTCAACAAGCATTATTTTGCTTTTTCTGGACAATCCCAAGGAGTTAATGGATTGGTTGCTTTTGTGCATTTGTAGTGTGTGGCCTTCTTACTGAAACCTGTCCTTATTACCTAGTTCACAATACACTTAGAAATTACGCATACTTGATGGTTTTCTTCTCTTGAATCTCTCCTATCTTCCTAATTGACTCATTAAACTTTCGTGTGTTCGCATTTTTAGCATTGTTTCTTATTTAGTTTAATTTTCTTATGTAATCAAAGGTGAGGTAGAAGCCTTTATTGGTATAGCATGCATACATGACATGGGCTAATTTCTTTGATGATTGTATTCAGCAGATCTGCATCAGCTGCAGCAACAGCATCATTTCGGAGCATTGCTGATGATGAGGAAAATGTGGACTCGCCTTCCAGTGATGAGGGAGAAAAAACCACATCTGATGATATTGACAATATATTGGTATGACTGACTTCCAGAAAATCTTCTATTAAGCTACTAAGATGTGATTAACAATTTCAATGAAATTTGTTATTAAATTACACAGTTTAGCTCCTTTTGGTCACTGGTGGAGTTACATCATTGCTCAAATTTTGTTCTGTTGTGTTGCGGGGACATATCTTTTGTTGTCCCAAAACAGCACCTAAAAGATATTAAGAAATTGTTGGAAATCTTGAAAGGAAAAGATTAAGGCACAAGGAATGCATTCCCAATTTTTTGCTGCATATTTGGTCAGTCTAGATATCAGCATCGAATAGAGTATGGACAATGTTGTACACTTGCATGGTAGACAGTGGAACTAGATGATGATCAAATTAAATAGCGAATTGAAGAAGAAAATAAAAAAAACTTGGAACACAAGGAAGTAGAATAGTTATATATATAACTTGAATGCTTTTTGTCGACACATTGATATGGACAACTAGGGTTAGAGTGTGGTTTTTTAGGCCTCTCTTAATTTAATTGATGCGTATTTAATCCTTGAAAATAATTATCTTCAAAAAATTTCAAGGATGATGATGAATCACCACGAGGAAAAGGACGCAAAAGAGCAGCTCCAAGGGGAAGGGGTAGAGGTTATGCCACTATTGCTAAAAGGGGAAGGAAGTTAGACAATACATCATCTTCACTTCAAAAGATGGTGTTGAGCAGAGACGATGATGATGAGGAGGAGGAGGAGGAAGACAGAGCAAAGAAGATAAAATCTCAAACCCGGGTAAGTGAAGTTGTTTATTGCAAATATTTTGAGTTACCCTTTCTTAGACGCATTTGACTCCTGAATCCATAATGTATGCCCCCTGAAACATTCTATTGACAGCTGCTGTGAGAACTAAAGACTCCTATTCTTTTGAGAATTGGAACCGAGGTTGCAGAGGAAGCCATTTTAAAAAATCTCACTTATCTCTCTCACTTTGCTTCTCTCTAAGGGGATTGATTTACAGACAAAACCGTTTTAAAATATAAATTAAAATTTTGAAACTGAAAAAAATTGTTGAGAAAAATGATGTTAAGAGGGATATATAATTAATTAATTAGACATCAATTAATTGTACTTTAAAAATAATTGATTGCACGGAGAAGAGACAAGAACAAGATGCAACACTACTCTTAAGAAGATAGGAGAGTGGAGCACATCAATGAATACTTATTAAATGTTGAGTTCAACTAACATGCACTTCACTGCACAGGTGACAAGGAATTATGGCGCTCTAAGAAGATAATTGTTGACCACCAACAGGGGAAGGTAATTTCCATGGAGGAGAGTTCTTTCTTGATTTGCATGATGGCTTCCCAAATTTTTTCTTTTTTTGGCTTTAAATCGTGATCATGTATTAATATTAGTGAGCATGTACAATCAAGAAATGTTCCTGTACGAATAATACTGTCCCTAAGTTATTCCCTTGACTGCTTGTGAGCGGACACAAAATTTTTTCTTTCTTATCAGCACTGCTACAGGAGTTCCATTACTCGAACCTAAAATAGGGCATGGAGGTTTTATGTCTTTAGTGCAGTTTCCGGCACATGCGATGATAACAAGTCTATGTTTATTGCTTGGTTACCCTTGCTTAATTATTGATGCATTTATCAATTACTCTGATAGATTAGATTATTTTATGTACAAATTACTTATGTTTATTTATGTTATTGTAAATATAACTTTTTATATTATTAATATTTAGGATTTAAAATTTAGAATTTAGGATTTCAAATTCAAGTTGTATATCGGGTTTAGGATTCGGTTGAAGCTCAATATAGGACACATATATTGTGTATATATGTGTATTCGGGGTTCAAGCTCTATATATTGTAGAGAGACCAGTTCACAATACACCCCAAAATATAGCACCGAATAGGGAAAAATATAAACATAAAATAGAGCCCAAAACATAGAAATAAAGTCGAATATCATAAAGCTTTAAACTCTTAAATCCTTATTTTCTTTAACCCTTTAACCTTTTAAACTCTTAAATCCTTAAATCCTAAAATCCTAAAATCCTTAAATGTATCCTTAAACTCTTAAATCCAACTTGTCATTTATATCTGTGCAGCTATGCTCCTTGCTGTTGCTCTCATTTTCGGACAAAAGAAAAGACTATTTTCGTATGCCCTCTGTTTTTTCCCTCCTTTCTGTGAGCTTTTTCTTCTTCTTCCCAATATTTCTCTTTTATCGTTTCTTTTGCTATTTTTTAATTATTTTTGGAGGTTATATCTGTGTTGCTGTTGTTGCTCTCCTTTTCGGACAAAAGGTAAGACTTTTATTCTATGCCCTTTGTTTTTTCCCCTGCTTTATGTAAGCTTTTGCTTTTTCTTCCCAATATTTCTCTTTTATCCTTTAAGGTTGAAGGAT
>CM049928.1:1800000-2120000 GCA_027405835.1 Asclepias syriaca
ATTGCTTGATATCGGAGATGCATGCAAGTGACTGTGAAGCCATTTCCTAGTCCTCATATGTTGTAATCTGATTATTGTTCCACTTTTGATCGTGTCCCCTTGTTTAGCACCAGATTCTTGTATAGGTTTAACAACCTACGAACAACGTTCAGTTTTAGATAAGTCATACATATAGATATACAGGATGAAATGATAGGAAAGGAAAAAAAAAAAAAAGTAACAATACCCAGTAGCTGTTAGAATCATCAACGTTAGGAAATCCAGTCACAGATTGCTGCCCACTACCAGAGCCATAGGGCACATCATGTGAGTGCAGCCTAAATTTTGTTTTCTCATGCATCAACTTGATTACTGATCCGTAAGTAATCTATCAAAGAGTAACAATCCAACAAATAAGAAAGACAAAACAGAATCCTACATGAATCCCAAGTTAATTAATTGAGACCTTGAACATTCAAAACGCAACCAAAAAAGATTCTTTCCAAATGCATTCAGAGAACAAGACCGCTACACTGGTAACGATGAAAGATAATGTCTTTCCGGACAATGATTTCGTTCAACAGAAGGAGCATCTTTTAATCATGGCGAAATTTATCTAGTCATAAATGTACTCGGTAACAACCTAGAAAGTTTTGCATAAAAGTTTAAAAGGAAAAAAAAATGCAAGTCACATTGATTTACACATTCCTCCAAAATATTTGGATAACTTTAACATCAACGTTATAAGAAAAGGAAAAGAAAAAAAATCAACATTTCCAGCTGAAAATTAATTAGAATCATATTGTGCTATGAAGATTTGAAAACCAGGAACAGATCACAGAGTGCATTATTGAGAATTCGTGAATGCAAGAAAACATAAGTTTAAAATACCTGAACGCCTTCGGAGACAGCCGAGACAGGAGATGAAGTTAAATCGGAGTCAAGGGATAGAAACAGAAAAATAGCGAGGGCAAAAAATGAGATCGCCATTATCAAGAGCAGACCAATGAACCAAGTGGATTGCCAAAATGGTAACTTCCGATCCGACTTGGAAGAGGCCTCTCTGTACACTATCCGATTCGGAGTCGAGACTTGGTTTTGATTCGGCAACGAAGATGGTCCGGATGATGTTTTCCTTCGTGTTAGGTTTTGCTGTTGCTGCTGGCTGCCTGAGGGAGCCACGGTGAATGCTCTAAAATAATCGGAGCTCCGATTACAGTACCGGTGAAGAAGGAGAAAAGCTACTTAGAACAATAACAAAGAGATTCAGGTTAGGGGATTTCCTTACAGCAATCTGGAATTGGATTTTTTTTTTATCGAGGAAATAGTAATTTGTTTAACTGCCGCGTGTGAAGAACCATCGAAACCAATGAACTTTTGCCAAGTGGTGATCGGATGACGTGGTCACTTCTGGTTGGACTATATTATGATACTTGACGTGTCGGATGTTTCTCCGCTGAAAAATAGAGCCATAACCCAACCTTTTTGGGCTAACCAAATCCATTAGGCCCAAAATCAATTTATAACTTACAATTGCAGAAATAAACTCCAGTCCATTTCTTTAAATTAATAATTGGGCCTATGCAGCCCAATTTAAAGCCCAATAAGCCTATTAATAATGTTCATGTATTTGGTAAAAAAATTAAAAAAATACAAATAATATCTCTGAGAAATCCATTTGATTTAATTATTTATGTCCGAAAATTTTATGTCTGAAAATGTTGTACAAATTTAAGTTGATAAATTATAGGGAAATGTTGGATTTTTTTTTTAATGTAAAAAAAAGAAGAAAAAAACCTGAAAAAAAAGACCGTTGAAAGACTGAGGTACAAAAAAATACCATTATGAAAGAAAGAATGGAATGGAGTTGTCCTAAAATACTGCTAAAGTAGCATTGGAAAATGCAATAGTAAAGTAAAACCACCATAGCTCTCCGAGTTATTAATCCACTGTTGTAAAAGCAAAAAATAATTACCAATAAATAAAAAATGGACAGAAAAATCACGGATTTGAAACCGAAAATTGAGTAAAAATACATAGATACACGGAATCCGGTTTAGAGTATAAAAACAGTCTGCATGCAGGCCACATTTCTGCAATTTCATTTCAAGATTTGTGTTTTTCATCGGACCCTTGTGCGGGTTTCTCTTGGTAATTAATCAATTTGTTGAAAATTTGGGGCTTTCGTTTTTGAGATGGAAGGTTCTTCGTGCTCTTCTGGTTCCGAGAACGTGCTTAAGCATGAAATCATGGCTGCTGGGATTAAGCTTTGCAATCCTCCGTCCTCTGTTACTGATCTTCTCAAACTCCTTGGTGTAATGGCTTTGTTTTTTTTAGCGGAATTGTTCTTTTTTTAATGTTTTATATGTACTTGCATTTGTTCTCAATTTTTCTGTGTCGCTGACGGTTTGGTTGCATGGTTTAGAATAATCTTGTGAATGCCCAAAAGAATTGTTCGATTGGGAATCCTTGTTGTTCTTTTCTCTTTGTGTATGAGTTAAAGGTTGATTCTTTGGGAGAAAGAATAGCGGGGACAAATAAAAGACTATCATTTTTTCTTGTATCACCTTTGTTGTTTAGAAACAGTGATGCAACTACACTGAATTTTATTTTTTTGTTATGTTTTTTGCTTATTATTCAGATACTTCTCGAAAAGATTTGATTTTTTTTCATCCATGCGGCTTGTTATTGACAATTGACTATTGTAAAGATGGCAGTTCTGTGTTAAATCACTGTCGATATTCTTTATACAAATCAAAACTGAACTGTGAGTGATATACAGTCAATGATTTTTCTTGTCTATATCTGTAGATACATGTGTTAGAAAGCATGATAAGTAGTCCAAGAAATTTGTCGGGTGTGTAGTTAAACTGATTCCCAAATGACTCTACAGTGGTGATTCTTGGTTTCTTCACTGATAGAATGAATACATTTTCAAGTCTTGATCTTCTTTTTTTTGCTGTGCCTCCAAACTACTTGGAGATAGAGTTGGGGAATCCAGTTGCGTGAGAATGTATTTATAGGTTGAAAACTAAGTGCTCAAAAGGAGATGTTTATTAGTTTTGCATTGGACCTCTTTCTTTATTTTGGATTTTGAGCTGTAAATGTGACAGTGAATTTCATCTAAATCTTTGCCTCTTTCAGAAAGTTGAGGACACCTTGTCCCAAATTGGACAAGATCCTTCCAAATCAATGCGGGATGCAGTTTCCCCTTCAATGAAAGCACTGGTTTCTAATGAGCTATTGAAGCATCCTAGCGTGGATGTTAAAGTTTCTGTTGTTTCTTGCATTCATGAAATTGTAAGAATTACTGCACCTTGTCAACCTTATGGTGATGAGATAATGAAGGTAAGCATCTTGCCCGCCTCTCTCTCTCTCTCCCTTATTTGTAACCACTTGTCAGCACTTAATGTGAATGGTGTGCAGGAAATCTTTGAGCTGACTATTGTTGCATTCGGGATGTTGTCTCATCTTTCTGGCCACTGTTACTCTAAAGCTTTGCAAATTCTTGAAACCGTTGCAAAGGTTAGGTCTTGTGTGATGTTGCTGGACCTGGGGTGTGATGCCGTAATTGTTCAAATCTTTGAACTCCTTTTAAGTACCATTAGGTAAGCTTCCCAGAATTATCTTATACTTTTTCTCCGTTTTTGTGAATGTGTATAAATATGAATGGTTTTCTTAAATCTTTGATGTAGGTCCAACCACCCACATTCAGTATTTTCGAACATGGAAGAAGTTATGACTTGGCTGTTAGCGGAAAGTGATGATATATCCCTGGACCTACTGAGGCCCCTTTTATCCAGTGTCAAAAAGGAAAATCAGGCAATACTTATTTTATGGATCTATTTTGATTTATTCATGTTATGTTCTTTTTCCATGATTTCTGAAACCCTTATATTTTTCTGCTATCAGGCTGTTTCACCAATTTCATGCAAATTAGGTGAGGAAGTACTAAAGTGCTGCTCAGCCAAAATTCAACCACATCTCAGTAAAGCAGTCAAATTGATGAGGTTGAATTTTGATGATTACAGTGAACTAATCAGTTCACTCTGCCAAGATGAGCCTAATGGTGGAATTCTGGTAATTTTCTGTGTTTATGTTTTTTAGATGGAAGTGAGTGCATTTTATGAGTCCACTCATATGTTTATTGCTATATTAATCAGGTTGATGAAGATGTTAAGCCCGATGTTGGTCATCTCAAGGGAATTGGTCTAGCAGCCCCCAATTGGGATGACCTCAATGTTCAGAAAAGCAGTGAGAATAACTTCATCTTAGAGGATCAGAATTCTTTCGAGACAGTTGAGTCACTTAGTCAGCAAAATAATACACAAGAAATCACTAGCTTGAAGCCTGGAACTCTAGCAAATGGAGGATCAATTCCAGGTAGAAGGGGAAGGACACCTAATTCTCTCATGAAACCAAAGACTGGCCGAGGAAAAAATTTCCGCAAAAAACCTCATGAGAAGATTAATTATCAAGTTAGTGTCAACTCAGCAAATAATTCATCCCCAAGAGGGTCAGCAGGAATATTGCAGATTGATTGGGTAAATTCTCCCAACAACCAAGATCATATCCGCAACGATACAAGTGGTAAGAAACGGGGTAGGCCAAAGAAAGACAGCACCAGAACAGATGCTTCCATAAAAATGGTATCTGGTTATGTTGAGGATGCTGAAGAAAAGCCTAAACAAAGAGGTTCAAGGAAGAAGAAATCTCCAAGGAGTGACAGAGTGGCAGTCCCTGCATTAAGCATGATAGTGTCAAAAAGGAAAATGCTAGGTTCAGCAATTCAGAAGTAAAACCTTACTCTTAACAAAGGCAACTGAAAAGAAAGCTTCCCTTCAAAAAGGAAATACTGGAAAATCTAATGAGAAGGTAATGGTAAATGTTAAACAAGTTTCCTTTTGCCTGGTATCTTCTACAATTTTTCCATAAGTTATTTTCCTTTTGAACCATGTAGAGAATGCTATCTCCTCCCAGTAAAGCATTAGTACAAGGTGGAAATCTCTCCCATAGTATTATAAAGTCTAAACGGCGCAGGAAGGGAGATTCGCTAGAGGAAGAGGTTACCATTCTGTCACTGTGATCCCAAATTTCTGATTGTGCTGCCTGAATTGTTATTTTCTAATGTATCTCTGATTTCTAACACAGGGTTCTAAAAGGGGTGCTTTAGTTAAAGAATATGGTGAAGAATTAGTTGGTTCAAGAATAAACGTGTGGTGGCCGTTAGACCAAACGTAAGTCTCTCATATAATATAAACGCATTTTATTGTAATTTCAGAATTGATCAACTTCTCCACTTCAAGTTTTATGAGTTTCCTAGTGTTATACTTAGAGTTGATAAACTTTTAAATTCTTTTGTGTATAATGTGTTTCCTCAAGTCACTCGTTTTCAACCATTTTCTATGGGAAGTTCAACTTTTTTGGGTTGGTTTGTCCTCTGCAGGTTCTATGAGGGCATGATTAGTTCCTTCAATCTTTCGACAAAGAAACATGAGGTGAGAATACTGTTTCAAATTCATGCTGGTTTTATATCTCGTTGATTTGAATATCATCATCATTCTTAAGGAAATCTTGAATTTGCCATGTCATATCTAATTCCTTGCCCGGTTCATTACTATTTTTTTTCTATTTTTGTAATCTTGCCGTTTGTTCAGGTTCTATATACTGATGGTGACAAAGAGATATTGAATCTAAACAAGGAACGCTGGATCTTAATCGATGATGTATGTATAGATCAAGTTGGTAACTGAATTTTACAATGTATTAGTTAGTATGCTTTCTGGAGTGGATCGTGTTGATCTCTCTTGCTGATGGAATTTATGATACTAACAGGACCAATGCTGATCCTCTAATTCAACTGTTACACCTGCCAAGTAAGCATGTCCGAGAGGGCTTTGTCTTTTTATGCTATGACTTATGCCGTAAATTTTCAATCTAATTTCATCAAATTCTTGAAAATCCTTTCTCTTGACTAGTTCAAATCATAGTGTAAAGGCTGTGCATTTTACCTTTGCTGTTTTATTCACATCGTTCTTAAATGTTGTTTTATCAACTTCGTCTTATGCAAGTCTTCTTGACCAGGGCTGATAAGACAAAAGCTAAGAGGATCTCTAAACAAGACAAGACTGTATCTTCAGCAAAAAGGTTAAGTTTTGAGGATTATCTTGAAGTTTTTTCAAAAAATATTTGCTCCGAAACATTTTTTCTTTCAAAGTGATGTAACAGCTGAACTTATGCCTCCAGGTCCTCAAAGGGTGCACCGCGTAAATCTGGCAGCAAATCTGCATAAAGTTGTGCTGTATGAAAGGAATTGGGAATAAGGAGAAGAAAGCTAATGAAAGTAATGTGAAAAGTGACCGTCATGAAAGTCTTAAACTCTTAAACGTTAGTAAAATATTATTATACTCCGGGCCTAAAGCTCTCGTGGTGTGCAGAAACAATACCTGCACTTTGTTTTTAGCCTATAAAGCTATTATTATCTGTATTCATCAGTTGCTTATATCTATCCCTATACTATATTGTATACTATAGTAACTGAATGTCGTGTCGTTTCTTAGACTATGCTAAAGTCCCTTATAGTATGATCATTTGGATTGCTGGAAGATTGTACTTAGCTTTAATTCAAACCTCATATGTTGTCAAAAATCCTTTCTTTAATGGAGGAAATATTTTTATCATTTTCTTGATGGGGTGAGTAGAAAAGATGATTTCTACCCCTAAAACAAGTGGGTTTGTGTTTTATCTGCAGGCAATTGTATCCTTTACTGAACTTTTTCTTACACATTTTTTTTCTTTCTTTAACTTGTGGTGATTTGAAAATTTTAGTTTCACGTTATCTTGTCTCCGGCCAAGAAAAAAGCTCTTTTGCTGAGCAAGGATTCTTTTTTTGGGTAAAGAATTGAGGAAAATAAATCCCATCAAACCCTTCTTTCAACATTTGGTTAGTAGTCTGTGGATGGCATTTTGGTAGGTAAAGAAACACCAGTGGCAGAATTTCCGCTAGTTTGACTGAATTCAAAAGAACAAAAAAAATAAAAAGTCGTAATTCTTGTTGCTCTGCGGTTGGTAAGAGTTTATGTTCTCCAGTTTCTTCTTCATTTTGAAACAATTTTTGACTTCTTCCATTTTCTCCCTTCAACAGTTTCTTTTTACTTAATCGATAATTATTTTGAACATAGATATCCCTCTGACCCAAATCTACTACTGTTCCTTTGTTACCTTAAAAAATCTTACAGTTAAGATAGTTTTCTGTCACATTTTCCAAGAAACCTTTACATATATATATATTTCTTTTACCTTAGGAATTTCCCCCAACTCCCAACTAACCAACTGAAAAATAAAATAAACCATTTCAAATTGATTTAAAGTCGGAAGAAGTGGGAGTAGGTTATTAGTCAATAGCCATGGAAACAAAAAATTTCTATGCAGGTGCAACAACAACAAGAAAGTGTTAAAAGAAAAAAAAAATTATGGAAGAATTGACACTAATTGAATTCAAAATACTACTAACAATCGTTGATGTTAGAAGAAAAAAAATATCAAAAATTTCATGTAGTTTGGAGTTTCTTTCTTTAACCCGTTTTTTACAATTTTTACTTATCATCTAAATTCTATCAATTTTTTGTATCCATTTATAATCTTTGTTTATGTTTTTTCCCCGTTTCATTCTAAATTCTGTATTAATAATTAATTTAAATTTGATTTGTATTACAAAATTTATTTTTTTTTATTTCTATAGTTTAATTTTTGATAGCATTGACTATGAACTAACGTTAAAGAATTTTAGTCCTTTATTAGTAATATACAATTAATTAATTAGGCGTGTTTATTAGTATTATATATATATATATATAAGTAGCTGATTAATTTAAGTATATTACGTCAATTGAATTTTTTTGATAATCCACGTTCTTTTGAGGAAAAAAATAATAATGTGGAATATCAAAAAAAAAATATTTCTTTATAAAGAAGTTTTTGATTATATTTTTTTGTTGTTTTTAAAAAGGCTATTTAATCATTTTTAGCAAAATAACCAAACTTTAAATATAATTGACTAAACAATCAATCGAGAATCATCTTTCTCCGTATTTAAAACGTAAAATCTTTTTAAAGTAAATCTCTAGATTTCCTTTATTTTCTCCACTTGCCAATGTTCAAATAATTGTACCTCTTTATTTTTCTTTATTATATACTTAAATAAATACATTATATTTTTTATTTTCAACGCACCAATAATATAAAATTTTATCCATAAAAGGAAAGTAATTGATTGTCAAATGTCCTAAAAAAAAATTTGTTCCGAGTAAACTTTAGGTATTTACATTCCGATAATAAAGTTTTTAAACGTTTTTTTAAAGTGAAGAATATAAAGAAAATAAAAATGAATATATTTGTATATGTTGTACGTGTGTTACAATTATATTTATAGACACTATTCGCTTACAATTATAAAAATAATTTAATATTTTTGTATTAGAATGTATTTTTATGTCCTGAATTTTATAATTTTTTTTATTTAAACATGTGGTGTCCACCTCGACATGTTCTAAGTACAAAACAATTTATTTTGCTTTGATGCTTTAAAAAAAATATATTTTTTAATAATAATAAATAGACAAGATTTTCATTTTGGATTTTAAAAGATTTTTATCTAATTTATTGGTTTTTGTGACGTACCAGAAAATTGTTTAGTAGATCGAATTTTCTATATATATATTAATTAGAAGAAACGGTTGTATGGAGTCGTTGATTGCGATTTGCGATTGGGTCTTGGTTTAGGTATTTCAGTGAGCATGACGTAAGCATGACGTCTATTTTCTAAAATTCCTCCGTCCATATTACATCACTCGTTATTATTATATTTTTAAAATTAAAATTATGCCTATGTTTAGCACATTATTCATCATTAACTTAAATCTATAATTTATTAATCAAACACGAGATTAATTATTTCTTTACTCGCCACATATTTCTGGTATTTATTTATTAAAATTTCCATTAAAAATATAGATTTAATTTTATAATTATAAAATTATAAATACATTTATTCTGTCAACAAATCCTTTTAGTTATTACCATCAATATATTTGTGTTATAACTTAAAGAACGCAATTAATAAGAAAATTTTCAAATATTTAAAATTTAATTCCAAATTGAATGGAATTAAAATTAATTTGAATTATATATGTAGAATATTGTTCAATGAATTTTTTAATTTGAAGAAATTTTTACAAAAGAAAGTATTATTTTGATGACAAATATTTCACTTATGATTAAGATATTAGGACTTGAAGATCGTATAAATTTTTTAATTAATATTAAAAATAAAAAGAATTTGAGGAAGTTTGTTTTCTTTCATTCTCAAAAGGTACTACTCCTCACTAACCCTGTTTTTTCATTCAATTTTTTATAATTTGTATATTTAAATAGTGGGGGGTGTTAGGTGAGATGTGGTTTACGTTTGATTCCTCTATAAATAAAGCGCCATACTTTTTCGTTTTTCTCGTGGGTCTTTCATCCTCTTTCTCCTTTCAGTTCTTGAAGAAAAAAAAAAAAAAAAAAGACTTGATTTTTATCTCCGGCTAAAAATCAATTGTTCCTATATTATATATATATACATACAAAAAAAGAAAGAAAAAAAAGAAAAAGATAATCAACATGCCATCTGCTTCAGGCCAGGTTGTATGTGTCACCGGTGCCGCCGGTTTCATAGCTTCATGGATTGTCAAACTTCTTCTTGAAAAGGGCTACACAGTTCGTGGAACTGTTAGAAATCCAGGTATATATATATATACACGCATAAGGGATTGCGTTTTTTGCATGCATGTTTTGATTTGTTTAAATATATGTAATTTGATTGGGCAGATGATTCAAAGAATAATCATTTACGGGAGCTTGAAGGAGCTAAAGAAAGATTGACCTTATACAAAGCTGATCTCCTTGATTATCAGAGTTTACGTCATGCAATCGACGGTTGTGATGGAGTTTTCCACACTGCCTCACCGGTCACCGATGACCCAGTATGTCTAATTTCCCCCCCTCCAACCCACCTACTTACTTTTACCTACCATTGATTTTAATCGATTTTCTGCTTTATGAATTCATTAAAGATTGAATCTTTTCTTTTTTCATGTATTGGGATTTTGAAAATTTATAAAAAAAGATTGTTTGGTGTACATAGGTGTACATAGCACATTGTTTGGATGGAGTTGATTCATCTCTTTTGTAGTTGGTGGCATGTCTTCTTTTTTTTTTTTTATAAAAGAATACTTTTTTTTTTTTCCCCTTCTTGGTGATTTCCATTTCACCTACCACCACAATGATTAATGATTATATATATATATATATTTGAGGCCTGCCTGTTTTGGTTGTATGTAGTACTAATAAGTTATATAATGGATTAAAGGAACAAATGGTGGAGCCTGCTGTAATAGGCACAAAGAATGTAATCAATGCAGCAGCTGAAGCTAAGGTTCGTCGGATGGTTTTCACTTCATCAATTGGTGCAGTGTATATGGATCCTAACAGAGACCCTGAGAAAGTTGTGGATGAAACTTGCTGGAGTGATCTTGAATTCTGCAAGAACACTAAGGTCTGCATATTATTATGACTTATATATATATATATATATAGAGAGATAGATGTAGAATAATTGAGGTGATAATGAATGGTATTTGTTTGATTGAATTTTGTAGAACTGGTACTGCTATGGAAAAGCAGTGGCTGAACTAGCAGCTTGGGATGAAGCAAGGGAAAAAGGAGTGGATCTTGTAGTAATTAACCCTGTTTTGGTTCTTGGACCATTGCTGCAATCCAATGTGAATGCCAGTGTTCTTCACATTCTTAAGTATCTCACTGGCTCTGCAAAGACTTACGCCAATTCTGTACAGGCTTATGTTCATGTTAAGGATGTGGCATTGGCACATTTACTTCTTTATGAAACTCCCTCTGCTTCTGGTAGACATATTTGTGCAGAGAGTGTGCTTCACCGCGGCGAGGTTGTTGATATCTTGGCAAAATTCTTCCCGGAGTATCCTATTCCGACTAAGTAAGTTTTCCCTGCTTTCTACTAATTGTGCTTTCATGATTGATTGATTGAATGTGGATGGAAGGAAGGATCAATAGAATAAAAATAGTGTAGCAGGAAATGGTGTTAGGAGAATCGTAGGTTTCCTTTTTTGTTATAAATAAATTCTTGTCTTTTTTAGTGTTGTGAAGGAAACAGATCATGAACCTAGGACCATTTAATCTTATATATTACAGGAAGATTTCATAGAAAAACATCCAACTATCTAATTATGGAAACTCCTTTCTTTGCAAGATTTCTTCTTGTAGCAAAAAAGAGGAAATTAACTACTGCTACTATTACTTTTTATCTATGGATGGCATCTTAGTCTATACATAACTCAATGACAAAGAATATGGAAAATGTCCAAATCTTACCTACCAACCAATTTCCTTGTTAACGATGGTCCTAGTTTTTTCTTTAATCTATGGATTGTGTGGATATGGCACAGGTGCTCGGACGAGACAAAGCCGAGGGCAAAACCATACAAGTTCACTAACCAGAAGCTCAAGGACTTGGGTTTAGAGTTTACACCGGTGAAGCAGTGTCTGTATGATACCGTGACAAGTTTGCAAGAAAAGGGTCATCTTCCAGTTCCAACTCAGAACGAGGAATCCCTGAAAATTCAGTCTTGATGAAAAAGGGCAGCTTTGTTTGCTAGATATATATATATACATGTAAAAGAATGGAAGATTTGAGGATAAAGAAGCTAACTATGCATCATGTAAACAAACAGCAAGCATCTATCTTTATTTTATTTTTACTTCTAAATGTATTGACCAGAAATGAATCCAAAAGAATCCCCCATATATCTTTATATCTTGTTTGTTCTTTTGTTGTAATCTGCTGCAAATTTCATCCCATATAAAATTAGTATTCACAGAGATCTCAATACCTTATTATTATTTATAGAGCTACATGGGATTTTAGCTAGACTCAATCATTATTTAAAGTGATCTAAAAAAGGCTAATATTAAAACAATGCTAAAAATGTTTCAGTCCAATTCTGAGGTAGTTCTTCCCTGAGGTAATTGCATGTCTGCTATGTCTTCTCTAGGTAGATTAGGGACGGAGACATTGCCTGATTCACTTGCCATTTCCAGATTCTCAGCTCCTCTTAGAGGCAAAAGGAAACCACCTTCTGTATTCTTTCTAAAAACCAGGTATAATATACCTGCTAAGTACACTAACATAGCGGAAAATCCCAGTATTCCACAAAACACAATTCCTACGATTTTTAAATGGCTGCTGCGAAGGGAAGTGACCAATTTCTCAGCCAAATAATAGATATTAATTCCCATGATTAGAGAGCCAATGACCCAAGTTATAGCAGATATCTGCACAGAAAAAACCAAAAGTAAGAACATGTTAGTACTATTATTGTTATGTTCATAGTAAAATTGGTGGTAGATTTAGGATTTGTACTGTGATTGAGTTTGCATGTGTTCCCATCTTAGTTTTGCTGCTTGTGAACTTGAGAAGAGGAACGAGAGCAAAAGGAAGTTCAAATGATAAGATCATCTACACAAGAAGATGAAATTGTTAGAATTTTATCCAATTTTTAAACGCTTAAAATTAACAAACAAATGATTATATTACCGAAGCAAAAATGATCAAGTCGCCAGCTCCAGATGCACCTCCAATGATTGCAACAATTAAACTAGGGACGATGGCTAAGCATCGAGTAAGGCAGTTTCGGATCCATGGTTTCATTCGCAAATCAAGAAAGCCCTACATTCTCAAAGCACGTTATTACAATTCCAAGAAATTATCAAATATACAGGCAGTCGATCAAGCAAATTACCTGCATAACATATTGTCCGGCATATGTTCCAGTAATAGTGGAGCTTTGGCCAGATGCTAGCAAAGCAATAGCAAAGAGTTTGGAACTCCAATTTCCTAAAACATTCTGTAGGTAGGTAGATGATAAGTACAAATAGTTTAGAAGGCTAAAAAGGTTAAAATGATTCCAAGAAAAGTTTTGCAAGAAGCAGCTAAAACACATACTTTGAGTAGAAAGGACGCTTCATTTAAATCCAAGTTCTTGCAGCTCTCAGAATCATGTGGGTTCAGATTTGAGGAATTACAAACTTCACCACTAACTGAAATAACCGATACATTAATGAGAAAGGCCACCATCAGAGCAAATCCACTTTCTATCATATAAAATCTGCAAGCCTCCTGTAAAAAATATATATATATATAAGTTGGACAGAGAGTGGCATTACAAACTTCCAAGAATAACATATGTTAAGTAGTGATAATCACTACAGAATGCAGAGTAAATAGGAATAGGAATCCAACATGAACAGTTTGAATTCACAAAACGAAAGCAAGTCCTTTAAAGATGGATGAATTACCTTGATACCATTAACAGATCTGGGAATTTTCCTAGATAGCACCAATGCAGAGTGCAGGAAAAGATTGTGTCTACACCAGGGAAAGCAAGTTAATCAAATGACAGCTAGAAGCCTACTTAATTATCATCAAACTGAGAGAATCCACAGAAAACTCACGGCATAACCATAGCTCCAAGTAGTGAAATAGCTAGTTTAGTGGCACCACTACCCTTTAATTGGGGAACAAAAAGACCCTTTAAAACTTCAGAAGCTGCAGGTTTTGCATATCCAAGTTCAACAAAGAAACATCCCGCCATTGTAAAAACCAAGAAAGAGATCAATATCTCAAGTTTCCTCACCTGCACAGTAATTTGAAATGGATTATCATCATCATACTTGGTCATTGCTTTCTAATATGCCCAAAGTGAAAAACTAAAACATGATTTGAATAAACGAACGAAGTCAGTCTGGAAATACCCCATATTGCTGCAACAATAGCAGAATCAGCGTACTGACCCCTGTGATTAGTACACCACACCATAATGGTATGTTAAAGAGCATGTTCAGAGCAAATGCAGTTCCGATCACTGTGTATGAGTTTATGCATAGAGAGACACAACAAAGACAGTTGTTAGCAATAGAAATAATAAGACAAAACATATTATAAAAATCTAATCCTACTTAGGCAGCACAAATACTCTGCCTGCAGCATAACTAAATCTAATCCTACTTAGCCATTCTACGTTTCTCAGACAGAAGTGAATGAAGAAACACATTTATAGCTTAAAAGCTTACCTTCAGGAATATCACACGCAACAATGGCAATTTCAGCTAGAATCCATAAGATGAAATTTGGCACCTTTGGATACTCTTTTCTACAGTGCTCTGCTAAATGCTTTCCTGAATGAACATAAAATAGCTCAAAAACAAGTCTGGGAGGAAATAAAAAAGAGAATAAAAGTTGAAGAAACTGGCAGGCAGATTAAGGAAGCACATACCAGTAACAACACCCAGATTTGCAGCCAGTGACTGGATGACTAGAGCTGCACATGAAGCCAATAGTATGATCCACAGTAACTGCACAACAGATAAATCTTCTTCAAAAATTCAGCAGCAGCCTCTAAATTTTTCATTTATAAACTATGAAATGATCAAGTACATGTAACTTCTCTGATAATCAGAGATATTTTGATTCTGTAGAACATCATAACCCCCTCTCTAAATGTTTAATCTTAAAGCATGCATAATATTCAATAGAGAAGTACGCACCCCATATTTGTACTGTGCTCCAGCTTGTAGATCAGTTTGAACTGTAAGCCAAAATCACCCAACTACAGTTATGACAACCATATGAACTCCTCTAAAAAGCATAAGAGAGAAAACATAACAAACTTCTTACAATTCCCAGGATCAATATAAGCAATAGAAACAAGAAATCCAGGCCCCAGATATGCAAAAAAGTTCTTCCAGCTTTTCTTCTGCAGATTCAATAAGTAAGAGCAATCAACCCAAGGTAATTCAGTAAAAAGCAAACTTTTGCAAGTCAGAAGAAATTGCCTAACTTGAACTAAATAATCTAACCAGAAAAGAAAATTACTGACATCAGGCACTATAATTTGGTCATATTCAATATTGTCAATAAGTGGCTCATTGGAACAATTGCTATTTCCATGCCTGGTCATAAATTGCGGTTGCTTCTGTGCTACTTCCCCCATTCCCTTCTGCCAAAAAAAACAGAGACTACACATTTTTCAGTCTTTATCTTTCTCATATGATTAAGTAGAAAATGACAATGTGCAATTCAGAAAAATAGTATTAACACATCTAATACCTTATCAATTAATGAAAATTGACAAGAAAACAAATTAATGAAAATTGACGCATTTGAGTGCATCTAATCAAGAAAAATAATAAACATGAATATATATCATAATCAGAAGGGACGAGTGGCTGGTTTTCACGGAGAAATAAAAATTGAAAGGCTGCAAATCTAGATTAGAAAAAATGTGAAAAAAAAAAACATTTCAAGAATTCAAAGAGTAAAAGGAGTACAATTGAATCTAGAAAGAAACCTTTCACTCCTTGAAGCTTTATGGTAGAATGGAAGAATTCCAGGATATATATATAGAGAGAGACAGTGACAAAAAAAAGTACGAACGTGCCCCTGAAACTGGCGACTTGAGAAGAAGCTTTTGAGCAGCCGAGTCTTGGCTCAGTTGTTCGACTGAGTTTTTTTTTTTTTTCTTTCCTTTGAGTAAAATAAGATTATGATTTTTTGTGAATAGTATTAAATTTAGTGTTATTACATAACAACTTTTTCTTTTTCTGAAAATCATTACATAACCGCTTTAACGTTTTTATTTATTAATTTTTTTGTCCCAGTTTTTTTTTTTTGTAATAAATATAAATAAGAAAGTAGTAAATGAATAATACAAAATTTATTTGAATATTTTAATTCATATATTAAATAATTTTTTATGAAATTATTTATAGAAATACGAGACATTAGATTACGACAATTATATATATTACAAAATAATTATAGGACGAGAGGTAGGTGGTGATGTGAGTTGACTTGCCATGTTTGGTCAAAGTATTTACACGTGCTTTTAGGAAATCATTTGCCTACTTTATTTTTATTCCTTTTCTATTTTTTCTTATCTTTACAGCTTTTATTTTTAAAAAAATGTTTTCTGCAATCGTTTTTTTATATATATATAATTTTTTGAAAAATAAGTATTTCTTATTTTTTTTCATAAAAAAATATATATTATGAAGTATTTCCATAATGAACTAAACGACAAATACGATGGCAGAACAAAAGAGTAAAGAAAGTCAAAAAGAGAAAAACGGGGCGGGATGAGTTGTTGGACTGACATGCATAGGCGGATGCTTAACTGCACGCGATCCTTTCCTTCTTGCACAATCACGCGCCACCGCTCTCCCTAATTTAGCCTTATGTGGCGGGATCAGTGGGACCCACGCATCATGTTCTTTCTCGTATTCAACTAGGGCCGTGGCCACCACAACCACAAATTTACTAATTAAAGAATATATTACTTTCCTTTTTATATAATTATAAAACATATTCTATTTCACAAAAAAAAAACATATATTATTATATTTTTTGCCACTGTAAAAGGCATAATTCAATTAAAGTAGTATCATTTTGAGAAAAATATATATTATTGGTAGTATGATTTGAGTAAAAAACAAGGAAGAGGTCAACTTTCAACCACGTACTGACACGTGGGATACCTAAAAACCTGCTTCCAAATTTGGAGAGTTATAAAGGAGACATTCACAAATTACGGTGCCTAATTAGAATTTGTGACACAAACATTAATTAAGTTTAAGACAAATTAGCCAAAACAAAAGGAGAAGAAAAAAAACCCTCAAAATGTGTCCAATTCAATTACCATGAATGAGAAATAATAATAGTACTAGAATTTGGACAAAAAAAAAAGTTTTTTCCGTTTTTTCCTTTTTCTTGGACTTTTTTTGTGGTGTAAATTTCTAGTAGTCTTATAAGGAAAAAAATATACTAAAAACGTAAACAAAACTTTGTGGATTAGAGCTTTTTAAGGAAAAAATCAATTCAATTTAAATTGCACAATAAATTCACAAAGAAAAATATTTAGTTATGATAAATCCACGACTTTTTGTGTCATTTTGTTTTTATTAAAAAAGAAAAAGAAAAAAAAAGGAACAAAAATATTTAAAGAGCCTAATAATACCCCAAAAAGTCTACAAATAGGATTGGTTATTTTTTTTCTTTAGTGGGCTTAGGAGGAAGAACCAGTTCATTTTTTCTTGGACGTTTATTATTATATATTCCCACTTACAATGTACCAAATTTTTTCAGAACAAAAAATTCGAAAATGAAATCCACAAATTTCAGATATATATTTTTTCTGCATCCATCATTTTCTTATTATCCATTCAAATTCCTTTTCTTTTCTTTTTATTGGTGTATAATAAGATAAAATTTATTCTGAAAATTGTGGAAGTGGGAGTTTGTCTGAAGAATAAAAATTGGGCTTTTTTAATACAGTAGATGGGCCACGTGTGGTTGCATATTTGATGGTTACGAACTCTTCCCAGTATTTACTTAAACAGAACGAATATGCCATTCTCATAAGGCTCGGTTTCCAAATTTAGAAGGTCACTCTTTTGTCGTAATACCAGCATATTTTAAATATTATATGCTCATATAATTTATTTAATTTACTAATATTTTTTAAAATTTTATTTAATTTATTTAATTTATTATATATTTATTAAGAAAATATTATTTTGATATAAACACTACTTATGACTGAAAGGTCACACATTCAAAATATGTCATAGAGACAAAAATCACATTAAAAAATCTTATAATTTGCTATTTAGCTACTTTTATATATATATATTTATTAGTTCCTATGTTCTAAGTCCATTATTGTTAGGAAAATTATATAAAATGAGAACAATTATGCATAAAGAACAAAATTTGGTATTTTGAACTTATTATATATATATATATATATATCATCCAATAGTCGCTTTACAGCGAGCCATTATAGAGTTATGCATTCTGGGGGGAAAAAAGAAGATGCCATCCATTCATTACCAATGGTTCTTTATCAAAAGAGAAAAAAACATTTAATTTTGGGATAAGCTTTATGATAATAATAGATATATAATTAGATTTTTGGTTGAAACAAAAGTTGTCATAAATAAGTATATCTAAATTTAATAACCATATTTTGTTAAAATGTTAAAAGATAAGAAAAATAATTTTGTTTAAAAAAGAAATTATGTCCCTCACCCTATTGTTTTTAGTTTCTCTTTGTGTGTAAATTCATAAAATAAAGAAAAAGGGAAGGAGATAATACTCAATAATTTTGAAATAATCATTATTATCATTGATTAAAGAATTTAATTTATTTTTTTCATTGTAAATTGTAAGTTAATTATTATAGACAATCAGTTAGCAGATAAGTCCACGTCTTTTTCATCTTTCCATCATCACCATACCATAACCCATCACTAAATCCCATTTGTACGTCTCAATTCCTCAATAATGCAGTAAAAAATGATGGATTTGATTAATGTGGACAAAATGAGTTCAATTAGGGTTTGCGACCGCACAAAGAAAGCTGGCAAAAGCTGGTTTCTCAGCATCTCTTAGCCCATAGAAATTTCATTTTCATGGGGCTTCAATAGAAATTGACCTGTTTTTCTACAACCTTCTTTTCCATAGCTGAGAAAAAAGCTTACTTATTTCATACAATATATATCAGAAAAAGTTGGCTTCTTCTCCATAACCACAATAAATTATGTACTGGATGATGTTGACTGTTCAGCTTCTTCACAACCACATTTTCAAGAACACAAATTCTTCAACTTCTTCTTCTAATTTCAAACTACCAACTGATACCCACCACAATAAATGATGTACCCTAAAAGAAAAGAGATTCCTTGATTCTTCAAGAACCCATTTTAACCACTATTTTCTTCTACTTTCTTGAAAGAGCAACAGTGTTCATTTCATAGGAAAACAGAGAATCGAATTACATCATACTACTATTTATATATAGATATATATATATACATATGTTCACAAACACACAAGCTAATGGAAAGGAAGATGCTTGAAACAAGGCCATTGAGAAACTAAAGAAACAAAATTTTGACAAATTAAAAAAGATACTACTGAACAATCAGTATCTTAAAGGCCTGTTTGTTTGATCTGATATATAGGGCTAATTGTTCTCACCTTGCCAACTCCAAACAATGTCTTTAAGGGCAGGTCTAACATCTTCATCACAGAATTTTCTATACTCAAGTGTGTCACCGGAGGATTTGGAAAACTCCACCACCGTCACCTCCGGTGCAACCTCGAACACTTGTGCTGTTACTGATAACTTCCCTTTTCTTCCTTCAGAAACCCCTCTTAGCTTTAGTTTGAATTCCTTGGAATATACAATTCTAAAGTTTAGTTTCTTGGCTATGGTTTCAAGTTTCCCCATAATCACTGAAGCAGAGGTTTTTGATGTGAAAAGTGACCCTGTTTTTCTCTCTTCTTGGAACAGATTTGATAAATCAAATCCGGATGACATTGATGATATGAACTCAAATGCATTGTAAAACGGTGGAGATGATTTTGATTTTGATTTCGCCGATTCTACATTCTGAATCTGATCATCTTGTTGTTCTTCTTCAATTGGTGTTGTGAATCCTTTGAGAAACCATGGAACTCGCATTATAGCTTGGATTGAAATTCTCCTTTCTGGATCAGCCATAAGAAGCTTTGAAATCAACCTCCTTGAATCACTAGAAAACCACCGCGGATATTCGTACTCTGCTTTGAAAACTTTTCTGTACATCTTCATCACATTTTCATCTTGGAATGGAAGAAATCCGGCTAAAAGAACATATAAAATTACCCCACAAGACCATATATCAGCTTTAGCCCCATCATAACCTTTCTTTCTAATTACCTCCGGGGCAACATACGCCGGAGTTCCGCACTGAGTATGCAACAGCCCATCATTTCTGAGTTGCTCCGGTAGGGCAGAAAGCCCAAAATCTGAAATTTTCAAATTCCCATCTTCATCCAGAAGCAAATTTTCGGGCTTTAGATCTCGATGAGAAACCCCTCTGCTGTGACAAAAATCCACAGCGCTAATCAATTGCTGGAAATACTTTCTCGCAATCTCTTCTTTAAGCTTTCCCATGGAAACTTTAGCAAACAGTTCGCCCCCCTTTACATATTCCATCACAAACAAAATCTTTTGCTTCGTAGCCATAACTTCTTTAAGCTCCACGATATTGGGATGTCGAACCAACCGCATCACAGAAATTTCTCTCTTGATTTGCTCCATCATCCCTTCTTTCTTGACTTGATCTTTGTTCACAACTTTAATGGCAACACTCTCTGAAGTCTTGACATTTCTTCCATAGTAAACCTTGGCAAAAGTTCCTTGCCCTAATAACCTCCCCATCTCATACTTATCAAATAAAATGCTACGATTCCCATTCCCATCTTCACGTCCATTCTCGTGAGATTGATCCTCCATACTCACTATTCAAATATTTCTGAAGGGAAAATATATTCAGTGGCTATGGTGACAAAGAATTAGTGTGGAGTTCGTTAACTTAAGAAGAAAAAAAAAAAAAAGGCTGAAAACGGCAGAGACCGGCTACCGGTGGGGCATCCGGTCAGTGTTGAGAAAGTGTGCCTGTCCCCTAGTCATTGGAGCACATTGGTTTTAGACGTTGAAGTGGCAGGAGCGGATAGCCCACAGAAAAATATCTCCCATTATCTATATATATATGTTTTTTTTTTAGTAATAAAGTCGGATTTCTATTTTTAAACATTTAAAATTTGAACTCGAAAAACTGTCGAAACTAAATTTCTTTCTATTTGCGTCAACACGGGTTGGTTATATATATATATATAATTTGGAAAATATGCCAACGTTAAATAAAACAAATAGGAGCTTCAGGAGTTCAGTTGAAGACCTTTACGATGATGACTAATTGACCAATGGGGAGCAGACGAATACGTGCGTGTTGGACTGGGACCCACTTTTAGAATTATTTTTATTATTAATTTAATAATTGTTAAGACGTGTTGTTCTTTATCAATAAAAAAAATTAGTGACTATATTTCTAAAAAGAATGACTTTAATAAAAGTAACCGACGAAGAATAATATATTGTATATATATTATTTTTTAAAGTATTTTGTTTCTATCCATTACTTTTTATAATTAAAATTTTACCAATTAAACTATATTTTCTTATTACTATAAAATTTTTTTCAAGAATTTTTTTTTGCGTTAATTAATTTTTCATATATGAAATTTAAATTGTGCTAATTGAAATGTCATAAGTTTGATATATAATAAAGATAAAAAATGGTATAGATATTTTAAAAATTGTATAAAATTTTGGAATGGGAGATTTTAATTAATGAAAACTAAAATTTTCTTTTGACTAATGGATTGTAGCCCGATAATGTTGAATCTACAGCCCGCCCACTTAACTCCGGGACAACTTCGAGTGCCGAAGAAGAAAACAAAATTTGGGTTTTAAGAAAAATGTAAATAAAATTGGGCTTTATATTGAATTCCATATGGATATTGGACTTCTTATTGAAGCCCAACGATTCTTTATTTATTTTATTTTTTTTTAAAGTAAGAGATGTCTTTATATATATATATATATTTATTACATAAAGAAAAAAACGTACTCCCCCACTACCTGAAAACGTGCACATTTATTTTGCCCTTTTCCTTTTTTGGTAACCACTCCCCGCACCTTAATCTGCACTCAACCATATTTGAACTCTTACTCGAATTAGAAACTAACCAAAGTTTTAGATATGAAAATTATTACTTTAAGAAGATTCGAATATTTAATCATTTATTTTGGTAAGAGATATTAAAAGTCGATTTTATTTTTATTTTTTTAAAATGTATGTATATACGTATATTATTATGTATTGTTTTGGTAGGCTTTTACCTTGTGAAAAAGTCAGCTCTATACTTAGCACTGAGACATTTTTTTTGTCCTAAATAAAACAAAGACTGTTCCAATTTCGGCATTCCTAGTTCACACGTGTTACAGATTTTACTCATAAACAAACAAGCAAAATATTCCGCCACTCTTAATAAATATCGTCACAATTATTTTAAAATTTTTTTATTTTGACTTTTTTGAAAATCTTGCAAATTTGCCTTTAAATTTTAAAAGCTTACCTAGTTTATTTTCATAAGGAATAAGAAATTTTTTTTCTTGTCTAAATAATGTGTGAAATGGAGTCTTTTAATTTATTTTTTCTTCAAAATTAATGAAATAGTTTCCAAAAGGGAAGGGAAAAACAAGAGGACGGTGCCGTACCACATAAACTGTAGTGAGGAAATAGTCTAAAGATTGTTAGGATTTTCCAAATAGTGGACCATCAAAGATATGGAGGAAAAAAAACACACGTAACCAAAATATTTTGGAACCTAGTCTAGTGGCAAACGTAGCTCGCTAAATTTGATCGAATTTTTTTTCATTTTGATAAAATATATAAAAGTAGCCATTTTTCAAAAATTAAATTTAAATGAAGTGAGGATTCAATTTTTTTAAAATTTTGTGTTAAGAGTTTTTTTTAGATAATAAAAAATTAATTTAAATTTATTTAAAAATGTTCTTATGATACAGACCTAATTGTGACACTTTGTACCTAGAAAAAAAAAGACTTAAAATTTTCATTGGTTTATTGTGAGGAAAATTATAGGAATTATAGAGGAGGATGAAGGTTTTTGATGGGTCCCATCATGGCCCATCTTCAGTAGCATATTGGGCCCTGTTTTTTTCTTTTATTTTCTAAAACAAATTAATTTCTAAAAAAATATTTTAATAATATTATTTATTTTAAATCAAGTAGACTTCACAAATTTAAAATGCGTCACAAAATTATAAACTTTAAGTTCTTACTTAATAACAGTTCAAATATTTTTTATACAAATGACGTGAGATTTCAGATTATAACATAAATAAAATTTTAAAATATTTTCAATCATCATTTATGTCTTCTTGATATTTCAAATTTATTAATATATTTATATATATGAGTGTAATTAAGTTGAAAGAAGAATATTTGATTTCCACACCAAAAAGACTATAATACTACCAAACATTCAAAAATACATTATTCTTTTAAAAATAACATTTTTTATTATGATTTATAATATAAGATGTTATAATCTTAATCAATCTCGATTGATGGAAAATGAATTTTGTGTAGAAAATGTACCAATATATATGCCTAATTACCAAACATTTTAGGGTTGGTCACTCCCACAAGCAAAACTAAATACACTCACATCTTTACTTTTACTAAATTTGAGTTGAAATGTTATTATTCATCATTTTTTGTAAAAAAAAAATAAATTCTTAAATAGTCAAATCCTGTTATTATTAATTATTTAATATAATCTTCAACTCGATTTTAAATATTTAAATTTATTCATATATATTGAATTGAGATGAATATTACATGGGAATAAAAAAGATTGGATTTTTATTTATTTTGAAAGGGAAAAAAACAAAAGAAGAGTAGAGAGAAAAAGGTTATAAAGTAATGGAAGCGTGTCAAAATTGTGTTTGGATATTTTGTCGGGGGCTGGCTTTGCTAGTCGTACACTACGTGTGGTGTCTTCGAATTTCTACGCTTTCAAACTCTGATTGACTACGTAGGCACCCACCACCACCACCCAATCCTATCCAAGAACCACTCTTTTTTTCTTTCTTTTATTTCTTTAAAAAATCAAAATTTTTTTTTTTATTCTTCTGCACGTTTTTAATAAATTACAAGATATTTTAATAAATCATTCAATGTACATATATTTTTTTTACACCTTTAAGATTCACTAACTTAAAATTATATTGTCTTAAGGTTATTTTATCTTTATTACTACGTGGGATGAATCGGAACCAATTAAAGTGGATATTATGCTGTTTCTTATCCATAACATTGTATATATACACACAGATATATATATATATCTGTGTGTGTGTGTGTGGGGGGGGGGGGGGGGTTTCCTGTTTGGGACCGTTGTTTATGTACCATAATGGATTTATCCACAATGAATCCCATCACTATTGGAATCTGCCTAATTCTAGAATATCAAAGAAGACAAAAACTATATATACCAAATAGTTTTGGAAGTACTGTTTGTTGTTTTTTACATTAATTTCCAACCTCGACATTTATTATTTTTTGTCTTTAATTAATTACCTTACCTTTTTTTTTTTTAAGAAAGGAAGAAAAAATTTGTGGTTTCCGGTTTTAGAAAGTGGAAAATAAACCTAGGATTAATTAAGCCCCTAGGTTTATTGGTGTTTAATTAGAAATTCATAAGCCTTTGTTTGTTTGTTTTTTTTCTTTTTACAAAGTCAAGCAAGTGTCATTCATTGACCATAACCCGACAACTAAAAGTTTTACTATTTATAAGTTTGCCAAACGAAGCCTTAAATCAAGCGCGACTTAATTACTTTCCTAGTGAAAATTAAGGAAAGAAAAAAGTTGAATTGTTTTCACCTGAAATCCTAACATTAAATTTTAATAATTATAAAATCAAAATTGAAAATTGAAAATCAATCGTTTTATTTAAAAAATTATTTAATAATTATTACACAAGTTATTTACTAAATGACGTATTTTATAAAATTAAATTTATATTAATTATGATAAAACGAGTGGGAGACTAACCTTTGATTTTATTAGTGTTATAATCACCTCCCAATTGACCTATATATATATATATATATATAATGTATGAAGAACAAAAGAACAAAATAAGAGAGAGAGAGAGAGAGAGATTAGAACATCGTGAATCACACACTCAATTTGCAAAAGGTCTAAATTCAGGGGCTGATTCTTACTTACATATATATATATATATATATATATTACTAGTACTATATGAACAAACAAAACTGACCCCGGCCCCCTGCATGCCCTACCACATATAATATATATATATATATATGCATGTATATATAGCTATTACACACAAAGCAAAGCAAGAAGTTGAAAATTTCATAAACACGTGCTTTCCAAGTAA
Source organism: Asclepias syriaca (assembly GCA_027405835.1). Classification (NCBI taxonomy): domain Eukaryota; kingdom Viridiplantae; phylum Streptophyta; class Magnoliopsida; order Gentianales; family Apocynaceae; genus Asclepias; species Asclepias syriaca. Next base: position 1,824,995 of record CM049928.1, read on the forward strand.
AACCACACTTTTTTGAATTCAATGCTTTTTCTTCTCTTCAGCTGTTAAAATCTGAATCTCTTTTCTTTCTTTCTTTCGCTTCTAAAAATTTTCTCAAAAATTTTAAATATTTAATCTCATATAACATTTATAATATTATAATATTTATAATATTTTTCTTTAAAAAATTTCAAAATAAAAAGATATATAATATTTCCTATTTCTATATATAATATTATAATATTATAATATTTATAATATTTTTCTTTAAAAAAATTCAAAATAAAAAGATATCTAATATTTCCTATTTCTATATATAATATTATAATATTTATAATATTTTTCTTTAAAAAAATTCGAAATAAAAAGATATATAATATTTCCTATTTCTATATATAGAAATTAAATGGACATGGACAATGTTAGAAAGTTATATATAGAATTTAAGTAAGACTAATAAAATAAACCGGTTCATGAATGTGGACACACGTAGAAAAATATAGCATAAAAACAAAAAACCATATTTAATTTTTCCTGGTTCAATGAATTCCCAATTTCCCAACTTATCTAGCCATTTTTTCTGATCTTCTCCATTTTTTTTTTCCTTTTTCTCCTGGTCCATGCTCAAGTCTTTCTGGGTTGGTTCAATTCTGACTTTCTCTCTCTCTCTCTCTCTATATATATATATATAATTTTCTGCTGTCCGTTATTTAATTTTCGGTGGAAATTTCTTCTTTTTTAAAAAATTTTCTGGGATCACAGCCATGACCTCACGACTGTGACGTACGATTTTCTACTATATATCCAAAGCCACCCCTTTTTCAACTTTCCGACCGGTCTTAGACGGTTCAAATTCTATATCTTTTCCATTAGGTTTTCTTTTCTTTTCTTTTTTTTTAAATTTAATTTAGTTTCTTTAAGGTGACAGACAGGTAAACATTAAATTAGTTGTAAAATAAATTTCCACTTTGTTTTCTAGCTCCTTTGTTAACTTTTCAAGAAATGAAACCTTTTTTTTAAGTTGACAGTGGAAATTTATGTTCTTAGTAAGATGGGATTATTATTATTTTTTATTTCTAAAGAAAAAAGAGTATTAAATAATAGTATATATATAAAAGAAGCTTTGACTTTTTATTTTATTTTTTTTAAATGAAAAATTTCTTTTGACTTTTGATAGACACGGTTTTGTTGGACAGGCTTGAGCTAGATGGATTAAGGTGGCTACCTCCTTGAACCTTCTTCTTCATTACTTCTCCAAATTAATAGGGTTCACTTTCTCAATATTAAATAATCTCATAAATATCTCCTTTGTCTTTAAACATTTCAAATTCAAACTAGATATTAGAATATATATGTGTATATATTATAAAAAATCAAATGATATTATAGCCTTGATCAATTTTAAATGAATTTTACATGTTTAAAACGTGTCACTAAATAAATAATATTATAAATTTTTTAAACGAGTAATACACAACTCTCTATATATATATATATATATATATATATAATTATTTCTTGTTTTTTTCTTTGGCTACACTTGACTTTACCAATTAAATAATAAGACATATTCTCTTTTTTATTCTTTTTCCTTTTAAAGGGAGTGCTGGATTGGTTAGGGTGGGCAGAGAAATTGGGATACCATACTAAGACTTGAATATTTAGGTAGGATTCAAAACTTTACACACACTTTAATATTAACCTAATTTGGACACCTAACAATATAATATAATGTGAATATATAAATGAGTCGTTTATTATCCTTCAAAATATCATAAATTCAAATTATATTATAAATTTTAAAAAATAATAATGCAAAATTCAAGTACAATATAGCTATATAAACACGATACCAAATACTTAATTAATGAAAATGTACACACATTGAATGAATATGGATGCGTAGCGTAAGTGAATTCAATAATCATTGATTTTATATATATATATCTTCTTAACTAATTTCCCTTCCTAACCTCAATTAGTTTTAAATTTAACCATAAATTAAAAGAAAGTAAGTAATCAAGGTTAGATTTGGTGACAAGAGTCAATGTTACAATATTTTTGTTTAAGAAGAAACGAAATCAAAGGTCCCCTTTTGTTGAGAAAGGGAAACAATACATATATATATATAAAATGAAGAATATAGAGGAAAAAACAGATAGGGTTGGTGGTAATCATGGAGAACCAATTTTGAAGATTCAAAAAAATTTTCAAAGTCAGGTTAACACAAGTGCCACAAATTGCACACCTATACATACATATACATATACATATATATATATATATATATATATATATATAGGTGAATAATGCTAAATTCAGTGGGTGTCTGTGTGTGTCAAATTGGGATTATGAATATCCATATACATATAATAAGAAAGAGTCAGAAGTAGTAGTAATAATAAGGGTGGAGTTTATTTATTTTGAAAGTTGCCAGCCAACTTTGACACGTACTTTGCAGTTCATTGCATTTGATCCCTCCATTGGATTTTACTTTTCCTATATATATATATATTTTTTTTTTCTTGATATATATTAACAAGAAACGTTCTTGAATATTTTCTCTAAATACAATGGATGTAAAGACAAAGTTAAATGCGTTTAAGTTAATCTAAGATGATGATCTTCTTGTTTAAGAAGAATGTCTCATTCCATGAACTTCTTTATGTATATATATATATATATATATATGTATGTAGGCATCCATAGATTTTAGAAATTAGCTAATAATTTAGATCATTATATATATATATATATATATAATTTAAGTTTATGTTTAATAATTATTTAATGATCTGTTATGCTATTATTATTATTATTATTTATGACGTAAGATTTCAAGATTGGGGAACTAAACAAGAAAGAAAATTGTACGAAATGTTTCAAAGGGGTTTGAACCATAAGTGAAATATATTTTATTTTATGATAAAAGGAAACGCGTAGAGGAAAGTAAAGAAGAATGAATTCAATAATGGTTTCTTTTTTGGAGTTGGATTTCAACACTCTCTCCTCTGTATATATAACAAACATAACGTGGAAAATGTTTGAGAACGTGACATCAAAGTTCTTGTTGCATGATTTCCACTTTTCTAATTCTTTTTTGTTTTTCTCCTATTTGAATCATATATTTTTTTTCGTCTAAAAAAAATATAATAAGATATTATATACAAAATTTTCAAAATATTTTAAATTGTGATAATAATAAAAAATATTATTATTTATATGTGTCGATGTATATTCGTATAATAAAAGTAATACTAATAAAAGGGAATTAAAAACGCACACTAGTAGAACTTCACTTCTCATCTACTATACATATATAACACATGTCATGTTATGAGATAAAAATTTGAATTCAAATATTGTTTATACATATAATAATAATTACAGTTAAAAATGACTACAAATTTGGAAGAAGGAAATGAAAGGTTGTATTGAAGAATATGAATTAGTCTAAAATTGAACATTTATTTTGACTTAACTAAACTTAATCCGACAGTATTCTTTAAGATTTTTCCATAAATTTCTTTTGGATTAACCAATGAGAATGCTCTATTACAAAAAAAAAGAAAAAAAAAAGTGTTTAATATTGTAAAAATGGTAGTAAAGTAAAGAACACAGGAAGAGAAAAAAGTGGTGGGATTAGGTCAAATCAGACTTCAAATGTGGACATACATATACATATATATATATATATATATATATTATATAAATGAATTGGAGGAAAGTAAAGGTGTATGTACTTCTTCTTCTTTCCTAATTCCTAAAGGCGGGCTTGACTTGACTACTACTACCAAGACTTTCAAGATCTCTCCTCCAACCTTTTCCTTTTCTTTCTCTCTTTCTCTCTCTATATCTATCTCTATATATCTATATCTTTATATATTTGTCTTTGTGTGTAAGGCTAAGGAAGAAAAAACTGGAAGCTTTCAGCGTCACGACCGACACGAAAAACACACTACTTTTCCTAAGGTTTTTCTTTTAATTTTTATTTTTCTGAGTAGTAGAAAGAAACTAAACGCCAAATTCAAAGACAAACCTCAATTTGCATCTCTCTCTCTCTCTCATCATTTAGTATAAATATTTCACCGGTATTCTTGAAAAAGGAGTCATCCCACCTTATTTCACAACTCGATTCTTCTTTCCTTCCTTCCTTCTTTCCTACCTTCTTCCTCAATCCCAACTTGTGTGCTTTTTTTTTTCTCTAACTATATATATATATATATACTTGTACCCGTGTGATTTACTAATCAGAATCAGAAACAGAGTTGTACTGATTGGTAGTGTTCGAGAAACTATAATTTTTTCAGCTCCACTGATTTCTTCTTGGTTATAAGATTTTTGGATATTTGGGAAGTTTTAAAGATAGAAATTATGGAATATACGAGTTTGATTGATACCTCTCTGGATCTTAATCTCAAGCCTCGGCGAGTTCTTGATGATGCCCACCTGGTATGTTCCCTCCTGGAGAGTTTTCAAGAAGACGATTCTTTTTTCTTTATATATATATATATATATAATTAGTATTATTATTATTGCAGAAACAAGAGGCTCAAAGCAATTTTATGGATCAGTTGGGAAGAAAAATGCCTGTCAAAGAAGAGGTCAGTAGTTTCAAATCTTTTTGCTTCATTTCCCAAAAAGATTTGATCTTTGATTACAATGAAAACCCATCAATTAAAATTAATATGAACAAATTTATTTTCAGGCGGGTGCTTTGGTGGAGGAACTAAACAGAGTGAGTGCTGAAAACCAGAAACTAACACAAATGTTGACTGTGATGTGCGAGAATTATGATGCTTTGAGAAAGCATTTGGTAGATTATATGAACAAGAATCCATCTTCAACATCCAGTAATGCTTCCAAGAAGAGAAAATCACCTGCTTCTGCTGCTGCTGCTACTACTGATATCATCAACAACAACAATAACAATGATAATACATTAATCCCAGAATCCACAACAAATAATCAGGGTCCATCAGAAAGTAGTTCCAGTGATGAAGGTTCTTGCAAGAAACCAAGAGAAGAACACATAAAAGCAAAGGTTTCTAGAGTTTATGTCCGAACAGAAGCTTCTGATACAACCCTTGTAAGTCCTTCCTCCCTTCCCCTTCTTCCCCTCTTCCTTTCTCAATTAATTTCCATGTCTGATAATATTAATTATGCAGATTGTGAAAGATGGATATCAATGGAGGAAATATGGTCAAAAAGTCACTAGAGATAATCCTTCTCCAAGAGCTTACTTCAAATGCTCCTTTGCCCCATCTTGCCCTGTCAAGAAAAAGGTAATTCTTACTCATCATATATTTTTTCTTTAAAAGTGTCTTCTTTTTTTATTTTTAGCCAAAACTGATGATAAATTTCTTGACATGAACAGGTACAAAGAAGCGTAGAAGATCAATCAGTATTAGTAGCGACTTATGAAGGAGAGCACAATCATCCACATCCATCTGTAAAAGCGGAAACGATTTCTTCAAGTCGTTGTGTAACAGCAACTGCACTGGGAAATAATCATAATCATAATCATAATCATAATTCAGTTGCATGTTCGACTTCTGTAAGTGTAAGTTCAAATGGGCCGACAATTACATTGGATCTTACGAAACCAAAGGCAGAGAGGATAAACCAAGAACAAGGAGGAGGAGGGAATTCTTGTAGTAATCCCAAAAACTTGGAATCGTCGCCGCAGTTTCAACATTTTCTGATCGAACAAATGGCATCTTCTTTGACGAAAGATCCAAGCTTCAAAGCAGCACTTGCAGCCGCCATTTCGGGAAAATTTCTCCAGCATAATCAGACACAAAACTGGTAATAATAATAATAAGAGAAAAAAAAAAAAAGAGAAAAGTCAAGGATTGTTGTCGAATTTATTTTTGGACATTTGACTAATTTTTTGGAGATTAATGAATTGAAAGTGAAGTGAACGGAAATTTTGATTGATGTATATATATATATATATATAAGTTCCAATTTGTATCTCCTAATGTTAGTTAGTTAAGGCACGACGCCGTTTTGACGGTGATTGTAAACTTAAATTGGGGGATTCTTTCAATTAAAAGTCCGCCCCCGAAGAAAAACCAGATGTTGAAAGACGACATCGTATAATCCTTGGTTTCTTATTAGATTCGGATGAAGAATATTCTTCTCTCCAGAAATATTTAGATTTTATGATTTTCTTCCTCTGTATATATATATTTTTTTTGGTAAAAAAGAATTTTCTTAAAAGGATGAAAGGAAAATTCTTTGAAAGAGCTATTTTGAAATTTCAATACATGACTTGGTTATGATACTTACACAGTCTGGGGTTTTGGATAATACGACGTCGTCTGTGTCCAATGTTAACATTTTCTTAACCGCCCTCTTTTTCCTCTTGGGGACGCAAACTTAGGCCAAAATTGTTTCTTGATTATAACAACCTCTGCCAAATTGCCTAACCCTTTTGGTAAACAGCAATTCAAGAAAGAGTCATGGGATGGATAGAAAGACTGTACAAAAGGCGGCCAAGATAGCAAATTCTAGACCTTTTTTTTTTTGGGGTGGGGGGTGATTTACAATGCAATGAACAGAGTAATGTATGCATATGATTTGATTATTTGTACATAAATCACTCAAGGATGGGGGATACACTGCCTTCTACAAATAATTTATATCAATTTTTTTCAGCTTTGGAAAGAGTCATTGACAAATTACTACGTGGATATATTCAAGACATCTATTGTTCTTTCTAATCCCACCACTTCTTCAGAAGAAGAATCCTCCTCGGTTTCTTTTCCTTCAATTTTTGCAATTAGGCCATCCTCATCACCACCTTTATCCCTTCCTTCTGCTGCCACTGCCACTGCCACTGCCACGCCGCCGCCACAGCAGCTATACAATCCTGGAATCTGAAGCAAGTTACAAGATGGTCGTTTGTGATTCCAGCTACTTGCATGAATGAGTAGACTACTGTTGGTCCGACGCCTCGGAACCCTCTTCTTACAAGATCTTTGCTGATGGTATCAGCTTTTGATGTCTTAATTGGAACTTGCCTGGGATACCGAAAATTGCTAACTGTAGGCTTGTAACTTACAAAACCCCATATATACTTATCAAAAGATCCCACTTCTTCTATTATCTGCATCATAATCACAAAACCTCATGAACTACTCTCTCTACAAAAATGCATATTCTAAAAATTATTTCTTTTTACAAGACTTTTCCCAGCAATGCAGGAAAATGAAGTGGATCTTTCTGTTCAAAGGCTATAAAATTAATATAACAAACAGAGTGTCAATTTGTTAAACGTTTGTGGGGCTGCTGAAGGATGAAAAGTCAAATGTCATACATGGATGGATGTAATTGTGCAGGAAAGGATCAAAATGGAAGAAGTCTACAGAAAATGGCCCATACCTTACAAGTTTGGCGTGCATTTTCAATTATTGCTCGCAGCTTTAGGTCGGAGAGAAGAGAGCCGGCAGGACTTCCTGCAGCTGCTATCTTCTTTTCATTTAACTTTGAGACCACTACTGGGTCAAAGTCCTGAAAAACTTCTCTGCATCCAGTTACATTCAACTAAATCAATAACTTGAGGTGCATGGGCAAGGTAGGGTTTTTAACTTCCTAAAAGTCCAAAGGCAACAAAGAGACCACTTTAAATATACCTAAATATGTGTCTCTTATTGAGAATTGTGGGCCATGGGAGTTCAGCCAATGCAGTGGATAAGCTGAGCAACTCGAAAAGTTTCCTGCATATTGTCAAAAACAATCAAATGCATTCTGAGATCTGAGAAGCCATCAGATAAGGCTGATTCAAAGTGGGGAATCACAAGTAAACTACAAAAAGGGTCATAATGGATTACATACTTATCTTCATGGACTGGAACTCCCCATTCCTCATCGTGAAAAGCAGCATAAATTGGTTCTTTTAGAAAATTAAAATAGTTGGAAGATGTCAGTAGCAAGAATACAATTTTATCAAATAATTCATAAACACAAAGTGCAATCGGGTTGCCTTTAATGCAATTGCATTAGAGAGAGTTCACATGACTGCACTATGTAGAGAACAGTGACAAGGAAGGCTACTAGGATTCTGTAACCATTACATGCCAAAGAGACTGAATCTTTGTTCTACTTGCAAGTTTTCATCTCCTCCACAACTCCAAAAAATGCATTTCTACACCTCCCATGATCAATTTAAAATGAAATTCATCAACAAACATTTTATCTCTGTATCTCCAATCTATGCCTTGTCCATTATCTAGATATGCAGAAATGAAGTAGTGAACAGTTAGACTCACAATGGAAACTAAACGAGTAGGCTAAAGTAGGTCAGTAAATGTAACGTAGCACATTGGGCCCAAATATAGGCCAGTGATATGATATATAGGTGTCGGAAGAAGCAAAAAGGGATGACTGTTAATCATTTGATATCGTGCTCATCAGTATGAGATTCAGTTGATTTCTACATCACTACAAGTTTCCCGAAATGCTGAACAGTGACATAGCAAAGTTGACGGAACTAATTATGATGTGATACTCTGGTAGGGCAAGCATAACACAAAATTGAAGAAGCAAAATAGAACTTCTTTTCTAATTGTGGTTGGGATAAAAGATTCAAAAGACGCAGCAAGATTAATGTCTGTGATGAGCAAAAGGGGGTAAGGCTACCTCATAAAGGACACAAGATGAATCAATCATGCCCAACACATTTTACAAAGAGACAAAATTTACATTTGGGGAAATGTTTCTATAGAGGAAATAGTTACATTAAGGCAGGAAAAGAATGCAATTTGGATGGTTTTAATTAACATATGAACTCTGAAGATGATGCATAAAGTAAAATTTTTATTTTTTCTATTTGAAGAAAAAAAGAAACTGAATCCTAAAATAAAACACAGAACATGAAATCCATAGACGCATCAAGAAATTAAAGCTCTACCACTTCAGAACCAGGGAGAATATAAACGTCTGATCTCATGATAAATCTTGTAGCAACCAGAAACTATGGCAAGGCAGTGGGGATATAAATGCATTAACAAGCAAAATAACACATACAATAACCATGTGGATGATAGTCAAGAGCCTATCCTCAAACGTTGCTCCTATGGGGCAAAATTCTTAATGGGACGCATTGCAACTTTCACTATGGATCATTTTAGCAGCCCAAAATCCACATTATGCCCACGCCACATATCAAAATATTTCATGAATCATTGAACCCCCTAGGTGTATCACAAGTGAGCTTGCATTTCAAAATTGAAATCAGGTTAAAGGTGAAAACCATGTGTCAAATTTCATCTACGAATAAAATCCACATTTTAAGCCATATTACCTCACTACCCTAGAAGCTAAAAACCCAAAATTCCAGTGTTCAAAATCACATCTTTTAGCTGAAATTGCAGGTAGGTTTTAACGTTTAAGAATTTTTGTTCAGTGAAAGAGACACTGGACTTACCAGTATTTGGTGTCACCCAAGCACACCTTTTCTTAGCCATAGAATCATCACCCTTTCCCAGCATTGCAACGCTCTCAACCTCACCACAATTTTTATCCACTTTCTCGAATTTTTCAATTTTGGACCCGCATTGCGTCTTCCGCCGAATCCGGGTGGGTGTCAAGTTCCTCCGGCTAATCCGGCCGGTGGACGCTCGACTGTGAGAAGAATCAGTAGAGGCATCCGACGAACACGAAGCATTCATTGACAAATTAGACCTCAATAAAAACGACTTCTGCTCCTGCTGCTGAGACTGATGATGCCTCATAATGGACGAGACAGAGCTCCCAAACTTCTTCTTGGGAGACGGTGACAAATCTTCCACGACAACCGGAGCTTTCTTCTCACCCGTCTCTAGCGCTTGGACACACTAATCTTGGGCTTTATCACCGGCTTTCTCAACTCCACCGCGGATCTCGCTTTGTTCCCTGCCGGACCAAGAACTGATCTTTCCTCTGTCTCCGCTTGGTTCATCGATTTTACCCTCGGAGGCCCAGACATTTATCAAATTAAACCAAAATTCCACTCCACACTACCTCAATTTCCCACTCCAAAAATAAAAAATAAAAAATAAAAATAAAAAAACCTCCAAAATTTTCAAATCCAACAATCAGTAGAAACCCAAATAAAACAAAATAGAAATCACCAGCTACTAAATTAAGGGTTGAGGATTTAGAAACACAATGCAGTAGCGCATTGTGATTTGATGGGGGAACAAAAACCCTAGCAGCAGGAGCATTTGTGATGATAGATGATGATGACGAGACAAAGCAGGGGCAGAGTAGCGCAGCAGTAAGTAGTTGGGGAGAGAGAAAGCCAGGTGGGGAAAATTTTTGGAGCGGTCGGATCCAAAGAAAACCAACGGCTGCTACGTAAGGATGTTTCTAGATACAAAAAGACCCCTCCAATAAGGGAAGAGGATGAAAAATTCACCAATTAAATTTTGCCACGTCATGCAGACACAGTAGTCCTGGGCTTTTTCTGTGTTTTGTTTTCTTGTCCGCGACCATTTTCCCTTTTTTTTTTTTACATTTTATTTATTTTGTTTCTTTTCTCGCTGATGGAAGAAAAAAGAAAAAAAAAAAAAACAGGTGGCGATGGGGCCCACAGAGTCACCGCACTGCCCTTTGAGTAGGTGTCCTACATGGCCTTGGAATCCCTTATTTAATTCTGATTTTTGTCAAACTTTTTAAGATAATTGTAATTTTAAAATAGTTTATTGAAAATGTAATATATATATATATATATATACACACATCGCTTGAGATGGAAGAAAAGAAGAATGGAACAAAAAATATATATATATATTATTTGTTATTCAGACAGAATAAATATCAAATTCTTAATTTAGTATAAAATTTTATGTAAATATTGAAATAAAATTTTAGATAAATACTCAAAATATCTAATAATATTTATAATATATTTTCTTATATTTGTTAAAACAGCTGGAATATGATCGTAGCTATGACTTTGATTATAATGAATAATTGAACTACTTATCATACCATAAATTTATTTTATTCTTGTTTTTTTTAATGTTGTGGTTGATGATTGTTTTTTATATTATTGTACTACTAATTATTTTTATATTGAAGATAGGTAAACTAACTAGGGATTGGACCAGACTCGAAGCTCATTTTTTTTGATAGAATATAGGTTATACATATACATATATATATATATATATATATGAAACTATTTAAATAAATTTTGTTTGTTGATAAAATATTATTTTTGTTAAATATGACTTAATGAATTAATTCTTTTTCCCAGGAATCATTTCAATTATTTATTGCGAATATCAAATGATTATTGAATATAATTATTTAAGATTGTGGGGCTTTGTTTTCTTTTTTTAAGGTTAGAAAGGTCGGCAGCCATTACACCTCATTAATATTTTATGTACTAAATAAATACCTTAAAGATTTTTAAAATGCTATATTAATAATAATTTTCACGTATTAAAAAAAATATTTTTTTTATGCAAATTGATATAAAAATTTTAAATTATAAAAGTTTGGTGATATTGATCCCAAAAATATTTCTTTTAATAAAATTGATCGACGAATTATAAAAAAATTATGACATTTATGTTAAATCATTCGTTAATAAAATTTTTTTTCAAGGGTATTTATGTTAATACACTAGTCTCGAAATTATAGATATTTGATGACATTACTTCATAACAAATATAGTGACTAATTATTAAATATATTTAAATAGTATAGTGACATAAATACCTTTACATTTTTTTATTTAAATAAATAATTTAACAAAAATTTTAACGAAAAGACTAATATCATAATTTTTTTTATAATTTTAAAATTCAATTAAAAAAAATGGAAACCAATATCTGAAATACTATTTATGCCGGTTTGCCTTTTATTTATAATTTTAGGTTAATTGGAATAAATACGGGAAACGGCGGTGACACTCGAAATCAGCTGAGAACGGCGGCCGACAACGTGGATAATAGGGGCGTGGGGCCCACTTATCCAACTATCCTGGTAGTCACACATTCAAATCCAACGTCCACTCCATTTAGCAAAATTTCCAAGCCGAAGTAACCAACGAAAAATTGATTCCTAATTCTATCCAAAACTTCACTGATTCATAGAAATGGCGAAAGGAAAATACTAAGAAAAAGAAAATGGCTGGAACTTGTCTACTACCAAAATGTGGTTCACCATCTCTGACTTCTCCACTTTCTTCAATTCCCTTAACAAATTTAAACAATGTGTTCATTCTAACCTTTCAATCAGAACAATACGTTTGTACACAAAGATCATCATTATCATCACGCAACAAGATTAGGCCAAATGCCAAGAAGAAAAATCCATGGCTGGACCCTTTTGATGATGGTGAAGATCCTGATATGGAGTATGGATCTTTGTACTCTGAAGGTAAGCAAGAAGAAGATCCAAGACTACCCGATAACCCAGATAACCCATATGGGTTCTTGAAATTTCCAATGGGATATGCCGTGGAAGTTGCTTCTTTGGGATTGAAAATCAGGGGAGATGTCCGAAGGTGTTGCTGTGTGATTTCTGGTGGTGTTTATGAGAATTTATTGTTCTTTCCTGCAATTCAGTTGTTGAAAGATAGATACCCTGGTGTTCAAATTGATATTGTGGCATCAGCCAGAGGAAAACAGACTTATGAATTGAATAAAAATGTTAGATGGGCTAATGTCTTTGACCCGGATGATGAATTTCCTGAACCAGCTGAATATCTTGATTTTATTGGAGTAATTAAGGTTTGGACAATCTCATCACTCTACTGATCCTTCTTTCATCTATAATATATATACATATATATAAAACACCACCGGATAAAAGATACAATCTTTTTCCATAATTCATGCTGAATAAGCAAGTGGCATAAGCTGGGGACAAGTAGCCTGATTCTAGGATCATTGCAAGAATTAGTATTTCCACACAAATTGGAAACTGTAAAAAAGATTGCTTTTTTATTTGCATGATTTCTTGAACTTGTGTTTCCTTTTACTCACTTGCAGAACAGGTACTATGATATGATATTGTCAACTAAACTGGCTGGACTTGGGCATGCAACATTCTTGTTTTTATCAACAGCCAGGGATCGAGTTAGTTATGTGTATCCAAACGTTAATGCTGCAGGAGCAGGCTTATTTTTGTCCGAAACATTCACTCCGGACAGTACCAATCTGTCCGAGGGTGGTTATCATATGTAAGTTAGACCGAAGGAAGCAAAAAATAAACCTCTCAAATACATTATGATATACTAATTCAATACTAATTCAGGTATCACGAGATGGAATATTGGTTAGGGAGACCAGGTCGGAAGGTGCCAAGACACACAGTGTCTCCATTGAAGGTGTCAATTTCAAGAAAGCTTAAGGAAATTGTTGAAGCAAAATACACAGCTGCAGGTGTGGAAAGAGGGAAATACATAGTGATTCATGGGATAAAATCTGATTCAAAAGCTTCTATGCAGTCTATGGGTGATACTGATAGCTTACTACCAATTGAAAAATGGGCTGAGATAACAAATGCCATTAAGTATGTATGACATATTTTGTTCTTGTAGATTAAAACTGGAATTCCATCCTGACATTTTACTGCTTCAAAAACAGTGGTCTGAAGCCAGTTTTTGTCATCCCACATGAGAAAATCAGAGAAGACGTCGAGTATGCTGTTGGAGATGATGCTGGTATAGTGTTCATTACCACTCCCGGACAGGTTCGTCTTCTTTAACATTCATATCATTTCTTGAAAAATCAATAGATACATAAATATCAAGAAAGGCAAAACAGTACTGATACTTTTCATTTATACTTTGTAATATATATTATTCCCAGTTGGCTGCTCTTATCAATGATTCAGCTGGGGTAATAGCAACAAATACAGCAGCAATTCAACTAGCAAATGCTCGTGAAAAGCCAAGGTAAACAAAAAAAAAAAATCAAGAATGATTCTTTTTTTTTTGAACATTTAGAAGAAACTGAAATTTCTGATTTTTCTTTTCTTTTCTTTCTTGTGTTGTGTTGCAGTATTGGATTGTTCTGCTGTGATGATAAAGCAAAACTGTTCGTTCCAAATGCAGAAGAAAAGAAATGTGCAATAGTTTCATCCAAAACTGGAAAATTGATAGATATTGATGTTGAAGCTGTCAAGAATACAGTCCAGATTTTCTCCATGCCCCTTGCTCTGGCTACTGCCTAAAAAAACTCACAGCTCTCCTAAATAGTCTGTGTGTAAAATTCTGTGTTGAAATTCTACATGCTCTAAACTCCTCCAGTTTATATAGCCCTTTGTTTTTCCCTTTGTAATCTTTATTGTTGAATAAATAATAAGAATTGTTCAAAGAAGCCATTAAAATTCTCTTCTGACAGAGAAAAAGAAAGTAAGATATTTTTTCAAACATATGTTACAATATTAGTAGAATTTAAGACAAAATTTATATTGAAGGTAAAGAAAAAAAAAGAAAAAAAGAATTGGGCTTTAATTCGAAGAAAATATAGCGAAGCCCAATGGGTTTCGGTCCATCAAATGTAAATAGAGACAATGGATTATGGATACATAGGCCATTTCGCTATCTTGTTTTCTCTCTGTGGAAACGACCGGCAGAACCACTCTCTCCGAGCTCAGTTGGGGACTGCCACTTCCCTCCTCCTTTTTCTTCTCCGTCTCATTTTCGCTTAAGAAGCAGTGTTCATCTCTGAGGAGCCGTCAAATCAAAGTGTTTGAGTTCTTAGATTGAGGTATCTCTGTGTGTGTGTATATATATATATATATATGTATTTTTTAAATGTCATTTCAAATTTTATCTGGAAATGATTTGGGATAAAATGAATTGTTTTAGTTTTCTGTTTCACTTATGCTTCTTGGTTATGGCTTCCGATAGTTTAATCGTAATTTTTCAGCATTTCTATTTCAATTATGTTGTGTAGCCTGCCTTTGAGAAAATATGTTGTGAATATAGATTGTTCGGCATTTTCATTTCCATTTGCAAATTGCAAAGTAAAATTTGTTTCAACTCCCACAAAGAGCATTTATTACCTAGAAAAATAAAAGGTAATTATTTATTATTATTATTATTTAAATTTGTAAATTGTTTTTGGCTAAGGCCCCTAGAATCCTCTACACAGCTCTGTTTGACAGGTATTATAAATATCAAATACATGGAATTAAGTTCTTTATGATTTAAGAGTAAGATTATGAAACCAAAATGTTTGGAAGCACATTTATTTTGCTTTTGAAGACAAATATATACTGGAATGGATGATAGTTATTGTGATTCCGCTATTTGCTATTTGAGTTCATGTTAGTCACATTGAGTTTGAGTTATCCAGCAAATTTCCTCTTATTACTTTGTTTTCCCCTCTTTAGGGTGATACTTATTTAAAGGTTAAGTGGGTTTCTTGAATTTTCTAGGGGTATAGATATGGTTCATAAATGTTCTAATAATTTTAACTTCTATTCTTTATAAATTTTAACAATTTATTAATTCGTGTGTCAACTCTAAAATTGACAAGATTTCTAGATCAGAAGCCTCTGATATTTATCTCTCAATGGCATTACGCTGGTCGTTCTCCTTATATTGAACTAATATTTAATATACATGTTACAGTTAAATTAGTTCCTCCAGGTTAGTTGATATTTGGTGCATCCAAACAGAGCGATACAAGTTTTCAAACTTCATGTGGTCTTTGAAGTGACATATTATTTCTCCTGATGAGCTGCATTCAATTAACCACTGTCCAGCCCACTAGCTGTACCTATGCAATAGCAAACCAGATATGTTATGATTCTTCAGCACCATGCATTTTCTCACTGCAGCGTCCTCGAATTCAGAAGGTCTCAATGAACTTGGCTGCCAGCTCATCAAGTTACCTGGGGCTACAAATCCGTGCGAAACCATGGAAACTTACACCTATCACATCTGGGTGTAAGCAATCTACACCTGTCTGCATATTTGGAGGGGGAGGGAAGTCGGAGAATGATGCCAAGGTAAAAGTTTTGCTTGTTTATTTATTTCTTGTAAGGGACCGATTTATATTCTTTTGTAGAGTGAGAAATGGAGCTTTGTGTAATCCGTTTAAATTTTTCTGTTTGCTTAAGCTAATATCTTTCCTGTTGCCAAGTATAATCATCTCAGAAACCTCCCTGCTAAAAGTAGGGTCACAGTTGGCTGAAAAGTTAATTTCCTTTATAAACTTTCCCTATGTGTTGTCCTAATACTTAAAGTAATTTCTACTCTCTAAAATTTATTAGATAAATCTGTAGCCTGTATGATTTGGCTATTGTAGTGAGCTTGTTGAGAAGTTTAAAGCTCCAACAGTATTCAACAAGTCTATTTGTAGTTGATGTGTTCTATGCCTATTCATTCTTCCTACTCTTTTGTTCAAAGTCTTTAAGTACTAAGCCTCATATAGGTCCTGGACATGAAATTGCTCCTTGACTTCAATTATTGTCCGAAAGCTGTGGAATGAAGATTTTAGATTCTTTGTCTGCAGCTTGGCTCTGTTGGTTTGTCTGTGTATATGTTTTCACACGGAACTTACAATTCTCCTTCTAAAATAATTGAACCAAAACTTTGTTCTTTGCGTGGATATGAACATAACATCTAAAAGAATTCACAAATGTGCATAATGTGGAACCTGCTGTGTTATGAATTACCTGCAGGGTTCTCCATGGAAATCTCTGGAAAAAGCAACGAGTAACTTTAGGAAGGAGTCATCAGTAGAAGATCTTTTGCGGCAGCAGATTCAGAAACAGGAATTTTATGATGGAGGAAGTGGTGGGGAAAATACTGGCGGTGGCGGGGGCAGTGGCGGAGGTAGTGGTAGTGGCAGTGGTGACTCTAGCCCTGGTGAATCAGATGATATGAGCATTTTGGAGACGCTGGATGAATATTTACAAGTGATCTTAGGGACCATTGGTTTTGTCATTGCGGTAATCTCTCTCTCAATGATCTTTCATGTGGAGTATGATTCTAGCATTTGAAAATCTTTGTGTTTATTGATTTGTTACTTTTTCATATAATTTTCTAGGGCTAAAATATTATTAGCTAAAAGCTACATTCTTTCTCATATGTTGCGTTTGTTTCAGTACAAACTTATCCTCTATGGTGAGGATATCATTGCCGTTGGAAGAGACATGGTCAAGTATTTATTTACACGCCATAAGAGTAGACGTATGAGGCGGTTTATATATAAATTCAAGTCCACTATTATTATAATAAGAAACGGTGGCTGTTCAGACCTCGTCGTGTTCCAAATCCAATTTGGTTGCGACGTCCAATTTTTGCAACCACTACTTGGTTTGACGACCCTGGTAAATATGAGTATTATGGTGATGATTAAGAATATGGTCTACATGCAACCTCGGGTAAAAGACGATTCTCATACCAACTGTGTTATTTGAAAAAGTCTAATTTTGATTTCTCTTCTGATGTTTTGATTTGTTTTGCAAAACCATCTAGTATGCACAGTATCAGAAAAGACTATTCTCATCTGCCTGTTGATTTTGTCCTGACAAAAACTTCTATGTGGATTTGCTGGTAATAATTCCTCAGTGAACTTCTCAGTTGCAATGGTGCTTGCTTGATTTGTGTGAAAAAAGTAGCTCCTCATGTTTGCATTTAGAAAAATAGCTAACCAAGACAATATAAATGCATTTGTTATTGGCTCTCTCAATAGTGCTAAGACATAGTCAAAGAGTTACATTAAAAATCCAGATATCTTCAAGTCTGGCGACGACATGGTATTCACTCCCAGGCTCAGGCTCAGGCTCAGGCTCAAGAGAGTGGCTTTGCTCGTGTATTCGGGTCATCTTTTGATTCCAAATGTATCATGAAAATGTAGCCAAACACCCACAATAGAATATATGTGAAGGGAATCCAAGAAGACAAGCAAAAAGACTCAGAATGCTACCAACATATTGAGGATCCTTAATAACTCCAAATGGAAACTCTGTCACCCATGGAATACTCTTCCCAAATCGCACACCGTAGTATGTTCCACACTCTCCCAGCAATTGATAGACCCTGTACACTTGATTGCCCACAATAAATAACCATATACTAAATATAAAACACAAGATTCTAACTCAGGGTAGATGATTGCAATGAACAGCCATGACCAATTTGCAGTGTTCTATGGTTAAGGATGCACAAAGTTCTCATATATTCATCAATTACATGTAAAAAATCATAGACCAAAGATGTTCATACATTATCCAGAAAAATATTATGGCCTGAATCAACATCCAAGTACATCTCCATTATAGCATATAAAACATGAAAACACAACCAAAAAAAAAAAAAAAGAAGAAAGGGGGGTAGGTTGAGAAAGAACCTGAAGTTAAGGAATTGGCCGAAGATAAAAAGGGGCCAGAAATAGAACGGCGGCGGCCATGAAAGGGTTGAGACGGAGAACAGAGAAATGAATTGAACCACCTTCAGAAGGTGTGAAACCAATGCCATAACTTTGGAAGGATCACGTTCTCTTCCACATAGATCCACCCATGTCTGTGGATCTCTCCATAGCCAATAGTAGAATGGGAAGGGTGATATCACTCCAATGCATGCTAGAAAACCCATTACTTTCTCCCCCTTTCTTCTTCCGGCAATGACTATTTTACAAAAATCAGTTGGGTAATTTTTAAATTTCAGGTCTGTGAATTTCTTCCCCTTTTCCCTTTTTCTGCAGAGGATGAATTGAAATTGAAAATGGAATATTCCCTAGAAATTGTAAAGAACATGGGCCGTCTAGGAATTGTATGGGCTATTATAGTACATATTAAATGGGCTTAACAGAAAAACGATCCAGGCCCTTAATTAATCGAAACATTGATTTTGAATATTTTGATGATTAAAAAATAATATAAGAATTAGTGATAAGGATGAATCAAATGAAGAAAGTGCATGCATTAATTATATAATTTACTTAAATTGATAAAATTAATTAAGAAGGGAATATTGAAAAGGTATATGATCTTTGATTATGATGAATCGAGAAAGATGTGCAACACAAATTAACAATGACCTTTGGTTGATTTGCCACCATTTTTCTTTTTAATTTCACTATTTAATTCTTTACTTTCATCAAGAAATATCCTTCCTTTGGATTTTATTATTCTAAATCCTCACAAGAATGGTTATATATATAACCATTCTTGTAAGGATTTAGACTTTCTTGTGGGAATATATATATATATTCCCATGCTAACACACAAAAGCATAAAATCATAAAAGAAAAAGCAGACTAGTAAAAATTTGGTATAAAATTAAGGTGATACAAAAAGACAATCACAATATTATTATATGCACAAGATTCTATATGTTCAACCATCAAATGAGTGAGGAATTTTTATTTCATATTTTAAAGAATAATTATATATATAATAAATAATTTTACCATACTTTTAAATTTATTAATATTCAGATTAATCATACTCGAATCAAATAAATCTTTATAAAATTTAAACTCGTAACTTTACTTAAATTAAAAAAAAAAATTTTATCATAAAAAATGTTTGTAAATTATTATATATACATCATCAATATGACATAGGATGACAAATATTACTAGGTAAATTCCATTTCAAGTGCAAAGAGAATTTGGTGGTGAGTTCTCGTCATCATCACCAACTTTAGAAAGACCTAAATTAAAGAAATAAAGTCATTCAAAGAACCAAAAAGCAAAGAATTTCTTTGAAAAAAAAAACCAATATCACTTCCTCCCTGTATTTATTCTCCACCATCCAACATCTGTCCTCTGTGTCATACATATATATATATATATATATAATAAAGATCATGTGATCATCGATCATGGCATGCTCTTTCAGCAACCATCCACATGTCCACCAATAAATCTAGTGTGTGTTTTCTGTGTTAGGCATGATTCTCACCAACTCTGCCCAATTATTGACCTAAAACATTATAGTTTATTCTTTTCAACATCATCATATTGGATATATTGTTTCATTTCTATACATACATACATATATATATATATATATATATATATATATATATATATATATGTACGTATGTATATGTGTCATCCTAGGTTACTTTATCAAATATGAGATAATAAAATTGTACATGCAACTATATATACATATATATATATATATGTATGTATGTATGTATGTGTATATTTCTATGATCCCACATGCTTATATATATATATACACACATATGTATATCATTATTATTTAAATGTGGATCGATCGCCTTAAAGTAAAAGAGATCACTGCGCCTAAAGTATAAATACTTCTGGTCTTTAAAGTATAATTGAACCAATCACTATGCATTAATTAGTAGGTACGTAATTTCAAAAGCCCCCAAATACGCTCTAAGAACTCTTCTTTATTATATATATATACATACATACCATGGCCAGTAGCATTGTTTATATCAGTTTATGGATCAATAATTGGAACAATATATCATAGTAAATTAATTTACAATGATTATCATGGAATATTTGTATACATATATATGAAATGTATGTATATATATATATATATAGATAGATGCGACAGTCATAATTAAATATAAAAGTGGTCATGGTTGAATTAATTAAATTAAAGAAAAAGAGTCCCTTGATATTCTCCGAAAATGCCCCGTCATCAAGCTTATATATATATATATATATATATATATATATATATATATATATATATATAATGCAAGGGATGGGAAGTTCGAGAGATGCCCAGAACACTTTGGAAGAAAGAAAGCTTCTTCATATATATTTTTCTTAGAGAAATTTATATTAATTAATTAATGTCACTTACGGTGGTGGTGGTGAGAGAATACGACGTCGGAAGAGATAAGGTGGCGGTGGAGGAATTGGAAAAGCAGCGTGAAGAAGCCATGGGGAAACAAGTAAAGAAGAACAAACCATCAGTTCTTACTAATATGGGTGATCCCATTTCTCGCGTTCGCAATTTCTCTTCTCATGTTATGCTGGTAATTCATTCTTTCATCCATGCATGCATGCATGTTCCCATATATATATATATATATATATATATTTAGAAACTTATTTTTATGTATTATTACACAGATAGCAGAATATGGGGAGAAAGGAGAAATAGTAGGTGTTATTAGGAGTGGAATTAAATTTGTGACACGGCCAAGTTATAATAATGAATCATCAGCTTATGTAAAACTGGCATGCATTTTAGGGCTCAGGGTTTCCGCTTACCACAGGTACGTATATTTTTTTCTTATTACATACATCGACAAAAAAAAAAAAAAAAAAGTAACCCGGTTACATGCATGCATTATATGTATGTATGCATGTATATATATATTATAATAATAAACCTAAACTGTGACCTACTTTATATGTATAAATTGTATATATATATATATATATAATATTGCAGGAGGATGGGTATTGGTAGAAAACTAGTCCAAGAACTGGAAAAAAGGTGCAAAAAAATGGGTGTGGAATACACATACATGGCTACGGAATGCAGTAATCAGGCTTCTGTAAATTTATTTACACAAAAATGTAATTACATAAAATTCAGGAGTCCAACAGTTGTTGTACAACCCGTTCATGCTCATAAAAATCCACTGGGTTCTGACTCGGTATTAATCCGAGTCCCACCAAAAATGGCCGAGTTAATGTACCGTCGTATTTTTGCACGTTCAGAATTTTTTCCTAACGACATTGATGTTATTCTCAATAACGAACTTAATTTGGGCACTTTCATGGCGGTGCCCAAAAAATGGTCGGAGGACAATAAGGACGCCGTTTTTTTGGAATTCCCACCTAGCTATGCTATAGTGAGTGTTTGGAATACGAAAGAAGTTTATAGGTTGAAAGTTGAAGGTTTTTCGTCGCTAAAATACGCAGGTTGTCGGAGCAGTTGGGCGTTGGATAAGTTGCTTCCATGGCTAAGGGTACCTTCCGTACCTAACATTTTCAAATATTTTGGGTATTATTTTCTGTACGGACTTCACATGGAAGGAAAAGAAGGAGGGAATTTGATGAAATCTCTTTGTGCATTTGCTCATAATATGGCTAGCGGTGATCCCGGCTGTTGTTTTGTGGTGGCGGAGGTTAACCCGAAAGATCCCATTAGAGAAGTAATTCCTCAGTGGAAAGTATTTTCTTGGGATGATTGTGGTGCATGAAACCACTCACTGAACCCATCAACCAAGACTGGACTAAATCATCTGTTTCTTCTTCAGTTACCTTTGTTGATCCCAGGGAGTTTTAGCTAGCTAATTCACATCATGCATGATATATATATATAACTCCTGTAACCTTAATCAATTTCCCGTTCAGTCAATTATTTAGATATTAAATGGAATTATTTCAGATTTATTTGCCCAAAACTATACCTGTAGGTTCTATAACTAATAATAATAATAAAATTAAAAGTAAGCAAAAGTATTCTCCAATATGTGCGACTGATTTTGGTGTAAAGGCCTCCAACTTTCGGCCGATCGACTGACAAAACATGCATGCATGTTTCATAAACCTTTTATATAATATATATATAGCAAAGGGCCACATTTCCAATAAAGAAAAAATAATAATTGTAATATTTATAATACGCTTTCTGTGATGTACAAAATAAAACATGTCTAAGGTAAAACATGTTAAAATTAACATTAGACAGAGACAGAAGAATTTTCTTTCCCCTTACATTTTAGAGGCTCTAACAAAGCTTGAAAATACAGATGAATCATTTTGTAGAAGAACCTTTGGATTTCCTTGCTCAACCTACAAAAAGAGGGCAGATGAATTGGAAAAACAATAATTCTGAGAATTTCATCTATATATATATAATTAACGGTAAAAAAGAAGAGGGTTTTCTTCAATACATATACCAGGATTCCTTGGTCCAAAATCAAGATATTGTCCATGTCAAGAACAGTAGAAATTCTATGGGCAATGGTGATAACTGTGATCCCTTGGCACTGATCACTTGATATAGCATTCTGTAATCTTGAAGCTGTTTGAGTGTCTATATTGGCTGTGCATTCATCCAGACAAAGAACCTTAGAACACTTGAGACGCGCGCGAGCAAGACACAGGAGCTGCCTCTGTCCTACTGAGAATGATGTTCCGGATTCTTTTACCTCAATTTCTAATCCTCTTCCTATACTTTCAACCTCCTCTTTTATATCACATTTCTTTAGAATCTCCCATATTTCATTCTCACATTTCTCCTCCAATGGATCTAGATTTGCCCTGCAAAAATCAATCTCACATCACAAATGTATATAATATAGTATTTGTGATATGTGTCTTGTCTTGTATGTGAACATGTATAATTATATATAAGAATGAATCTAGGTAGTGATACTCAACTCGAAATTTTTTTTGTCATAATGATAATAATACCAAATAATTAATTATGAATGCTGCTAGACTCATAATTGTAATACGGACCTGCAGTTCGAGTTAGTATATGAGGTAGCAGTCCGGACTATAGAACTAAATGTTACACTCGAGTGTGCCCTAGCGAGGACGCTAGGCCTTAAGGAGGTGAATGTGATACTCGTCCCACATCGATAAGTGAAGTGAATGTGCAATGATATATAAGAATGAATTAAGTACTAAAAGATATTCTTTTTAGTAATACTAAGTTTTTTTACCTGAGTGATCCTTTAAACAAGAATGGAGTCTGGGGAACAACAGCAAATTGTGAACGAAGATGTCTAAGAGAAAGGAGTGATATATCAACACCATCTACTATAATACGACCACCACATATGGGATTGAGGCGGAACAAGGCATTCAGGATGCTTGATTTTCCAGCACCTGTTCTTCCAATAACTCCAACCTATACATACATGAATAACCAAATCCGGATAGTAAATGGATTCTGTTTTCTCTATTTCTTATGGTCCTGAAATAATTAGTTTAAGATTATCAAATAATTAACCTGCATTCCCCCGGAAATGGTAAAGGAAATATTGGATAGTGCTGCAGGCAAAGATGGCATGTACCGAAGTGTCACATTTTGGAATTCGATTTCGCCATGGGATGGCCAGTTCTGATCTACCAACACTTGTGCTCCAACTTCTTCTTCTTCTTCTTGTGGGATGTCCATATACTATGAAAAATCAGAGGAAGGAATGATGAATTTTACTCTTGAAATAGTCTATTTCAAACTAGTACATATGTATGTACCTGAAGAACCCTTTCCATGGAAACCATTTCCTTTTCTGTTTCAGTGAAACTTGTTAAAAAGCTACCAAGCAAAGATACAATAGGAGCTGCATAAGAAAGAGCTAGGCCAACCTGATGGAAGAAGAATAATAGATTCAGAAGTATCAGTTTCACATTTACAGTCCAGAAGATATGGATTTACATAAAACGTACAAAAAAGAAAGAAGAAATCAGGGATCTGAAACTCAACTCACCAGTCCTGGAGTACCAAAATTGACGGGGAGATGTTTTTGAGCTCCAATAACAGCCATCACAGCGACAAACGATACAATAAATGCTGCCAACAACTAAAACATTAAATCTGTTATTATTGCAACTAAAAGAGTGGATGAAACATCAGAATTATTAAATAGAAGGTTACCTGAAGGCGCAAGGAAAGCCATAAACTTGCTATCACTTCAGAATATGAAGTCCTCTGGTACAGAGTGATGTGTTGAATGAATCTGGACAAGAAAAAGTCCTGCAAACAAGAAAGCTAGATTCTTTACATATCGGCGTAGAAGGATCAGACAAAAAGAGATTCAGTAGCATAAAGGCCTAAATATTAACCTCAGATTTGAATGCCCTAATAGTTGATGCTCCATCTAGCGTCTCAGTGAATGATGCATAAATTGGCGAGCGAGAAATGCTGTCTAGCCTCCGTATCTCACGTGATGTTGACCTGTAGTAGAACTGGTAACTCATATGTATTAGCTATCAGATAAAAGTGTCCTGGCAGAAATTCTAGATAAATCATGAGAGGACTAATCAATAAAAGGATAGATAATAACCTGCAATTTGGTGTAAATGTACCAGAAGGGCAATAACAGAAGCAAAAACAAGACCTAAAAAGAGAAAAATTAAAGCTGGTTAATGGAAAGGAAAGTATCAAAGTGTGTACAGAAAATGACATTTCTTTCTATACCTGTACGTAAGAAAGAACTATGGCTATTCCCAAGAGGCCAACAAAATTTGCCAATAGAATGTTGAGTATAAATGGAAGAGAATCATCAATTGTATAAAGATCTGATGACAATCTGTAGAATTTATGAATTGTTTGTTAAATTGTGAAAAATAAAGAATTATTTTGTCTTCACTAAGGAAATTCTGCTACCTGTTGAGTATTCTTCCTGTAGGTGTCTGATCAAAGAAGCTAACAGTTGCATTTATAAGCTTATTTAACAACTGATTATGGACCACTTTAGCAGCTCGTAGGCCACCGAATGCAAAAGAAAATGCCCTGACCAGAGTTAATGAAGAATTCACCAAACAGAATAAGCAGAGTATTCCCTGCAATTTCAGTTGGTCCTATTTTAGTAACACCTCCCCAACAGAAAAGGAAAGAGTTTTGAAGAAAATTAATCACCAGATAAAAGGTTGTTGAGTATTCTTGCTGACGGCTTCCTCTCGTATCGACCCAAAAGGAAAGCCACAGATCATTCCCATTACGAGAAGCTTGCATCAAAATTGCAGATAAGCATGTTATGCTTGTAATGAACCAACCAGCAAATGCTGCATAGTTTCTGTAGGAAACAGAAGTGAAGAGGCATCAGGAACATTTAATTTCATCAACGATAGTATTCATGTTTCTTCGGTTACTAACTTGTATACTACTGGTTCAACTCTTCCTTCTTTCCTTGCTTCGGATTCAACGGTTTCTTGAACTACCTCCAGAATATGTAAACAATCTTGCTCCTGGACTTCCTCTTTGGCTTCACTGGTAAAAATTGATTCTTTTTCTTCTACTTCAACTTCAACTTCAACTTCAGAAGAACAACTCAGTTTATCAATTGATGGGAGGGCTAAGTAGGAAGAAACAGTCAAGTTGGATGGGGTTCCCATCCACTTTATGCGTCCCTTCTCCATTTCAACCACTATATTAGCCGCGTATATTGCCTGTGAAGCCAAAAAATAGGATCATTTTGTAAACAAGTTGATAATAAGAAGGATATTCAGGTTGATACCATGCAAAGTATTGGACAAACAGGAAAACAGAAAGTGGTGAGAGAGAGAGAGAGCAAGAGAGACCTGGATATTATGTGTGCAAAGAATGCGTGTCTGCTGGTTCATAAGGGGGCCGAGAATAGCATTATTTAAAATTGAGCAAGCAACATGAGCATCAACTGCACTGAGAACATCATCTAGCATGTATAGCTCGGAGCCGCGATAAAGAGCTCTGTCCAATTCACAGAGTAATATATATATATATATTAATGTAAGGAATTTAATGTGTTGCAGAACGTAAGAAACCTGATTACCTGGCAAGTGCAAGACGTGCCCTCTGACCACCGGAGAGGTTGATTCCTTTCTCTCCAATGCAAGCCATGTCACCTCCCAACATCAAGGAAATATCAAAATCCAGTGCACAAGCCTTTAGTACATCTGAGTACCTGATCAGGAAAGGAGCAAAGTAGCAGAAACATAATTCATAAGATTATGTTGAAAAGAAATTCAGGCAATACACTGAATTGAAACATACAGAAAAAAGAACTTGGAATTTTTATTTCATTATGATTGGTTACCTTATTGGATTGTAATCCATACCAAACAAGATATTATCACGGATAGTTCCTGACAGAATCCAGGGAACCTATGACAACAAAAAGATGGCATAAGTAACTTAAAGAGAGCAGATACAAAATCCATATTGGAAAAATATATTACCTGTGGCACATAAGTCATGGATCCCATTAAATGTACTGAGCCACTGATGAGTCTCACTTCTTCCAAGATCAAATTTAGTAGAGATGATTTACCTGATCCAACCTAGGAATGGATTATCATTATCAACAACAGAAAATGAGAAGAATTTCTTCGAGGATCTTTATTCATAGAAGAGAATTGATGTACAAAGATCTACGAGGCAAAAAAAATTTCAACCATTTTAGTTCATACATGTATCAAAAGAGAAGGTGTTTTCTACAATTTGTAACAGAGATGAAGCAGATAATAATCAGCAGTAAGAGATTCCACCTCTCCAACAACTGCAACCAGATAACCTTTCGGAATCTGAAGTGTAACATTATCCAACAGCAAATCAAACTCTTTCTTATCACTGCTTGACCAAGTGCAGCATGCATCACAGATAGCAACAGCCGTGTTCTCAAGATTAGAATGGTCATTTGAGCAAAAGGGTGGGGAATAGTTGTCTGTCTCCAGCCCGGCTTTTTGTTCAGAACAGGATAAATACTTGCTTAATCGCCCAGAAGATATAAAAGCCTATGGTACATGATAAGAATGTAAATAATCTAAAGGCATTTAATGATAGAAGTAAGAACCAAGAAAAAAGGAAACTCACATCGATCAGCCCATTTATTACCCATGGAAACGAGTTTAGTGGCGAAATTAAATTGTTAAACAGAGCAAGGCAAGTAAATACCTGAAAATGCATGAAATATTGAAAACTTGAGATAACTTAATGTATAAACATGAAAAAGAACATTAACATTAACATACTGTTGCAGCATCAAGCTGATGTCCCATCAATGAGTAAAGACCAAATGTGCAGAAAGAGAAAAGAGTTGGCGTGGTTGCCCAGAAAAACACACACCAGGCGTCCAAGTACTTCCTGGTCTAGTTGAAAGGGAAACAAAGAAATGAGTTTACAACCACAGAAAACAAGATCCCAACCAGTATAGGGATAGAATAAAGAAGAAACAGATAGTCTCTTACTGCTAAATATTTCACTTCTGATGATCTTGTTTTCATCAACCAAGTAGAAAATAGAAGCTCCCACCCATACATTTTCAAAGTTCTAATGTATGTTAGAAGTTCAGCCGTCCTTCTAATCCTGCAAAAATCCCGAAATTTGATTGACGTTTTTATTTTAAGAGACTAGTAGTTTAGCAGTTTATAGTAAACTAATTTACAGAAACAAAGATACCTCTCATCCTTTTGCTCCATCATTTTCTTAGTAGCTTTTGCAATAAGTTGTGCAATCCATTTGTTTACTATACATAAAACAGTAGAGAAATATCCATGAATCTTTTGATTTCAGGAAAAAATTTCCAGCATCAACTCTCCATAATATCCACTAGGATAAAATGAGTAGTCAAAGAACAAATTGACCAAGCATTGAAAATAAATAGGAAAAACCTTACCTGGTATCAGCAAAATAGTGATTCCTAAACCAGAGAGAAATGCGAACTTGACTTGCACATAGAGTAGATATAGAGCAACTCCAATTTGAAGAGGCAAGCTGATATAGTGGGATGATAGTTAGAACTTTCTAGAAATTAATCTGCCATTATCATTGTTGCAGCTATACAAAAACTGCAGAAGACAAGGTGCAGAATTAAAACCTCCACATGTCATGAAAACTGTTGCACAGGTTGACAGTTCTATCAACATCGACGGACATAAATGTCTGAATTTCTCCTTCTGAAAATCTTGACCTCTCAGCTAATCTAACGCCAAGGCACTGAAAAAGAAATATATATATATACACATATACATACAAACATCAAAAGACTGAAAGCCAGAAACCTGAAATTGAGTACCCAATCTCATTATTTTTTTTCTTGCAAAATTCAGGAAAACGAAAAATCCACTTTCGTCCCCCATCTACTTAATTAACTCTTCAAGTTCAGATTCAAACAAGTCTACCTTGCAATAAACTATAGTCATGATGCCTGACCGGAGCTTCAACTTTACTTTGGAAAGATGAAAAGTATATTGGGTATCGAGGAAGGATCTGTATCATTAAAGACATGTCACCCTGTATTCTTCTGACAAGCTAACACAATGCTCCACAGATTTCTAGCTCTTCTTGTTAATAAGAAGAGCCCGAACAACATGTGAGCTAAGAAATTATGAAAATAGCAGAATGTGAATTTAAAAACTTGGGAAATAAAAATTAAAGAGGAATTACTTCAACACTGATGAAAGGCCCAAAGATGCAGCAAATATGTAACCATCGTAGTTGTTAGAACCTGCAAAGGAGTATTAGATTTGCCAAAAATCATTGTTATTCCTGATTCAGTAAAATGTTAGAAAATATCACAGAGCATCTGAATTTAGACAACTATCTAGTATCAACTAAAGCATCAGAAGTAAGCAACAAATTACAGAAATAAACCTCTTTGAAGAAACTTGATCAACTTGTTAAGAAGCACCGGTCCCACAAAACTCAGACAGTCATTAATTACCTGCAAAAGATCATGCTCTCAACAGAAAGAATATGGATTTCTTTGAAAACTAAGTTATAGTCCATAAAATTTGCACAGAGGCAGATAAAAATACCTTTAAAAGACCTAACCGGAAGTATGGCCATCCATATGCTGAAAAAATTGCTTTGAGCAAACAGGGTTAGAAGAGTTGTTTCTTTGTTCAGCTTTCCAACAGTCATATTAATAAATTATAACACCATGAAGGTTCCATATCTTCAGGTAACTGAAGCAAATCACTAAACTCAAGCTGTCTCTTCACCCCAGTTTCCATTACAGGATCGATAGATTTGAAAGTCATTTGCTGCCAACAAATGTTTTCAGGCCCCTGTAACAATTAACCATTACATAACTTGATATTATCCAAAGTAGAGAGGCACAGAAATTCTGTGTCACCATCTTTTAAGTCACTAATGTCACTAATGTCAAAGATTCTGATAGCATGACTTACTAACAATTTTTAAGTAAGATCAAAGTAAAGCGGAAATTGCATAGAAAAAAAGAAATAGCAAATAAAGAATGTATGGATAAACAGATACTTACCAATGTACTTGGTGGATCATTGGAGTCCATTTCATGGAGAAGAAGTGGCCCTTCTATTGAATCACATCTTCTCCAGGTATACGTTCATATTAGTACAAAGTAGAAGAAATAACATAACATGTATTAAATCAAAGTAGACAAAAATTTCAAGAAAAATCAGAATATAACCATCTTTTCACTAACTATACAGGTTCAAAAACCTCTATTAGAAGAGAAAAATATTGATATTGACTAGCACACAACTGTACCTGCTTCTCTTAGATGCCCACCTCACTTTTATGACGTTAATCAAGATACCAAAGATAACATCTAGAATAACAAGAAAGCTCTCCTCAAAGCATGGAAAGGCCTAACAAAAACAAAACAGATGGATAAAAAAGAAAACTCAGAAAGATAACTACAAGTAACTCTAAGGAATCGAAAATGGCAATAATGGAAAATCACTTGACTGGAATAAGAAGAACATTTATTAGATTCGATACATACACTTGAAAAAAACGCTCCATGAAACCATTATTCTTGACCGTGTTCTTCTCAAATTTTATTCTTTAATTTGCATTCTTACAATTACCTAAAATTTCATCTTACATTACATGTTAGAGTTCTTTAGAGTAAAGGAATGTTTGGTACCTCTTTCATGGAGAACACTAGTTGCAGACGAGGAATCCACAGAAATGGTTTTATGATCCACCAAATACACAAGGTTTGGTAGCAGAAAACATTAAACCAGTAGTCGCAGACTGAGACAAGCAATACTGTAACCTAATTTATTGCACAAAGAAAGAAAAAGATAAAATTTAAGAATATAAACTCAAAGCTATCAGTAGCCAATTTCAAGAAAACTAAATGCTCACCCAAACCCCAAACAAGGACCCACGGAACAACCATTCATGAAACGGAACATGGTAACCATCCAGGAGTTCCCTCAGAAGCACAACCATGTCAAAGAATGTTGTGCATGCCCCAAGAGCAGGTATAACGAACAATAGAGCCTTTGCTGAAAGGTGTATCTGTTAATTTCAGTAAACAATAAATGTATAGAACATGAACCAGAAACTCGTACTAGAAAGCAATATCATTTCTTTACAATTGTATTAACTGGAGATTTTATAAATCATATTCGAAGGTCATAGAAAGATCAATGAAAACATAAAATCTCCAACTATGCACGAGAATACTAAACCATTATCCTGTGCATGATTCAGTATCTACAAAACAGAGCAGTAATTTGAAATTTGAACAGTTGCTTCCTGTTGGCAGTAATAGCTTTGCAGTTCATAAGTAATGCCAATTTGACAATGTAGCTACTTCCACTCAGTCTCATAGAAAAAAAGTATGCTGAAAAGGAGCAAGCAGATGGAGCACTTACCCTTCTACTTTGCCTGCCGCTTCTGGTAACACCGACCAAAGTGATAATGACCAAAGTCGCCACATTTGCACCAAAACCTAGCACTGTGACTACAACTAAGGAAAGACAAATGGCAGATATTGATATAAACAGAAACTGACATAAAATCAAACTTAATTTATAGGATATATATTGCTAAAGCATTTTGAGACTCCATTCCCATCCCATACCTGATCAAGAATAGCAGGATATTTGAATTAGAATCCATAAAAAACGAGTAACATTAAATGATTGAATATTCAAGCAGAAGAAATATCCTTAACGTTACAGCACCAAGGTCATTGTACGTACGAATATTATTATACAAAATTAAGTGTTTCTTCGTGGAGAGATAATACTTTTAAATGGGGGAAAAAAGAAAAATCGTTTCTTTCTCTCAGCCGGCATGGGGGAGTTGGGAAACAAAACATAAGTTGGTATTCTTGTTCAAGAAAGAAGAAGAATCGACTTACATATGGAGAATCAGGGCAAATACGCTTGATCAACTCCATAAAACCAGTTTTTAGACTACCGAGAAAAACCCAACTGACAGCAGGGGTTTTGGGAAGAAAAAAATGGGATTTTTTTTTATGGGACTCGAATTATTCAACTGATCAACGCATTAGTATCATATGAGATAGTGAAATTACAAAGTGGGTTCAATAGTATTCCTGGAATAGGTTAATTCTTCCCTCTTCTGGACCTTGTGCTTGCTTCATGGACAAAATCTTTAAAGAAACATTTGTTCTTGTGGATCCCATATTGGAAAATCAGTTAAGGATTCGCATGCAAAGGTTTTTTTAATGTGCTCTACACGTGGAAATCTAAGCGGGGACTCAAAAGCAAACCCAATCCCATGCATTTTAGCATTCTTTATCTTTTTATCAGAGCTTTCGTTCACTTTTCCTTTTCCATTTCTTTCTTCAGAACTCCACTTTCTTGGAGTTAGAGAAGAGACCACTTCTACTTTTACTGACTCTTCAAGTTGCGGATGCAGAATTCTTTAGTGAACGCATTTCCGAAACTACAACTCTTTTGGCCCCAAGAATTTCCTTCAATATTCCCCCAATCAATCCAAATTTAATTAATAATTATGTCATAATTATACATTTGTATTTTATAAATTAAATATTTTTCTACACATAAATTTTCTGGGGCAAGTAATTTTCCACGTCAGAAAACTCTCATCTGCTTCAGCATCAGCCATAACCACAATCTTTCAATGGGCCATTATCTTTCCCTTCTCACACCGTCGCACCACTAACCAACGCCATTGTCATGGCCGTTCCGACGGCCTTCTTACCGCCATTTTCAGTCTCTTCTTCTTCATCATCTTCTGTGACACTCAATCCTTCTATTTCTATCTTCTGCAGTCCCCCTCTGTTTCCATCTTCTTCACTCCCTCCAAGACTACTATCAAGAATCAGCCCTGTTTACTGTACTGCCAAGAAAAATGCAAGTGTCAAAGCAGCTAATGGGGTGAATCCTATGTTGGGTGTATCAGTTTATAAGCCTAGATCCTATGAAGTTCTTGTAGCTGATGCTGCCAATGCTCTTTCTTATGCTCTCAATGATGGCAATAAACGCCTTGAAATTGAATTCCCGTAATCTTTCTTTCTACCTTTTTTTTTTTTTTTCTTTCTCATTAATCAGTTGAAATGATTAAAGAATTGGAAAGATTTAATTTTTATTGCATTTTGTTCCATGTTGTGGAGGTTTCTAGTTGATTGATACAAATCCAATTCCTATTCCAAAATTTGGCATATTGGTTTTAGGGCTATACAGCTTTATTGTAATTTGATATGTCTGGTATACTTTTGATTAATTATCAGAATGTTTCTTGATAATAATCCATTCCCTTTCCTAACATTAATTTCTTCTTTTTGTTTTTTTTTTTTTTTGCTTACTGGTTTGCATCATCAGACCCTTACCCAGCAACATTTCTTCTTATAAGGTAACTTCTTCCCTGCTCCGTTCAGTATCGCAGTTGATAAATTATTGTTTCTTGACATATAAATTAATGCTTAAATTCCTGAATCTGTTAAGGGCTCATCAGATGAGTTTAGTGATGCCAACATTCAACTGGTATTGGCGGTTGTAAAGAAACTTCAAGAAAAGATGGAAACGAGAGCTTGCATTGTAAGAACTTATAAGAGCCTGTCTTTTGAACTCTTAGTGTATACAAACAAGCATATATATACTTTGTAACAGGAAGAAATCACTCTTATGCAAGTTGTTTATTGCAGGTATTTCCAGACAATCCAGAAAAACGTAGGGCTACAGAACTTTTCAAATCTGCTCTTGACTCGGTAAGGCCATGGTTCATTCTGGATTTAAAGCATAACACTAACAAGTTTGCAAATTTGAAAACATACATTATTATGTG
Source organism: Asclepias syriaca (assembly GCA_027405835.1). NCBI lineage: Eukaryota > Viridiplantae > Streptophyta > Magnoliopsida > Gentianales > Apocynaceae > Asclepias > Asclepias syriaca. The sequence goes on from CM049928.1 coordinate 1,858,604, forward strand.
AAGGAATGTATCAGCATTTAGAACTATTTAATTAGGAACCAGAAGTGATCCTTCTAGAAATGTTGGAAGAGATTCATCATTCATGACTGTTTTTGTTGCCATTGTTAATTAAAACATCTATTTTTCTCAATTACTTAATTTTTCAGATTGCTGATCTAACCGTTGCGTCATTGGATGATATTCCTGGTGGCCCTGTTACCTCATTTCTCCGGTCTGTTCGGAACACACTTGATTTTGATTTTGAAGATGAGAATGAAGGTGGTTGAAGAATAAGAATTTCATGTATCTTCACTGTATACAAAAGATAACAGATTTATGACAACATGGTTTCTGAAGCTACTATATCTCTTTTGAAATACAGATCGTTGGAAGTCAGAAAAGCCACCATCAATTTATATATTTATAAATTCTAGCACGCGTGATCTCTCTTTCATAGAGAAGTATGTGGTATGCTGTACTTGCTTTTGAAATTTACTTTCAGAGAATATATTTTTGTTGAGAATGGCAGTTAGAATCTGAGTAACTATAATATTGATTGCATTGTCCAGTTTCAGCTTACAGAAAAAGATTCAATTTTTTTACATTTGGATGCAGGAAAAATTTGCCACCTCAACTCCTGCCCTTCTTTTTAATCTGGAACTAGACACATTGCGGTACACTCATTTCAGGCTAAATCGACAAATTATGATGTTATTTTATCTTTTACTTTTCCCCACTTTCTTTTAAACTAAGTGTCTATTGAAATCTGCAGTGCTGACCTTGGACTGCTTGGATTTCCATCTAAGGATTTACACTACAGATTTCTTTCTCAATTTGTACCAGCTTTCTACATTCGCACGAGGGAATACTCAAAGGTATTATTTTCATCTTGTAGTTCAGTTTTCGCCATTTTTCTGCATTAAGCTATACTTAAAATCTTGTTTTCTGATTGGAAGACAATTGCAGTGGCACCATATATTGTGAACTATAATGGAGCTCTGTTCCGTCAATACCCTGGTGAGACTTATCATTAAAAGTTCTTTGTTCGTCTTCTAAATGTGTTATATCTATCGATTGTTTTCTAAGACCTCCGGCTGCGTTTTTCTACATTTCCAATCATATTTTTATCTTAGTGACCATTTCCCTCTCCTTTCTTAACAGGGCCATGGCAAGTGATGTTGAAACAGACAGATGGTTCTTTTGCATGTGTTGCTGAGAGCGCAACTCGCTTCACCCTTGGTGAAGTAATAGTTCTTCACCTTTTCTATCCTTAAGTCAATAAATTTTATAAATGGCTGCAAGGAGAAAAAACTCATGGGTTTTGTGGCTTTCCCAGACCAAAGAAGAATTGTTGAGGGTCCTTGGACTGCAGGAAGAAGAAGGAAGTTCACTTGAATTCCTTCGAAGAGGCTATAAGGTTACATTTTTACCCATAGATTTCCTTCCTTTAAAACTTTCTCTATCCCAGGATACTGCAATATTTACTTTTTGTTTTCTGCAATACAGAGTGCCACCTGGTGGGAAGAAAATCTTGATCTTGAACTATCTTCAGCATGGCGTAATTGAAAAGAAGCAGCAGAAGGTAGCTGCTGTATAGAGAGGGCTGATGGAGAAAAGGGAAGAGAATGCTTCCTTTTGCACAAATGTTTTGCTTCAAATGTTTTGTATTTTGCTTTGGCTGGAAATTCAGCATAATAGCATTACACTATGCAGACTTGAAACCTCAGTAAAATCCTATATTCTCAACCACTTTTTTGCCGCAATTCAGTGTATAGAGCCAATCTCATGGAACAGGGTTTTCAATTTACAAGAAGAAGAAAAAAAAAAGATCTAAAAACTCTAAGACTGTATTTTGTATGAAGTATTTCAACCTTATTGATCAGCAGAAAAGTCTGGTTCACGGGGCTTTTGAGGCAGAATAAGGGGTCTTCTAGAGTTGGAGCTGCGATTCCTATTAACTCCACGCAAAGCATTAGCAGCAAACCTTGAGGCCAACATTGTTGCTCCAAATCTTGATGAAGTAGCAGTGACAACTTCACTTTCTCTGTCTTCCTCTGGACCTTCATCTTCAAGGCGGCGCATTTCTACATACTTCCTCCTCAAATGACGGCGCCATGCTGCCTGGATAAAGCTAGCACCCCAAGTCCTCCACTGCTGTGAATAGAAACGGAAAGTATGTTGAACCTGTCGACTGTGCATTCGCCTGAACTGACTTGAAATGTATTTCACTTCATCAACAATAAGAGCAAATGCTTCCACTTCTGTCAAGGCCTTCACAGTTCTTGTAGATGGTGGCAAGTTAGAACCAGACTTAGGGTCTAATGCCCATGTCAGAAGCTCCTCTCCACAAAAGTCACCTTCTTTCAAAGAACCCTTGTTATAAAACCCACTTCTTCCACCATCTGTGGTTACACTTTCCAACTCACCACGGATGATAAACAGTACCTCGTCAACTGGATCTCCTTCTCGGAGTATGAAGGTGTTTTCAGTGTATAAACTTGGCTTTAGTCGCTCACAAATGGCATCAAGCAATCTATCATCCATATTTGCAAACAGAGGAACCTGGAAAGAAAATGTTACTCCTGTCATCCTCTTCACTAGTGTAGGCACTGAAAGATGAAGAAAGTAAACTACTTACTCTTGTGACCAAATTCAAACAAAGATGTCGCTTGATATCCCTCCTCAGATCTTTTGGCAGACTCTGAACTATGCTCTCTTCATCAACACCTCTAGTTTCTAACCATTTGTACTGATCATAGCGCCGAACTCTTTCTTGGAGCTCTGCAGGAAGCACTCTATGATGCATCCATTGCTCAGAATCCCGTCTTTTAATTCTCATCTCTTCAAGACGAATGGTATTCGATTGAAGATAGGTCTGTTGCAAATAATAATTATTCTTCCCTTTTCATACAAAAGATAAAGAAAATATTTGGGAGTTATTTGAACCAAAATTGTAAACTCACCTGCATGTTACCAATCAGAAGCGCAAATAAGATGAGACCAGATATTGCCACTGCTATCGAGAAAAGAACCTCTCCGGGGTAAGTACTAGTAATAAGCCCCTGACCAACTGTACTGTTGCAATAAACATCAAAATATTAGTTCACACCATTATTACATATTCCTGAGCAGACAAATTATATCATACAAATAGGTTTATATATAGCTTATGTTTTTTAATGAATAGTTCTTGGCTTTATCTATCAATTATTAGTTGAACATGATATTTTTTCTATGTTTTTTAGACCACAGATATCAGAAACAACTGTTTCGACTAATTTGTTCAATCTGGAGTTTAATTCTAACTCTTACATGTCGCTTAGTAGGACCTCAATGGATGCATATGATGATCAACAACAGTTCCTTAGATGGCGGCATTGGGATGAAGAGATGGGGGAAGAAAGAAACTTTCTGTAACACAACATGCCATAACAGAGTAATTATACCTCAGGTTCTGCAAGCCCCACCATAAGCAGTAAAAGAATTTGGAGATAAAATCCTCAGATTCCACAATCCCTGATGTCAAGGCTTGTGCATATATTCCATAATTAAAGGGACTAACGTCAGCATCAGCAACACATTTTGCCTCTAGAACAGTTCTGCTGATCTTTTTCCAATTGGTCATGGCTTTACTTCCTTCACGTGCACAATATAGAAAACTGGGGTTACAATCCTCATTTTCTAAACAAGCATCCTCCCAACATGCATCCCTGCGTTCCACAGCTAAAAGATACCAGAAGGCTCCAGCTATCTGTTGTAGCAAGAATGGTAGTATATATATTCTCATCAAAACTCTGTCTCTGTCTGAAGCTAAAGATGGCTCTTAATGAAAATGTATTTGATATCTGTAGAGCTACTTACATGGCTAGCCAGAGTAAACCATAACAAATAGTATGCTGCACCTGCCCAAGCAGTTTCCGCAAAGACCCCCGCAGTTTTTTTCAGGTCTGAAATTATTGGTAGAAACCGGAAAAATCTAGGAACATATTGAATAAATACAAGAATCACCAATTCTCTTTTTGTATTCAAAACATCAGAACCATGTTTTCTTTTAAAAAATCTCCAGACAGCAATCTGCATTGAACAAGAATAAAAAATGCAGATAATACAGGGAAAAGATGAGATAGTTTCATTGCTACTGCAGAGAAAGAAAAATGAGGTGATTGACATATATTAAGTTGTGTTGGAGGAGAAAAAAAGGATTGATCCCAATTATTCTGTATAACAACCCCACCTTCAGGTTTAATGCAAACAAGAGTCAATTGTATTCCAAAATTTGTGCGTGTACAAAAACATGAGAGTGCGAGTGCATGATTTGAACCTGTGGTAAAGGCAACACAGAACAAAGATCCACAATGAAATATCCACGTAAGTATCTCTTTGCTATCTCTTCAAAATCTGTCACGAGTTCACCTCTCCCAAAAACTCGAGATGATGGTGCAATATAAGCTGTCATGAACTGGAGAACAATGCGAGTTAAGTAGAAGAGATCAATTATAGTCCGGAGAGTTGTAGTTGTGTATGCTAGACTTTCATCAATATGAAGGCACATCCCTTCTTTCTCAAAAACAGGGAGATAAAGAAACAAAGGATCCACTGAAACAGCCATGATGCAGGAAATGACCAAAAGCCTATTCCAAAACAAGAGTCTTTTGTCTTGGGGATCTAATATTTTTCTCTCAGAAAACCTAAGTTCTTCTGGGAACACTGCACGAGTGACTCCAGATCTTAGTGATCGGCCCAAAGTCATGATACCTTCAGATCCCTTTTTCACCCCTAATTTCAGTGAAGTGTTTTTGGGATGACCACCAGGAGTTAGTGCCTCTACACCAAAAGCTGGTCTACTTATTCCAGCCATATCAGATTTAAATGATCTAGATATCCCCAAAACAGTCAACCTTCCTTCAACACAAACAAGTGAGACCAAAAAAATTATTTCCATAACATAAGATTATCAAATTACAGATCAAGGAGTTGATGCTGTTGATGTCCCAGCATTGGGACTACAACCTTAAAAAGGATCAGCCAACACATATATGTTTATCAGTATTGACAGAAACTCATTGACATGGTCACCTTAGTAAAGAAATTTATAATAAACAAAGGAAAGAAAGAAAAACACAATCATCCATATACTCATTTCTTTCGTTACCAAGGATCTTGAAAAAACTAATGACATAGTTCTGAGGAATCTGTAATCTTCTAACTGCTCAGATAAATTACATTACAACAAGAAGAATCAATTCATACCATCATCATTTTATCTCTTACTCAACCCTATATGATAATATCCCTGGAAAAGAAGTATACACATAAATAGAGAAGATGGAAACATAATATATAATTTCCGAATTCAGCAAATAAAATTGTGTTAGAACAATTATAAAAAATGGAATTACCTGAAATTCTGAGATCGAATAAGGGTGAAAATCAATACCCCTTCAACCTACAGCTCCCCAGAATTAAATAAAATGGAAAATTTCTCGTCAGCCTTTTATCATACACATATAAGGCTCATTTTTTCAAAAAATTATTTTTAGAAAAATTAAGGACAAAGAAAAAGGTAAAAATCTTCAGACATTTCTTGTGGGAAGAAATGCGCGCGAAGAGGAACTGTGGGCCATGAAGATCAGCTACAACGGTTGTTCAGACATTTCAATTTTCCGTTAAAAGCGGTTACCCCAAATTTTTTCTCCATTATCTATATATATATATATTTTATTTTACTTTTTTCCATTTTATTTTCGAATGAAAATTAAATTACCAGATTTTTTTTTAAATTTCTTATTTTATTTTTTTGCTAAACCTGTTAAATCATTGTGAAAAAGACAAGAATCTATTAAATTCTTTGGTTACCAAATTACAATTATTAGTTTATAAACAGGGGCTGATAATCCGTTATTAAATTTCTTTTTTTAAGAAAATACACCTTATTTAGTAGATAAAAATTCTTTATTTTAGAAAAAAAATAATACTTAATTATTCACACTTTTGGTATAAATATATATAGATAAAAATTGTCCAAAATACAAGTTATCATTATTTATTTTTTAGAATATAAAGATGATAATTGAACATCTTTTGATAAATAATAATTAGAGTGGACAATGATTTAACACCGAAAAGCAATACCAAAAGAAAAAACTTTGAACAACCCTTTTTCTTCCATTGCCCTTCTTTCTTCTTCTCTTTTTCCTCTTTAATAATGACAAATTTAGGTCAATTTTAACATTATTAATTCAATAACATTATCTGTTTTTATTTATTTCAAGCAGATTTTATAAATTTAAAATATATTATTAAACAAATAAATGTAAACATTCAATAACAACTCCGTAAATTCTTTGTAAAATTTTAAATTATAAAAACTATTACTTCTTATCCAGTTTATTATAAAAACTATTACTTCTTATCCAGTTTAGTTTATAAACGAAGAAAAAAAAAAGAAAAGAAAAATGATGGAAAGTTGATAGTATATTGTTGGTGGTGGATAGAAATGGACCTACACATAAAACAAGGCATGTTCCTTTTGTGTGCTACCATTCTCTACCAAAGCAAAAACAAAAAGCACTTGCTTTCTTTTCTTTATTTTGTGATCCCATGAACTTGAATTTCTTTCTTGAACAATTGTATAAGAGAAAGAGATAATAATCACAATTTCTTTACACTTGGCTACCATTATGTGTTTTATTTGGTGATATTCTTTAGTGTCACCATCACCCAAAGCCAAATAAAGATGAGCCCAGCAATTATAAGAAAGGTGACCAAATGCCAAAGCCTATCTCTATATAGTTTAAAAAAAGTTTTTTTAATATTTATTTCTTTATACATAAAATTCAAACTCGAAATTTTATTTAAAGAAAATAAAATTCTTTTCATTTAAATTATCTGACTTGACAAACTAATATATGTATATAAGGAAAAGATCAAAGGAGACAAAATATCTCCATCATTCAGTTGCCATTGTACATGCTAATGGTTATCTCTCCATGTGATTCCACAAGCATCCACTCTAAAAATGTACAAGGTAATCCACACTTCAACATCTATTATTTTGTTTAGGTGTTTGGTACCACCGCTACACACAATTATAGAACTAATGGACAATTAAAATAATATTTTAAATTGACAATAATTGTGGTTTAAAAATAATCCTTAGTGGTGATTGTGGGAGGCTCCAAAATTTTGAATTTTGGATTTAGGATTATAGTAAAATACATTAGATTTGCTGGAAATTATTAGTAGTCAAAATCGTAGAATGGGAAAGGAGAGGGTCTTTGGATATCTACAAACATTTTACAGAAAATATTCCTTTTTCACCATCTTCTCTTCCTATACTCAAAAGTCAAACTCCCACTAAAGAAAAAAAAATTATTAAAAATTCGAACCATTTCAAACGTAGTACTGATTATTAAAATGTAATAAAATGCCATAGAATCTTATATTGTACAAAAGATTAGGAGTTTGTTGGATTACTAGTTTTTATATAGTTAAAAATTTGTTCTTTATAAAGGGTTTTTTTTCTTTTTTCTTTCTTTAAAAAGAAAAATGAAAATTTTGTACTAATCTGTGGCTGAAGAGAAATGGCAAGATTTTTTGGCCAAAGTCACAGAAACCACTGCCGCGCGTGGGTTCTTTTGTCTATCTTTCTTTTTTCCTTTTAAAAAGAAAAAAATTGATAACTTTAAATCAAGAAAAAAATACACACACTGTAATCCACCATCATCACCACTCCCGTCATTCCCTCAAATTTCTTGCCCCCCATCAGCCATCTCTACCTGCAAAAAAGCCTTCCCTTTAGTCAAAAGCACCTTGGGACCCCAACCATGTGTTACTTCAACTCAGGTTTATGAATATATATATATATATATATAGAAACCCCAAATAATAATAATAATAATAATAATAAATAATGCTGCAATTTAGGAGGATTTGGCAGTATATACTAGTAATCCCCATAGGTTAATCATATCATATTTGTAGTATGATTGTGTAATCTATACGGGATTATCCAACTGTAAAGCAAAGTAGATTAGTATAACAGCCACAACAAAAAGGAAAAAAAAATTAAAAATTCATTCTTGAACATAGACCTAGAGAGAGTAGAGAATCATCATCTGAGAACAGAGACCCTCTTCAAGAAACTCCTTGTTAAGTCTCTTCCATGTCATTATACTCCTAAAGTTCAGAGCTTTGAGTCATTTTTGTACCAACAATGCCTTCACGGCAGCCATTTCTTTCCAATACAAAGCCAAGAACAAGTTTGGTTTTTCTTATAATCACTAGTTCTTCTTCTGCTATTATTCTCTTTGCTATTTTATACTTTCTTTACTACTTTTGGTACTCTTTAGTTCATCGTTCCCGCACTAGCCCTTTTGATTCCACTACCCCACTTGTAAAGCTCCAAGAGTTCAGTTATAAGGAGCTCAAGTCAGCCACTAATGGCTTCAGTGAGTCTAATTCTATTGGGAAAGGAGGATCAGGGATTGTCTTCAGAGGAATTCTTAAGGATGGGAAACTGGTAGCTGTCAAGCTTCTTGATTCGACTTCTTTGCAGTGTGAAAGAGAGTTCCAGAATGAGCTGCAGATTCTTGGTGGGTTGAGGTCACCCTTTATTGTGAATCTTTTGGGATACTGTGTTGAAAAAAGTAAAAGGCTTGTTGTTTATGAGTACATGCCTAATCGCAGTTTACAAGAATCTTTATTTTCTGAGTCGAATATGAGTTTGAACTGGGCTAGAAGGTTTGACATAATTCTTGATGTTGCAAAAGCATTGTCCTTTTTGCATCTCGAATGCGATCCACCTGTGATTCACGGGGATATAAAGCCCAGTAATGTCTTGCTGGATTCAGAGCATAGGGCTAAGCTTTCTGACTTTGGATTGTCAAGAATCAAGCTTGAGGGTGAATTTGGGGTTGATTTGTTTAGTCAAGACTTGGGAAAGAGTCAGGAGCTGTGGAAAAGTCAAGAACTTTCTGGAAATTTGGGGTTAGGAGGAGGTACAGATACTGAAACTCCTGGAATTGGGACTCCAGTGGAAAGCCATGATGAGGTAGATTTTGCTTTGGCCTTGCAAGCTTCCTCTTCTTCAAAAAATAGTAAAGTATCCCATAATATGAAAAGTTTAAGTTTGGGTACTTTGAATTTCAATGGTTATTCTGTTCAAGAAAATAATGATACCAAGAATATTCTTTGTAGCAGTAGTAGTAGTAGGGTTGCTGCTAAGGGGAAGGAGATTTCATCATCAACTGTTGAAAATGGTAGACAAGATTGGAAAACATTCTTTAATTACGATGAGGAGCTGAATAATTCTGCTGCTGATCATAGTTGTAAGGAGCTGAATCTGAATTCTGCTGCAGTAGGGGATCATAATCCCACTTGCACAAAACAATGGGGAAAAGACTGGTGGTGGAAACAGGATGGAAGTGGGGAACTTTGCAGTAGGGATTATGTAATGGAATGGATAGGTAGCCAAATTTGCCCATCATCAAATACCACTGATTGGGATGAAGAAAAGGCAGCATCTTCTCCACAGAAAAGTGAGTTGGAGTTGGATAACTCAATGCAGCAAGAAAGAATAGTTGAAGACAAATTGGAAAACAAATTAGCAGAACCTGGGAAGGAAAAAGAAGAATCAAGGAGTTGGAGAAGTCGAAATAAGAAAAACAGAAAGATGCAAGAATGGTGGAAAGAAGAACATCTTGATGAACTCTTTAAAAAGACTCACAAGGCAAATAAGCTGAAGGATCGCCTTAACAAGGTTCAACATTTCAGTATTTCCTTCAAGAAGAGGAAAAAGGAAAACCAAAAACAGAGCCAAAATGTTACTGATGAAGAAGATAAAGATTTCAGTTTTAGAAAAGGTTGGAAGATGAAGATGAAGATGAAGAAGAAGAACAATGCACATTCAATTTCCATCAGTAGTGATATGTTTAGTGGAGATATATTCAGTAGAGAATTAAGCAGTACAACAAGCATGAGAGGAACTCTGTGTTATGTTGCACCAGAATATGGTGGTGGTTGTGGTTTTTTAATGGAGAAAGCTGATATATACAGTTTTGGAGTTCTTATACTTGTGATTGTTTCTGGAAGAAGGCCATTGCATGTTCTTTCTTCACCAATGAAGCTTGAGAAAGCAAATTTGATAAGTTGGTCTAGAAATTTAGCTCATTCTGGGAATGATTTGCTGGAACTGATGGATGAGAAATTAAAAGATGATTATTGCAAGGAACAGGCAAGTTTGTGTATTAATTTGGCACTTTCTTGTCTGCAAAAAGTACCAGAACTTAGACCCGACATTGGAGACATTGTTAAGACCTTGAAAGGAGAAATGGAACTCCCACTTGTTCCATATGAATTTTCTCCATCTCCACCTTCCAAATTATTCAGCAGGTCAAGAAGAAGACAGAAAGATCAGTGCTGAATAAGTCTTGGAAATTGCCACAAATCCCACCATCTTTTCTTTCTTTCTTTCTTTTTCTTCTCGTTTTATTTATTTGGAATCAAAGGGGGAGTAGTAATGTTGTTGTATCATGAGTTCTTTTTCTTTCTCTTTTGTCTGTAAATCAAATGATGCATCTTCAATCTAAGTTCACTGGCTCCCTGCATTTTCACATAATCATGATTCCATCCACCATACATAATCATGTTTCTAGAGAATACAGCACACGAGGTAAGAAAAATGATTAATTAGTAACTCACGTGCAAAAACTATTGAGAAAAGTAATCAAATTTACTTCCCACCAGCATTACAAAACTTTGGATTCGGATGAACATATTCATTATGCCAAGAATTGAAAAAGTCATCTCAGTGTAAATATGGTTTCAAAATATGTTCCTAGGATTCCAGCACTCTTTACCTTCTTTTTCCTGCTGTACATAAAAGCTGTTTGGTCCACATCATAAATACTACCCCCACTTACCTTCTCCATTACTCCATTTCAAAGTACAGTAGTGCATTTATAAATAATTGATCATAAATATTGTCAAATTTTGTATTGCATTTACAAATAATTGATCATAAATATTGTCAAATTTTTTACTATAACATGAAAATAACATAAATAATTGATCATAGTATTCTCAAATTCATGAAAACAATAACAAATGGTATTATATATTTAGTATTATTTTCGTATTATTTTCGTAGTATCAAAACAAACAATAAATGTCCACAACAACAAAAATAGAAGCATTCAATTTAAAAAATATGTACAATGCCCACATTCAAAACCTATAAATAGATGATTCCTTGATAATTAGGGAAAGGAATAACATCAATTTCAGATAGTTCAACATTTAAGGTTAGAATCACTATTTAAAGAATTTTAAGATTAGAATTTAAGGTTAGAACTTTTACCGGGACTAACTTCGGACTTTTATTGTTTTAGTTGAAACTCTAAAAAAAAAGTTATAGATCAAAAATTAATTATATATTTTGGGCCTTAATCCGATTAGGTATTAAGCGCTATGGGCCGTTAGGCCCGGTTACATCATGAACAGAACAAAACATTTTTTTTTCTTAAAAATAATATAACAATAATAATTGAAAGACTACTACATGATTAAAGGCTTAAAAAAGAAATTAAAAAAACAAAGTGGAAAATACAAAGGTGACAGCTAGATCCAATCATATCCAGCCCATATTGAAAACCAGAAAAGGCCCACCACGAGCACTCGACTAACACCACGCGCCACCGTATCGGCAGCGGACTTGACGGAATCCAGCTTGGAGGAGGAGGTAGGCGGAGACGGAAGAGCGTGGACGACAACGGAAACCTTCATTCCGCTAAAACAGCCACCGTTTCCACAAATGAAGTAATATCTCTTGGCTTTGTTCAGCGGTATAAAATCCTTCCCGCTGCTCCAGTTTCCCACTGCACTTTCCGTTGTACAGTTATCGTATCCGGTTTGGTTCACTTCAAACACATTGTACTGCGTTTTCTGATACCTAAACGCTGTACAAAACAGAGAGAATATTATTCTTACTATGATTTTTCAAAAAAAAAGGAAAAAAAGAAAAAAAGGGGATTAAGGTAGTGTATGAGTCCGTACAGATGAGGTCACCGACGAAAAAAGTTTGGTTGTTGGCCCAGATTGTGTAATTGATGCCAGGATTCCATCCTTTGTTTGCACCCACAATGTGATCTGTGGCGGAGACAGTTGTGAGTGCAGCAGCAAAGAAGAAGAAGAAGAAGACAATGAAAACCAGAGATTTCATTCTTGCTTGCTTATTGGTTAGGACTTAGGATATGATGGATATACATATATATATATATATACACACATAGTAAATCTACTACATTTTACAGATATAGGTAAAATTGAACTCAGAATTGTTTTTGATGATTTTTGTTGAAACCCTAATTAGTGGTACCTTTTGTATGCTTTTTTTATTAGTAAAGATTTAGCATAATGGAAGACCCCATAATGGACTCTAAAAGTGCTTAGGCGTGAAGAATTTGAATTTGCTTTAACCCATAAAACCTGGCTCATTCAAATCCGCTAACGGGAAAATGGGAATAATCTAAATAAATTCACAGTAAGCAATCACCATCAGTGGATCCAACCCTCGAGGTGGATTATACAAGAATGAGCAAATTGGTCAAATTTGCAGGTTATGTGTGTATGCAAATGCTCATTTTTAAAGAAGCTTTTTTTTTTTCAAAATCAAAGCTCCACAAGTAAAACAAAACCCAAAGAATTTGTCACCATTGAAATCAAGAAATACTTTAATTTTTGCCATCATAGCACCAAGTTGTTGATTGACTTACAGTATCAAATGACTTGAATAGTTCACTGAGAATTTGAAGTTCCATATTTTCCATTCCTATTTGAGTTCTTGCAGGATCTTTTTCCTTTGATCACGTTACTTTTGCTACTACATGATCCTTCTTGACCACCATTCTCTGTTACAGGTTCTTTCAAGAGTTTCTTAAGCTTTGGATCATCTGGGATTCCTTTAGATATCATCTCGGCGTAGAATTCTCTAGCCATGGCGAACACTCTGCATTTTACTAACCCTTCTACCAAAACAGTGTAATGAACTGCATCAGGCTCTATATCATACTGCTTCATTTCTAGCCATGCCTTCAAGACATTTTCAGGTTGCTGCAGTTCAAAGAACTTGTTCAGAAGTAGAAAAAATGTATCTTTATTTGGGCCAACACCAGCATTTTTCATATGATTTAGAACTTCAGCAGCTCCTTCTATGCTAGCACATTGAAGAAAAGCGTGGTAAGTATGCAGAGTTGGGCTAATATTTTCTCCAATCATCATATTCAGTATCTTTCTTGCCTCTTCCAATTTTTCTGCTACACAAAGTGTACGTATCATAGAGTTGTACGTGGTTGAATCAGGTTGTAAACCAGCTTCTTTCATCTTATCTACAACATTTAGAGCTTCCTTCAAGCAGTTCTCACTAGCTAACACATATACCAAAGAATTGTATACCTCAAAGCCAGGAATGAAACCCCTTTTCTTCATTTCATCAAAGAGTCTGAGTGAATCAAACAAGTTATGTACTTTTGAGAAGCAGGAAATCATGTGTGAATAAGATGTCTCATTTGGCAAAATACAGCATTTTGACATTTCTCGCCAAATCCTTTTGGCTTCAAATATATCAACACTTATATTACACCATCCATTCAGAATAATGTTAAAGCCCTCTGTTTCCAAAGGAAACAACTTTTTGTTAAGGAACATAAATTCTTCAGCTTCTTCAATGTTTCCATACTTACAAAGAATATTCAGAAATGCAAAGAATGCTTTGTTATCATAAGACAGACTGAAATTCTCAGAATTTGAAATGTTTGTATAGCCTTATCAGTCAGATTTGCTGCTGCATATCTGTAAATTGGATGCAAGAAATGAAAACTGATATTCTACAAAGAATCAAGAAGAATGAAAATATCATAGGAAGGACTCTGGAATTACCTATCAATCATGATAAGAATGGCTTGTTGAGTATCCCTTGATTTTTTATTCAGGTTACTAATCACAGTCCAAGCAATACCAAACTTTCTATGGTTACCCAGAATCCATGTTATCAGACAACAAGTCTTTCTAGAAATGCAATCCCATCTCTCACCCCATCTGAACACCAAAAATGCCAACTTCCATTCTTCTCTCAAAGACAAAATTGCAGAAAATATGACATCTTTAGTGGGCTTTACGCCGCTCTTGTCAAGAAAATCCAAGGCTTCATCTCCAGACTGAAACTTCTTGGCTTTCTGAGCTGATTCAATTAATTCACAAATGCCCACTTGAGTGTTTTCGCAGCATTGCTCAATATATATATTGAAGTCTATAATTTCGTGAAAATCTTCATCCCGAGAACTCTGCAATGTGGAGAAACGAGAGCTTAGTGAAACAACAGCGTTATACCAAAAGGGATGGATAAATGTTCGATGAAATGTCTCAATGAAAACATATGGCTGAGAAGAAGGAGATGAAATTTTTTGACTCAAGATTCTCGGTAGAAACACCATGGATGATCTTTGTAGCCTTCTCATAGTGACAAGTAATGCCATCATTGTTGACACTTCACATGAATTTCTGCTTTTAGCCCTGTTTTAGGAGTAAGAAATTTCTTCATCAGGAAGCCATAAAAACACCAGAGAAGACAGTTTTAGAACGGGCAAAAACTGGAATTCCCACGGCTGACATCAAACACACCAGTCTAGTCTAAATTAGTTCTCTGTTCAAAATCTCAATCCAAATTTATTCAAAACTGGAAACTTAGGGGGAAGAGTGAGAATCTTTTAACAGTGAAGACAGAATTGAAATTTCAGAAATTTTAGGAGCTGACGGAGAAATTATGTCAATAGTATTACTAGAAAATTTACAGTCAGTAGACGTCCACGAGAGAGAGAGAGAAGGGGCGAAGAGGTTTGAACGGATCAGATTTATTGCAATGAAACGTGGCGAGATCTGATGGAAGGAAGTGTCCGCAGCGAAAACAAACACGTGCTACCAACAAGAATAGCCCCCCCGAAATACCCAAACTTTCTTTTGTAGGGTTTAAGAGCTTAAACCGAATAAACCGACGCAGCAAGAAAATCAGAGCGCGGAAGAAGACATTGAAGAGAAGATCCAAAGAAAAGAAAAAAAATGGCAAGCGATGCCAAGAAAACCAGTGGTGGAGGAAGTGGGTTTAGGGCTAAATTGGATCACTACCTATACAGTGGTGAGAAGAAGCATGTCGCAGCGGGCATTGCGATTATAGGCGTTATCATTGGTGTTCCGTGGTACTTTATGAACAAAGGTTTGTCCTGTTGATTGATTATATCCTTCTTTTTTTTTTCTTTTCTGTTTTTGATGCTTAATGATTTTGTTTTTGTGAACTGCTTGTAGTTTTTTAACTTGATGTCCTCTGGTTTATTCATGAGTCCAGAAATCTCGAATTCTTAGTTTTCTTCCTATTCCGGACTAAAATGAGTATCTTTTGATCGGTTGATCTGTAAAACATTCATTTTCGCCCCTTCAATTAGTTTTTTCAATAGTGAACCTTGCCTCGCTCAAACTGATGATGATTTCATCTTAAATTATGTGGGGGAAAGGCTGAACTACATTAGGGCTTGTCATTTATTGCTTAATTTAGCAAAGATCTCAAGGGGAAAAATGAAGACTCTCTAATTCCAGCTTAAGTGTATCAGAATTAACCAGGATTTCGTCTAGTTATTTGTTAGTGTGAGGTTAGAGTTATAGTGCAAATGTAAATCCTCTTCCAGTTCCAGAACCTTCAAATTAAACTAAGCTTTTAGGGATAGTCTCTGGAGTCCAATTAAATCCCCTGTTCTGATAATATATTGCCATAGCCACCAGAGCTTCTATGCATCTCAGAACTAATTCTCTTTTGGATATTTCTCAATTATCTATTCCCTTCTTACAGATGCTATGTGAAACATGCTAATTTGATTTGTTATGTTGAAGGGAGAAAGAAGAACATCAGTTTTCATCCTTTAATTTTTTTTTTTTTATAGTGGTTATGCTTCTAAGCTTGATCTGAAATTTGTTATTTTTGTTTCCCTGTTTCAAGGTTCAAGACATCAATCTCATCAAGATTATATGGATAGAGCTGACAGAGCACGAAAGGAAAGACTTTCAAAAGGCTCGTCAACCGCTTCAAAATCATCAACATAGGGAAGTGGAATTATTACGATAATCATCTTGGATTATTTTGGATTTTGCTGTTCGTGGAGTTAGAGCTATCTGAACTTTAGCCTGAAATGTGATTTTTTTTTCTTTTTCTTTTGGCTTGTAGAGGCTTATCTTATCAGCAGTGTAAACTTTTTATCTAATAAGAACAAGCTTGTTTCAGTTGCTTATGTTTGAATATTGAAACAGGCTATTACATTTGGCATCTGACATGTGATTTTATTATAAAAATGTGGAAAAGTTTGTCAAAAGAATCCACCAAAATGAGTAGTAGCAGCAGAAATGGAGATTGAGAATGCCAGCCCTAAGTAATAATAATATTACAATTTAAATTGTAGAAAGAAAAAGAAAAAGAAAAAGAAAAAGAAAAACAGTAATCCAACAGAAAATATCCTTATATTCATTCACTTTCATACCAAGAGGCTGTCTTTGTAGCCAATAATTCTAAAGAAGGTATCCAAGACATTTAAAGAATTGAGCAAAATGGTTGTTTTGCTCTGCTTTCTGCTTGGGGGTTTTATCTAGCACCCGGAACTAGACCAGGCAAAAGGCATCAATAAATATCCCCCACATTACAGCGGCATCAACCTCTTATGTTTGAAAAACCACAAAAATGCACAGAATATGATGATTCCACTCACTCCAGTGATGATTAGTACCCATTTGAATGCGTTGGGATCATCAAATAAGGGCACCACAAAATTCATGCCAAAAATCCCAGCAACCACACCAAATATTGCAACCACAAATGTTGCAGTTGTAAGCAGCAATTCAAATTGTATAAGCTGGTTTCGAACGTTATCCTGCACACAGCCTCAAATAAGACATACTATCCACTATGCTTGTAGCTAATCAGTTTGATAATGCTAAAAGAATCACAACTTCATCCCACAGTACACAGATATATTATAAGGGCTAAAGCTAAAATCAAATAGATTGTTATTTAGTTTGATCATAAGATATATACCCCACCTAAAGTCTTTCAAATGTGATCTACATATGCATGGATATCACAACTATTAGATTTCATATTAATCAAAGTTTCCAATCTCTGGTCATTTAAGGAAATACTACTCTAGCATCTTCTACCATAGGAAGTTAAGCTGCTTCTTTCACCCAGTTGCTAGAGATGACTAAGACACTTAGTCATATGGAATATGGTTCAGTTAAAAGATAAACGAAGATGCAGCACTACTGGCAGTTTCTACTCCTAAGATTAAAAATGCTCTGTTTTAGAATAATACAGAAGATTGAGGTTTCTAGATAAAGCCAAAAAAATAGCCCTCATATCTTAGCAAGGAAAGTAGAATCATACCAATTGAATGTTAATGAAATCTTCTGTGTCGTCAATGTACTCCTTCAGCTGAAAGTTAGAAAGAAAAAAAATAATGCGGTCAATAAAAAAAATTTCCCTGGACCAAGCATTGCATTAGTAAGAAGTGGAAACAGTTTGATGACTGAAGAAGATACCGAGGTCAGCTTGTTAAGTGTGCTGTCAATAACAACAAAGTAAGCTTCCAGCAACATTTCCAGTTCTTCTATACTTTCAGTTGCACTTTCTGAACTCCTTATACTCTCATGTCTGCTCCTTGCAATGCTCAAACTTTTCTCAAGCTTTCTGCTCTCAGGGGGTGAAGAAACAGGTGAGACTGGAGCAGAAAAAGACAGTGTACCATCAGCTGACCTATACCCACCAACTGATTGGTCACCATAGAAGATTGATTCCATTCGTCTTTTCTTCTCAGTAAGATACATTTCAGCCATATCTCCATCATCATCCATTAACTGTTCTATCTCATCCCTAACCTAGACAAGTAAGGGTAGAAAAAAAAAGATCAAGAACATATTTTAAGTAGGAAGTTTTAATTCATAAACCAGTATGTAATAAACACAATACCTTCTGCACTCTCCTGGTCAAAGCAACAAGCCTGCTTTTCAATCTACGAACCCGCTCCAAATTTAAGGTACTAATCTTTGAGGTAAGTTCATCCAACAGTGGATATGCTTCAATCTCTAATTCCGCAGCCTGATGACATTAAAATATTCGGGGAAAAAAAATACAGCTAATGAAGATGGTCCTAGGGAAGGAAAAAAAAAATACCCTGGAAATAGCAACATGGCGACATACAGAAACAATATTTAATGCATCATATTCCATCATGTCATCCAGAAAGAGAAGGAATCAGGAGACAAAACCATTGTATAAATGTCCAAGCATTGCACTTCACAATTTCAGGAGATTCCAAGCAATAAACAGTATAAAAAAGTATCATGATGTAAAGGAGACTTGGACAGTAATGCACCTGAGAATCTAGAAATGTACAAGCAGATTCCAGAGCTACTTCAAGAGCTCGAAACTCAAAAGGCAAATAATCAGGTGACTGATTCTCGTAGACATTGTCAAAACTCCTGCTTCCTCTCCGTCTATTTGAGTCCGCATTTTCTGATTGCCAAACCTCCCCCACCCCAGGGGCTTGGAGTCGCCGTTGTAGTTCAACTACATATTGCAGTACATAGTTATCTAGAGAATTCAAAAGCAGGACGTCATCAGCAGTTATAATGCATCGAATCTGCTCAAGATTTACAACAATAGCCTTCTCTCTTCCGAGAATAGTGGATGGATATACAAATAATGGATCTAACAAACGCAAATCGCGGGCAGGAAGATCACAACGGCGCATCATAGTGAACTTGTCAACCTCAATAACTTGAGAATTCCCTGAAGCATCAACACGGATCCATGATCGCAGGCCTTGGCCACGCTTCTTCAGACCAGTAACATCAAAAACTTGAGCTGGTTGACGTCCAGAAGCAGATGGCCTATTATACGTCTCCCTAAGATTCAGTGCCGATGAAGGTCTGGGAGGTAGCAGACGTTCTTTAAGGTCAGCCATTGTCTAATAGCATCTAATTCTGCAAAGATCAATAGAAATAAATAAACAAAGTAAGATTTTGAAGCAAGTCAAGAATTTGATAATATCTCACAGGAAGTTGAGGACATACTTATCTATTCACCATCAACCATTTATTGCATAAATTGAAAAATATAAACGTCACATTAACAGACCAATCAAATTCAATGATGGAAAATATTAGATATTCCAATATTTAACCTGTTAACTTGTATAACTGACAAGCTGCTATGCTAGAAGCCTAATACGAATGTAAATAGGCTACCACGCCAATGCTTAAGGCCACTAAATGCAATGACATGGTAATACTGATCTAATTCATCAATCGCAGATATAATAAAATTTTGGCAAAGAGTCATCGGGTCACGCCATTTCTCCTATGTCCAACTTACACCATAAACTCCAGAACACCTTTCCTTTGCATAGGGAAATCAATTCTTCTTTACTTGCAAGAAAAGAAAGATACTTTCATTCTGTCCCAGTGATGCAAAACCATACAAGACCTAAAGGAATCCCCAGAAAAGCAGATGCGAAAGAAAAAAGGAAAATTAAACCAAAACAAGAACTATGAGATTATGATTATAAGTCCCACTGAGAAACTACTGGGGACACTCGTGCACCCGACAGCAGGTGGATAGCTAAAGGCCGCTGTTTTATCTATAATTGTAAACACATCAAATCCGCCGATAGCCCACCCAATTCATATATATACCAAAAGATAAAAAAGGAATTCATGAAGAAATTGTGAGATTGCATTAAAAGCGGTTACAGACAAACTTACATACCTACAGAGGAACTTCAACAAGGCTCCGCCGCAGAATCAAACTACCACTGCAAGATTCCTTAACTAAATTATTTGAATACAAAGAATCTAGACCGAATTCAACACATCCAAAACCAAAATCATAATCATCATCCAGAATCCAAAGGAGTAGGGTACAAATATAACACAAAATCAAATGAGAAAACGGTAGAACAGATGGCCGGCAAGGAATCAACGTGAAGGAGTGAAGGAGAGACGACGTCGTGGTGGTGGGATCCGTTTTACGTCACCTTTAAGGCCCAAGTCCCGCAAATCATCAGATGGATGATTAGTAAAGTTGTACTACTTAATTAATGTTCCCCACTTCTGCAAAAAAATAAATAAATATATATATATATATATATATATATAATAATACTAATAAAATACACCCCTCACCTTTTTCAATAGGAATAATATATATAAATTTTTTTTACCTTATAAATAGACTCCAATAATATTATCTACTTACAAAATTTCAAAGAAAATATTATATTTGAAATAAATATTTAATTTTTAAAAATATTAACTAAATCACTTATAAAAATTTAAGATATTATAAAAATAATATTTAAATTACCGGGACATTTTAAGTGGGTCCCATTCAATTTTCGTGTTTCCCTATCCTCCACAATCATACAAATAATATAACTCAGGAGTTTTGCCCCATCTGACCTTATTGTTTGAAACAAATAAATTTGGTCTAATTTTTCAATATGACTTTGAATCATTTAAGTGTACAATTTTTAATAAAAATGATATGTCAAACTTCGATTATTAGCAAATCTGGGCAAATAAATATGTAAGAATATAAATTTTCTTTTCATTAAATTTCGAACGAAGGGAAATTATTTACATTTAACTTCAAATTAAAAAAAAAAAAAAGGATAAATTTGTACACATCAACCTCAACCATCCTCATTGAAGATATGGGTTAATGTTGTAAAAAGAAAAGAAAGGAAAGGGAAGGAAAGGAAAGGAAAGGTATTGATCTTTTGGAGATGATGGAATAATAACAAGTGGACGGTTTAGATGTAAGGATTGATATGGGAAGAGTAATCTCTGGTACCAGCACCTTCCCATCCCATCCATTCTTCCCACAGCTCCCAATCTAGATCGAAATTTTCTCTAAATGATTCATCAGGAAATTTAGTAATTTTTTTCTTCTTCTTCTCTCTCTTCTTCTGTTCTTCTTCTAGTCTTATCTTATTCATCACAGTCTGCAGCATAACACACAATAAATAAATTAATTTATTTATTTTCAATTTAATGCTATGATTTTAATAAATAAATAAATAATTGGGAAGGAAAACTTACATCGTAAGCTGCGTTGATTTCGTGAAATTTCACGCCACAATTATTTCCTTTACATACATCAGGATGATACTGAAATCCCCCAAAAAGAGTTTAAAAAATCAATATAGGGCTCGAATGGAGGAAAATTTGCCCAAATCAAAGAAAACAAACTTTATTCGCTTTGAAGGAATCGAATCTGGTAAATTACCTTGAGAGCAAGTTGCCGGAAAGCTGTCCGGACCTCGGATTCCGAGGCACCGCGACGAATTCTCAGAGTCTTGTACGGATCCGATACGGAAGAAGAAGAACAGGAAACCCTAAATCTGTAATTGCTGTTACTCTTCGTCTTACTAGTCAGAGATTTGGTCAAAAGGAAACCAGAAACAGTAGCAGAGCCACAACCCAGAGCAGTTGACATTTTGTTTTTTTGCAAGCTATTACACAGAACTTCCTCGAGTTAATCAATAGAAATTATCAGTTTCTCCAACACAGATCAGCAACAAAAGCAAGGTATGAACAGAAAATCTCTTTCTCCAACTGTATATATATATATATATATATGTATATATAACGATTATGAGAGAAGCCTTGTGTGAAACTATGGTTAAATGTCAAAACAGGAATCAAGATTCAAAAATTGAATACTGATTAAAATAAAACAGACAGCGATTAGTTACGGCAGAAATTGTTTTTAAGTTGAAAAAAACGCGTATACAAGAAACCGGTCAAGAAAAGGGCGCACATAGAATGGGTAGGGGATTGGAAGGGAAATGGAGGAATATATATATAAAAAAAAACCAAGAAATTTTTGTTAGGGTTAGGATAAAGATTCACCGAAGATAAATGGATAAAATGAATAATAATTCGCTAGGATAAATTTTCGCGAATAAAGAAAATAAAGGAAAAAGAAAAAAGGGAGGTTGATGTATCGATTCTGAGTAGGATAAGATGTCCTTATCTTTAATGGTCGTATTTTGCGGGGTGACGTGTCTATTTATGATTGTTTCGTGTTGCATTTTACTATTTTTTGTGGTGTGGGACCGTAGAAAGAGAAATTGGATAGAGAGGAAGAAGCTTACCAATAAATAAACTTATAAAATTAATATTAATTGTTTTATTAATAAAATACTTGTAATCAGAAGAATCATCAAGTTGAATAATTTCTTTTTTGAAAGAGAGAGAAATAGTACAATTAAATTAGTTTTAAAAAGAGAAATTGACAAAAAAAATTAATTAATGAATGAAAAGATTCTCATTGGATGTGAGTAATTTTTCCTAAAGAAAGTAGGTGATGTGGATTGTGGTGTGAGGTCATGACAAGTGTACTCTTGTGCTCTAAAATAAGACACAACATTATTTTAATTTATTTTATAAAGAGTTTTTTTAATTTAAATATAATTAATTAATGTATATAATTATTTAAAATTTAAAATTAAAATTTAATTTAAGTGAATAGTATTATCATATTTGAAAAAGAAAGATATGTTTCTTTTTTCTTTTTTCTTTTTTTTTTCAATCACGTGGGGACCGCGTAATTATCGTTTATCTACGTCAGCGTTCTCATCCATTTATGAGTAAATATTTAAAGGTCTTATCTTTATGTTGTCCTTTTTTGGGAGTTGAAATTTTGTCCGAAAGAAAATTTTGACATTTAAAATTTTTTGAATGTTAAGTTTAATGGTTTATATTTATGTAAAATACAATAGAGATTAATATTTATTATATTATAATTTTGTGCGTACAAATGACCAAAAAAAATTTTTAAAAAAGAAGGAAAAACTCTCATTGATAAAAATACATATCAAGAAATGGTCAATCAATTAATGTTCGTTCGTGTACTCCTGCAAAATGGATAAGATCTTTACAGGAACTTCACGCGTGGCATACATGCACCCGCACAACCTCGCCAGATTTTAGGTTTTCAATTTATTTTTTGTTTTACTTTTTGTGCAAGGAAATTAGGGATGAAGAATAAATGATCAATAACATGTCCCGAGAGAAAAGAAACTTAAGAAAACAGGCAGCTAGTTGGTTCCATTGTCAATAATTGACATTGATAGTTTCCATGGAATATAAGACTAATAATAAATGGTTCATTGTTAATATTTCTAACATTTAATAAGATAAGAAGACTGGAAGGCTTGGCTGACCTTTCAGATGAGGCGGACAGAAAACTCACTTTCATTAGGGAATAAAACCTCCCAACTCTAAATATCATCCTAGCACCCTCCAAAAAACTCAAGACCCTCCTACCTCCATATGGGTAATAAGAGCCTCGGGATAATGAAGTTATACTGATCATGTTGTTGGTCAACTTGGCGCCAAAAATATCTCTCAAGGAAGAAAGACGTTGCCTTCTCTGTCAGTCTACATTCTGCCATTCCGCACCATTCTTTCCGATATCCTGTTTATTAAAGCCACAAAAAATCTTGATTGATCCTTCTCTAATCAGTATATATATCTGGGCATCAGCATACAACATCACATCATCTCGTGAAATTGAGTCCACAAATTTTACAACATTTTCTGTTTTTCAAAGATAATCGAGAATAAACTGATGTAAAGAAGTAATTGCATTCAATCGCAGAATCACCAAACAGACTACCTAGTTGGAGTAGTTCGTCAAAGAAAATGGCTCCTAAGTAGAGCTCTATTATAACAAGTTCATATTTTGTTATTATCACATAAATAGAAAAACCACGGACCCTATATTACAAGAAGATGGTTACAACATATGTATAAACAAAGCTTTTTGTATAAAAACCTATCTTTTATATGGAATTCAGTTTCCCAAATGAACTATTTGGGATGGAAAGATGCTAAGAGTTACCACTACCTCAATTCATATCCATTTAATGTTGATCAGATGAAGATAATCCATCTCCATAATTAAGGCTGGAAGGTTTCTTGAACTGAACCAATATCATGGTCATGTTGTCACAGCCTTCCCCACCAGCTGATGGTGCCAAACATTTGTCAAAAACCCTTTCACATACCACTGAAAGTTTAGTTTCCTGCATAATTTATGAAACCACTTAGCCTTTACCTAAATTCATCAACAATGGCACGGTAGCTTATATAATGTAGTAGCATCATACGAAGATGCATGCAAGACTTACCAAGATCAATTGTTCTCTTACAAAGTCCACCAACTTTTGGCTTGACATGCAATCCCTACCACAAAATCACATATATAGTATCAACAAAAATGTATGGAAATTAAATAATAAACTATTGGGTGAAAATATAAATTAGAAGAAGAAAGGCTAAAAGTTCACATGAAAATTTATCTAGGATAAAAGTTTCTCTTACAATACATGATGCTGAAAGAAGAACTAGATATCCTACTAGAAAACATATCTAATCACAAACGAACCAACCAACATTCAGAATGTTATTGAGTTATTGAAAAATCAGCACCTAGAATTACCCAATAATAAAAACATAGTATAAGCAGCTCATTCTGTTTTGGGGATTAGAACCTATAAAACAGAAATTCTCAAACTGATACTTCGAATAGCAATTTTACCCTGTAACTCAAGTTATAAGAAGGGGAAGGTAAGCTTTAAGAGCTAAGGGTTTCACATACTAAAAATGTCAGAGACAACAGTTGGTTTTCCCTGCAAATAAACAAAATTTTCAGATTTAAGTACTTCCAGAACAAGGTAAGAAATATATGGACTTGTCTCTTGCTTCTCTGTTTCACGTATAAAAATGAAAGTTCACAAAGTTTATGCAAGTTCTAGTTCTAATTCTGAAGCTCAAGACCCAATTAAGATTAAAGAACCTTATAAGCCAAATCAAGAACCAAGTAATTAAAAAAAGATTTCATCAAGAAGAAAAAGAATAAAATTACCATATCCCATCACAAGCTAGAACAAGAAATTCATCATTGTCACAAAGTTCAACCTAGGATTGAAAAGCAATAAATGTAGTTAAATAAATATAATATCAACCAAATTTGAGGAATATGCAAATGTACCAACGCTCCATCTATCTGATCCTTCAATTAGGAGAATCAATATAACACTCTGCTTATTCTTCTTTTTATTTTTTTCTATTCTCCCCCCACCCACCCACCCATATTTTCCTTCTTTTCTTTTTTTCTTTGTTTCTCAAAGTTTCTGAAGGATTTACTAGAAATGTGTCTCCATACTACATATTATAAAGAAAAAACCATACATACAGTGGTAATATCAGGATTCGCAGTTAGAATCTGCTTTTCAGCAGGCAACGATTTATTTTGCTTTAGTTCCATATCACCTGTGATCATGGAAAGGCTTAGTTCTCAGGTCAACCAAAAAGCAAAGAAAAGAAAGATATTTTTCATTCAAGGTCTTCCACAAATGGAGACCAATAATTCATATTGCAAATATATAAATTTAACAAATATATATCACCTATTGCTCTTGACAAATTTAGGCTCCCATTAACACGCCCACATTGAACAAAACCCCCAGCACTGAGGATTCTTTGCTTTTCAACCTCAAGGTCGGGTTTGTGATCTTTAGACAAGTCATATGCCTGCATAAACATTAAGTTTCGGATGGTGTCAATAGTAACTTTTCAAAGTTAGGCATTAATAATTTGTGAGCAGAACAAGCCAAAAAAAAGCTGCTCTAGTTCATCACATGCAGACAGGAGACTGAAAGAAAACCAGCACAGTATTCCTTCGTGATTTTGTTTATTGGCCAAGAAAATTGTAAAGGCACTGTTCATGTGAGCACATGTACATATTGTTAAAGCATATGAGATTTGCTTCAACTGGTTTTATCTCAAAAAGTCTAATTTTGCAGAAAAAAAACATACTTCCAGGTATAGAATACAAATGATACCAATGTGAGAATGAAAGTCACTTACCTGGCCACCACGAGACATCACACAACGAGAATCACCCGCATTCGCAACAATGACAAGATTATCACGGATGACAGAAACACAAGCTGTGCAACCAGATGTTGGTCCAATATAATCAGAGTGAGGTCCCTTCTGCAAAGGACATTATCAAATGTAGTTCCTCAGCAGGATAAGGAGTATAAAAATACTTCAATACAGCTAAGCAGCTTGAACACATTACAAAAAAAGGCAGGCAAAAATATTAAGCATCTGAGCTACATTTTGGGATCAAAAGGCCCTCACCTGTTAAACTAAAAATTGTTCTTATGGAGCATCATGAAAAATGTAGGAAATAGTTAGACCCTCTGGAAAGAGACAGACTAACTTCTCTTCCAAGTTAGATAAATTGGGTGAAGAAAAATGTAGAACAAACATTGGATCTGGAAAGAAAATGAAGAGTATTTCAGACTGAATAATTCACAGATTAAGCAATACAGTTTAGAAGCTGATCTCATCAAGTAGATAAAGCAATTCAAACATCACTTTCCTCCCTATTTCTTAAAGCTTAGGGAAATTTTAGAGCAACATCTACAATATGAACTTGGAAGTTGCTTACATGCATTATTGCAGAGTCAGCTTTTAAAACTCATTCCATTGATTGATGTATCAAAACTAACCGCATTATTGGTGAAAGTGATGAACTAACAGTTATAATCAAGGATGCACAATGAGCTTCAGCCAATTGGACAAACCTCAAAGTAGACAAATCCATAATAAAGCTATAATTGGTAACAAATCAAGTTGATGTACTTGGGGCTAGAAGAATTTTAAAGCTAAGCACATACCTCCTCAGAAGACCAATCATCAGTTTTCCTAGTAACTTCACCACTCCTAGGTGACCATAGAAAGCCTTCTATCATTCCTGTGACTTTTTCAAGTTTATCCCCTAGTACGGCAAGTTCTCTCCAACCCCTTTGTCCACACATCATCTCATCCATTCTGCATCATAAAAGGAGGATCAGAATAGGAGAGCCATATTTCAACAATTCATCCAACTATTATCCTATTCCATCAATCACATGGTTGCTATACTACTTAATAAAAGCCAGCTCTGCATTGATCCACTGCAACTTATGTTGCTAATAAACCTCGTCTTGTCTATGCATGAATGTTCAAATGACTTAAAAACCCCATCCATAAGTATGACAACTCATATGACCACAGAGATTGTGAAGAATGAAGGAATAGAAGCTAACTATCACAATACAAGACTTCAAAAAAGAAGCATAGACAATCAGACCATACTGGATATGAGAAATTGACATTGGATTAAACTTTCAGACTTCAATAAAATTTCAAGAGTCCATACTAGTCCACGAGGAAACCATGTCCTGGTTTCTTAATCCCAGGTCAATCAATCACGTAACTTACAAGAGAAAGACACCATCCTGCTTGACTAGGATGTGCTTCAACTATGCTTACATTGTGACATCTGCTGAAAATGTGAAATGAACTGATGAAACTAAAAGGATTGAATTAACCTGAGAAAAGATTTTTGAAGTGAAGTTGCTAAATCTCCAGCTGTATAGGCTTCATTCTTGAGAACCTGTTCATGAAGATACTTGGCACAAAATTTAGCAACTGCTTTGCCTGTCAATTAAAAAAGACATCAATGAGGAAAATCACTCCCAAGAACACAAACCTATGGAATCATACAACTCTATTTCCAGCCTTTTCCCCTCAAAACCCAACCAAGTAGCAAAAAATGATTCTAATCGTAGGACTTAAATGATGGAGAACAAATAACTGCTTTTGTTTCAGAAGTAGTTGGTAATAGTAATCTTGCGTATTCAAGAAAGCATCTATCATATATGACTAAGTTTCTACAGATCCAGAAATGAAAAGAGAAGTTAGTCTGTCTCTGTCCAGAGGGTCTAACTATTTCCTACATGGAGATCTGAAATAAGAGGCAATTGAGAAATAGTGCCAATTGGCTGTTGCTTGAAATGTAAAAAAAAAATCATAAAAATTAAGACCATACCCCCATGGCCATCGTAAACGCCAAAGAAAGATGTGGATCCATCCAAGTTTGGATAAGCTGCATGCTACAGAACATGTCATATAAGACACAGCAAAAGATCTGGTAATTAATATATAAAAAATAGAAACAAACTCATACTGTGGAAATGTAGGAGGCCAGAACCAGGTGCAGATGACATATTTATAACCTGAAGAATTTATTAATTTTCTTTTTCTTTTCTACAATTAGAGATCAAAAGGAACTCACAGAGTCCTCCATTGTAGAACGCCATCCTTGCATGGATGACAGGCCATATCTCAGTCTATCATTCTCACCATCTGCCGAGGACTTCTCAGTCTTGGGAGAACTTAGATATACCCCCATAGTTATCTGCAGTAAGACTCAAACATAACAAATGTAAGGTGTATATATATATATTAAGAAAACAAGCAAAAACCCAAAATATGACTTTGAACTTGCTATAAGCAAGAAAATTCTGCACATCTGAGTCCATTAAGCATAAATCATTACTCACAGAAACCAATTTAAAACAACACCGGTTTTCTTATGCACAGAAAACATTGCAGTATTAAATGTGATAAATATAAATTATATATATATTCTCAAACTCTATTAAAAAAATGAGAAACAATAGTATTCAAGTATTTCCATGACTTCATGTGAAGATCATAAATATCTACCATCTCGTTGCAGAGAGACTACGGAGAAGTACATTTAAACTAACACAAGCGAGTAAAAATACCAAGTTCCAACCTATAATTTTCATCACAATATAAAAGCTCCATATTGATGAAACAAAAAATCAACATACTCTGTATAACAACATAAGGCAGCAGCAAAAACATATGACTGATGGACCTTCAAATTCACAAATATAAAAAAACAGTTCAAAAAACATACTCAACGCTCACTCTGTAAACCATGCAGAATTGATAAATGCCAATTTCTATACAAAAACTTTAAAATCCTAAATTAATTCCAAAAGTGATAGCGAACGTAAATTCCAAAGTGTTAGAAACTAAGAAAGAGTCTCTTAGAGCTTCAGAACACTAACTTCGCCTTTTCCAGATACGTTTCACAGCTTCACCGCCGAGAAAGAGAACAGAAGGACTGAAGGAAGAAGGAGTGGTTTGTGTTGATGAGTCAGCATTTGCTGAGGAGCATGATTGAGTGCTGCTGATAATATTAGAAGTAGAAATAATAAAAAAATAAAAATACAGAGAAAAAATGGTATGGATGGGGCCTATATTCCTGTGTGCTCATTTCCAGTCGACCCCAGGATAAGTAATAATAAATTAAAAGCTTTCGGCTGAATCAAAAAAGAAATTCTCAACAAATGGATAAACCGGAATGGGTGTGCGAAAAGCTTGGTTGATATTTTATTTGCTCAGAGCGGCAGAGGTACCATGCAAAACAAATTAAACTTTGGGCCTTTTTTGGGCTTGGTTTTATTTCATAGATTTAAGCCCAATATCATACATTTATATCTTAGCCCATTTATCTTCTCCACTATGGGAAAATATATTATATATATATATATATAAACTTTGCCAATTATAGATATAGATATTAAGTTGCGCAATTAATATGGGACTAATTTTAGCCTCACAATGAGAAAGACGGTTGAATTTTTTGGGGTTTCCTAAATTAGTTTTAAACAAATAATTTATAAGGAATCATTAATAATAATAATAATAATAATAATACAGATTAGATGAACCAAAAAACGCGGCTGAATTATGACGCATTGGAAATATCTTCCCTACCTATTGTTACTAAGGTAGTTGAAGGATAAGCAAATTGCAGCTTTTAATAATCACATCCACAATTAGTTATGTGAAAATTTACATACATATACTTATATATATTATATATAATATATATATATATATATATATATTCATCCATAAATCAAATTATACTATTATCATAAGATATTTTTATTTCTCTTAAACTCATAATTTCTAAAAATCAATGAAATTACATGAATTTTTTATTCTTACTAATTTAAACATTCTATTTTTCTTTTTCTTTTTTTGAAAATTATGGGTACAAGATAAAGAAAGTGGGTGGATAGGTGTATGGGGGAATCTATGCTTTTATACAATAAAATAAATTTAGGAGTTGTTGAGAGGTGATCCTTCTTACCTTATTCAAAGATATCCAAACAAGACACTTCACCTACCTTTATATATATATATATCCCTATAACAAAAATTTTACCATTCTATAAATTTCATTTAAACTCTTAAATAACATTTATATATATAAAAAAAGTTGTATTTTATATAATATTTACAATACTTTTTTTAATAATATGAATATTTAATCTTGTTCATATTTTTCAAAGCCATTAGGAGAATAACATTGACTTTTAACATAAGAGAAGAGGTCAATAATCAAGAACAATAGGGTGTCGTGGGATTGACTCCGCGAGGGAGACGACAACAATTTGTTCAATTCTAGATTAGGCCAAAACTCCAAAACCTTATATATAAGTCCAATCATAATTATCATAAATAAACCATATTTTTTTTAAGAAGAAAAATATTATAAAGTGCCTATAACTTTTATATATAATGTAATACTTTAAAAAAATAAAAATTAAATGTGTCTTCGTTAAAATTCATAACCAAAGTTATATATATATATATATATATATATATATTTGCAGAAACAACCTTTAATAGGATAAGTCAACGAGGAGGAGGACATAATTTGTGGTATCTACAATGATGACTCATTCCCTACCATCTGCTCCAGCCAGATATATATGAGATTCCCAACATGCACGCCACCAACTCTTTATTTTCTTTTTTAGTTTTACTCATAGAATATTATAATTAAATTACAGTATTTTCATAAATTAAAATAAGGTTGGTGAGATTATTGGATATGGAATTTCATACTTTAATTTTTTATGAATAATTTATTTGTATTCCATAATTAAATTTCTTTCCCTTCTTGGTCACCATCTCACCAACTTCCTCACCATAAGTATTCCTTTTCCTTTCCACTATGCGTGTGGGACCCACAGATATATATAAATATATAAATTCTGGTAGTCTAATTTTGTTTCCTTCGTGATGATTCATCTCGTTTAATATATATATATATATATATATATATATACACTAAAAATATCTAAATAAATTTCAAATAATCTATTTCTCACTCTATTTTCTTACTTAATATTTGAAAATTAGAGTAAGAATGATTTGTCTTATTACACTAAATATATATATAATATATAATATATATTTAGATGAATAATTAACGCGTTATATTTTTGATTTTTTAAAAAAATAATATTATTTTAATAGAAGGACAGCTCGTGTAAATTAAAGAAAATAGAGGAAGAGCGAGGGGATTAGTGGAGGTGCCTGTGTAGCCGGTCAATGAATGTTCGGCCACAAGGTTACCGGTCATCTTCATTAGGTGCGGTAGGTGAGTCTACTACACACAATATATATATATGTATGTATGTATGTATGTATGTATTCCCTTCATCCTTGTAAACTTCAGTAATCACCCACTCACCTATTTTTTCCCTTTTTTCCACATTTCTTTGTATCCGTCGTTCGGCATCATCAGTTTCTTCGCTTGAATTTTTAGGGAAAAAAAAAAAAAAAACCATGAAAATCGAAGTTAAGGAATCGACGATGGTGAAGCCAGCCGAGGAGCTTCCGAGGAAGAATCTGTGGAACTCGAATGTGGATTTGGTGGTACCGAATTTCCATACACCCAGTGTCTATTTCTACAGACCAAATGGATCGTCGAACTTTTTTGATCCTAAGGTTCTTAAGGAAGCTTTGAGCAAAGCTTTGGTTCCGTTTTATCCTATGGCCGGTAGGTTAAAGAGAGACGAAGACGGTCGTATTGAGATTGATTGTAACGGTGAAGGTGTGCTTTTAGTGGAAGCAGAATCTGACGGTGAGATTGACGATTTTGGTGACTTTGCGCCTACTCTGGAACTCCGAAGACTCATCCCCGCCGTTGATTATTCTCAAGGAATTTCATCCTATGCTCTCCTGGTCTTGCAGGTACAATTTTTAATTCCGGTCATTCTTTTTTACTGATAATTAATTTCTGCCGATAGATCATCGATATATATATATATGTATGTATGTTCATGTACATTATATCTACATGCGCAATACTTGTTTTCTGGATTGACATAAAAATCATGATTATGATAATAAATTTCTAGTTTGGTTGAACATAAAGGAAAATACAACAGCGATTTTCTCATATTCACTAAGTGACAATATACTTTTTCATAAAAAATCATATACGGGAAGATCAGTTGTGATTTTCCTGTGATAGGGGGCCACATTGGGGGAGGGGGAAGGGGGGGTTTCAACTTTAAACTTTCAAGTACACTTTTCATGAAGTTGAGTGGATAAGAAGTGAGAACAGAGGAGAGAATCCGTCAGGCATTAATGCTGTTGTAATTCATGATTTTTTTATTGTTCGATAATTCTTAAGTTGTCAGGATACCCACATGGATGGTTTTCCTTTCTCCTGAAAGTAAAAAATGAGTTGTCCTCTTAAGTGCCTTAAAAACTCTGCTTACTGCTCTGAATCGACAGCGGAGGGCGGACGGATTATAACTATGGTTGCGTTTATTTGTGATTTTTTTTTTCTTTTTATATTTGTTAGTGGATGTGCTTAAGATTAATCACCTGGAATAATTCAGCCTTAAAAGCTTTCTTTGATTTGATTTGATTTGATTCGTTGATCAGGTGACACATTTCAAATGCGGTGGAGTTTCACTTGGTGTGGGTATGCAACACCATGCGGCAGATGGATTTTCAGGTCTTCATTTCATAAATACATGGTCTGATATGACTCGAGGTCTTGATCTGACTATCCCACCTTTCATCGATCGGACCCTTCTCCGAGCTCGTGATCCGCCACAGCCTCAGTTCAGCCACATTGAGTATCAGCCACCTCCAGCCCTGAAAACCCCAGAACCAGATTCAGCTCCTGACACCTCTGTTAACATTTTTAAGCTAACTCGGGAGCAAATCAGTGCACTCAAAGCCAAGTCCAAGGAAGATGGAAACACCATCAGTTACAGCTCCTATGAAATGTTGGCTGGACATGTATGGCGTTGTGCTTGTAAGGCAAGGGGACTAGTGGAAGATCAAGAAAGTAAGCTATACATTGCTACAGATGGTCGTGCTAGGCTCATTCCTCCACTCCCGCAGGGATACTTTGGCAATGTGATCTTCACTGCAACACCGATGGCAGTGGCAGGAGATCTTGAATCAAAGCCAGTATGGTATGCAGCAAGCAAAATTCACGATGCATTAGCCCGAATGGACAACGATTACTTGAGATCGGCTCTTGATTACTTGGAACTACAGCCTGATCTGAAAGCTCTTGTTCGTGGTGCACATACGTTTAAGTGCCCAAATCTTGGGATTACCAGTTGGGTTAGGCTGCCTATTCATGATTGTGATTTTGGTTGGGGTCGACCAATTTTCATGGGACCTGGTGGTATTGCTTATGAAGGCCTGAGTTTTATACTTCCTAGTCCAAACAACGATGGAAGCATGTCTGTTGCAATCTCACTGCAAACGGAACACATGAAAGTTTTCCAGAAGATCTTATATGAGATTTGAAAGAAACGAATATGTCTGCTAAGTTCTTTGTCGTCCCTTCCTTTGCTGACACCATTTTTTATCCATCTAGTTGGATAAAAAACTCTTAATTGAATTTCTTTCCAATCAATGTAAGAACTAAGAACCTTATGAATTTGTACTAAAAAAATTACTACTTTTATATTCATTCTCATAAAAAAAAAAAAAAAAAAAGTTCAAATATCTGTGTAACTTTGATCAGTTCATTGGAACATTTGTAGAACAGAAAAGATGTAGGATTTAGACAATCAGAAAGGGAAAAGGTGGGAGACAAAAGTAAAAGCTGATGATAATACATAAATGAATAAAGATAGAGATGTTTGGTAATGCTGGTGCTGCACTCTTTTCACCTGGACGACGATGAACTAAATTTGCACCACCATATGATCCCTTAGATTTCTGTGACTTCTTTGGGAAAACAGAATGAAGAAGTTTGACTTCATCATTCTTCTTCATATTCTCCCTGCCACTATTGAATCCTGCATATGAAAACAGACGATTCATACAAAACCGTATATATATAGAAATCATTAAGAAAGGAAAAAGAAAAAATACTTTACCCTCAATTTCCTTCATTGCTTTTGACACCTTGAGATCTTGATCATCCAATTTTATTGAGTCTTCAAGAGCCAAGACTGATAGGACTTGAACACAAGACAAAATCAAGAATGACAAGATGAAACCTTTTCTGATTCTCCTACTCATCGTTCTTTCTTTTGTTTGAAGGAAAAAATATGGACTTGATTTTTTGAGAGAAATGTTTCCTCACTATCTCTTACTAGAATAGGCTTTGATATATATATATATATATATATATATCAATATAAATATAGGTATATATATGTAGTTCTTATATTCTCCCTTGCAACTGGCAAAACTATAGAGTGGGTCTTGCTACAGCTGTCAGATTTTAACCTTAATTCTTACTGAAAGATAAGGGAAAGACTTGATTTTGTACGGATATTAAGAAAAACCAAGAACCAAAATTGTAGAATACATTCCATGATACTTTACGTGCAAAGACACAGTTTTGAGTAAGCCATCAAAGTGAGAATCTGTTGTTCACTTTCCTTTACTGTACATTGTTTAATGGGAACAAGCAAGATCTATTTTTCTTCTTTGCAGTTCTGGAAAGCTGTAAAGAATCTTTCTCTTTGTTGTTACAAAGAGAGCAACAACAACAACAATGTCATCGATCAATTTAGGAATCTACTTTTTATCATCAGTTAAATGAATGGTTAATCAAGAATAGGATTCTTATTCTAACCCATTTTTTCTTTATAACCAATTTTTATAAAGATGCTAATTGTCTTGTAAAGTCAAACCAGCATTCTATATAATCCTTTCCCATTATAAAAATCATTCTACTTTATGTGCAGAAGGGAATATTTCACCTCATATCTTTGTTATATTTTCAGTTTGGTTCTTGGGCAAAAACCAGTTAAAAATCCTTGTCCTTTGACATGACTAGTTTTCTCCCTAGCTGCATATACCTAACTACATTTTATCTCTAGGAGCAAAATTGATCTGGGCTGGCAAAGAAAAATGTAAAAATTGCAGCTTTATCTGTTGCAGATCAAATATTTCCAGGGATTCTCTCAAACAAGAAAAAGGGAAAAAAAAAAAAAAAAAAAAAGAAAGAAAGAGAAGAAAATCTTGAAACAGAGAACTTATTCAACCTCTTCAATCTTAGGACCAGCATCAGTAATACCACCATACCTGCCAGCTCTACCACCCATCGGTGCATAAACACCAGCACCGCCTTCAAACAACTTGGCCATAAAAGGCTTGACGAGATTCTTCAATTCCTTCTGCTTATCATCAAATTCATTCACTTCAGCCAAAGGGTTCCTGTCCAGCCACTCTACGGTCTCATCAACTGCCTTCTCAATCTTTTGTTTGTCAGCAGGATCGAGTTTTCCAGAATATTTCTCCTCTTTCACAGTGCTCTTCACATCGTACGCAAAATTCTCCAAAGAATTCTTTGCGGCCGCCTTCTTCTTTATTGCCTCATCCTCTGCTTTGTACCTTTCAGCTTCTTGAACCATCCTCTCAATCTCATCCTTGCTCAATCTTCCTTTATCATGAGTAAGGTGATATTGTCCTTCAGACCAGTAGTTTGGTCTTCTGCAGACACATTCAGTATACCATCAGCATCAATATCAAAGCAGACTTTGATCTTTGGTTCACCTCTTGGTGCTGGAGGAATGTCCGGGAGCAAATTTCCCAAGGAGATTGTTGTCCTTAGTCAGAGGCCTCTCTCCTTCACACACTTTGATTAGAACTCCCAGCTGATTGTTGGAGTAGGTGGAGAAGATCATCTCTTTCATGTACGGAATTGAAGTGTTTCTTGGGATCAAAACTGTCATCACTCCACCAGCAGTCTCAAGACCAAGACTGAGAGGTGTGACATCCAAGAGCAATAAATCTTGAACTTTTTGGTCTCCTTCACCACTCAAAATTGCACTTTGGACTGCAGCTCCATAAGCCACGGCTTCATCAGGGTTAATACTCTTGCAAAGCTCTTTTCCATTAAAGTAATCCTGTAAAAGTTGTTGTACTTTTGGAATCCTTGTTGAACCACCAACAAGAACCACATCATGGATATGGCTTTTAGCAATTTTAGCATCCGTTAAACACTTCTCCACATGCTCCATACATTTTCTGAAAAAATCCAGGTTCAATTCCTCAAATCTTGCTCTTGTTATAGTAGCATAGAAATCAATACCTTGGTATAAAGAATCAATCTCAATTGTTGTCTGTGTAGTGGAAGAGAGCGTCCTCTTAGCCCTTTCACATACTGTTCTCAACCTTCGCAAAGATTTGGCATTATCACTAATGTCTTTCTTGTTCTTCGTCTTGAATTCCTCCACAAAATGGTTCACAAGCCTGCTATCAAAATCTTCACCTCCCAAATGCGTATCACCTGCAGTGGCCTTAACTTCAAAGAATCCTTCATCAATTGTAAGGATAGAAACATCAAAAGTTCCACCACCTAAATCAAAAATCAACGCATTCGTGTCCCCTTTTCTTGAAGGTTTCTTTTCCAATCCATAAGCAAAAGCAGCAGCAGTGGGCTCATTGATGATTCTCATAATATTAAGCCCAGAAATAGTACCAGCATCCTTCGTTGCCTGCCTCTGAGAATCATTGAAATAAGCAGGAACCGTCACCACTGCATCTTTCACCGTTTGACCCAAGAAAGATTCAGAAATCTCCTTCATCTTAACCAGTAACATAGAAGAAATCTCCTCAGGAGAAAACTGTTTCTCCTCATCCTTATATTGAACAACAATCATAGGCTTATCACCAGTACCAGAAATCACCTTAAAAGGCCAATGTCTCATATCAGCCTGAACAGCAGGATCGGAGAATCTCCGACCGATTAGCCTCTTGGCATCGAATACAGTGTTCTGAGGATTCATCTCCACCTGATTCTTGGCAGAATCTCCGATTAGCCTCTCTGTAACAGTAAATGCAACATAAGACGGAGTTGTCCTGTTTCCTTGATCATTTGGAATAATCTCCACACGATCATTCTGCCATACCCCAACACAACTGTAAGTTGTGCCAAGATCAATTCCAATTGCCTTTCCAACCATTTGAAATCAAAAAAACCAAAAAAAAAACAGAGAAAACAGCAGAGCTTTTTGGGATTTGTTTGAAAGCTTGTCTGATCAAAACTGATTCTGATTTGTGGGAAAGAATACAAAGCACTTGGATACATATACATAAAGGGTCGAGTGATTTGGAGAAATGGCGGTTTAGGCGAAGAATTGGAGAGATCGGGTAGAAACGGAGGAGAACTGGATTGGCCTAGCTGGTTCTTCACTTTCCAAAAAAAAATATCGTCAGGAGATTTTTCGAACTGGAGAGCGCGGGAAAGTTTAGAAGTTAATCAACCGAAATATCTACGTGTCCTTGTTTCTGTTTGACCCGGGTCTCCGGGTCTTTCTTTCCTTATTGGGCCTTATATAATCAATACTTGAAATATGATCCAACAGAATATTCATGAATCTAACGCCCCACTATTTTGCAGTTATTTGTAAAGCCTGGAGAGAATTTTGGGCCTTAAATAAAAAATATATAAAATATATAGAGAGTTTTTTCTTTTTGAATTTGGTTTAGTTGGAGATCAAGTAACTATTAAATTTATAGAATAAATATAAAAAATATATATATAATCTCGAGTTTATAGGAATATCTATTGGTTCAACAATATATATATATATATATATATATATATATCTTAAATTTTTGTATATAGAAGAAGGTTGATTTCAAATTAGAGAAATGTAAATAAAAGTTTAGATTGCGGATGCATTAATTTTAGTAATTTTTTACTTTAATTTTGGTTTGGAAAAAAGTAAAGACTAAAGTAAAGTAGAAGAATTATAAAGTTATTCATATCGTACAATCAACCAACTCATAAGTCATAACTAACTAACTTAACAAAATGAAATGCCTTTTTTTTTTTTTTTTTCCTTTCTCTTTCGCCTGCCTTCTATTTATAGTTAGTTAGTTAGTTTCTCTCTTTAGAAACAAATCATTATTTCCTCTCTTCAAAGTCTTTGTTTTCTACTAATTTCCCATTTCTTCTTCTTGAAAAAATGCAGCAGAATCACTAACAAAGGGGAAAAAAAAATCAATAAATTGAATCCATTGATATCATGGATTTGTAATTTGTATATTAAGCATACAGAAACACTATATAACCTAAAAGAATGAATAGAATAAGCATCTAACCAAAACTTTCCTAGATTTTCAGCAGGAATGCTGAAGCTAAGCTGGTTATCCATACTATGCAGCACCAAGAATGGTGTTGGAACTAATAACACCTCTACTACTCTTCTGCATTTCCAAATTCTGTTCAGCATGGATCAATTGACATGGGAATTCACCTTCCATTTCTTCAGCATGGATCAATTGACATGGGAATTCACCTTCCATTTCTTCAGCATGATCATCTTCTGACCAGTAATCCAATGAATCTTCTTCAGAGTCATCATCAGAATCATCATCAGATTCGGATTCAGTCACTAGCAATACGGATTCAATCAAGTTGAGGTCTTGAATCTCCCCTAATTGTTGTTGCTCTTCATCAACCCCATCAGCATCATCGTCATCCACTTCAACAACTCCTTTTACAAATGATGATTCAACAGCATCTCAGCGTTAATCTGTACATAGGCTTCCTTACAAAACATCCCTTCAAGAAATCTTTAGCTTCCTTTGAAATTGACAATTCAGTTGGGATTTTGGGGGTTTCATTCCCTTGTCCTAACTTTCTGAGAATGCAGTCAGGAGTAAGGTCTTGGTTTGAACCCCATGGAGGTTCACCAGTTAACATTTCCAGCACAATACATCCTAATGCCCAAATGTCACTCGGACCATCCTGCACATTATCCATCACTGTCTCTGGAGACATATACCTAGGGGTTCCCCTCCAATAAGCTTCTAATTTCCTCTTTTTGCTCTGTTTTTCTTTCTTGGCCAACCCAAAATCTCCAATTTTAGCCCTAAATTGGGGAATTTCCCCTTCCCCTGTTCTTACCCACCCATAATTGTTAGGAACAAGCAAGATATTTTCAGGTTTCATATCGCAATGGACGTAACCAATTTCATGAATATGTTTGAGACCTAAAAGTAAAGATTTGGTATAACACCTGACCTGAAATTCAGGCAAACCTCTGCCGCCTGAGTGGTTGATCATATCAGCTAGGGTTCCACCAGAACCATATTCAAGCAACAAGTTGTAAGCCATAGTTCCATTCTCCCCAACCGTGGTTTCTTCACCGTAACATCGAATTATATTTGCACAACCCTTGACCTGGCTGAAAACTTCCTTCTCCTTCTGAATTGAACCCGAAACAGAAACCTCAGCTGATTTAACAGCCATAACTGGAGGAAAGCAACAATATTTTGATCTAGGTTTCTTCAAAGTAGCAAAATACACAGACCCGAAACTTCCTTTTCCCAGCATTTCACCTCTGCACCACGCTACCCCATCTCCATATTTATTAATCGCATTAATCATCTTCTTCTGCTCATCCATAACTTTTCCTTCAACCTCGCCCTCTTTATTCCTCCTCTTCATTCTCTCCATTCTCTCATACACTTGCAAAAACAAACAACAAATTCCAAAATTTCCCTCTTCCAAAACCCTCAAAAAACATTCAACTCCAAATTAATTAATTAGGTCTCCCCCCCTTTAATCAAGAAATTGCAAAAACCCAACCTAACTCTACTGCTATATTGAACACCAAAAATTCAACTTCCCTTCACTTCCCTCTCAACGCCAATGTTTAGGGTTTCCACAAAGAAGAAACTCTATCACAAAAGGAGGTTGTTTTTGATATCTTGATTGATGAAATGACGCAGGAAGGTTTTTGTACTGTGGGACGATTTTAGGTTGTTTGCAATCACAAATAAAGAATAAAAAAAAAAACCGAGCCGCGTTTCTTCGAAGGCATACTATATAATACTATACCCAAGTCCTCCCCGCATGACGTGGGTTAAACTTTAACTGGAATAACGGTCATGTGTCGTTTTAACCTAGTCAGTAAAAATAAATAAATAAATAAAATAATTGGTGAATTTGGTTTCAAATAAATTTATGTTTGATAAATTTTGTCTTAAAATGTTTATTTTAACTTTTAAGATCTCAAACTATTTTTTAAGTGAACAATGAAGTCCTTTTGTACGGATTATGTAAAATGAAAGGAAAAAAAAAATTAAATAAAGGGATAAAAATATTTTTATATTTAA
Source organism: Asclepias syriaca (assembly GCA_027405835.1). Lineage (NCBI taxonomy): Eukaryota > Viridiplantae > Streptophyta > Magnoliopsida > Gentianales > Apocynaceae > Asclepias > Asclepias syriaca. The sequence continues at coordinate 1,899,044 of CM049928.1, forward strand.
AATTTTAAAATTTTTAAAATAAAAAATCTATAAAAAATAGTGAGAAAATCAAAATTCTTTTATCAATCTTCTTCTTCTCCGACTACAAACAAAATTTTTATCATTTTCTAACATTTCTCAAGAAAAAAAAAAGAATCTTCTTAAAAAGAAAAATTTTGAATTGGAATATTTTTGTTAGGAAAAAAACGTTTATTATTAATAAAAAAATATGGATGCTCTTCTTCTTTTTTTTTTATATTTTTTTCTTTAAAAATATTAGAAAACGATAAAAAATTGAATTTGTATCCGAAGAAGATGAAGATTAATGAAGGATTTGATAGATTTTTTATTTTTAAAATTTAAAATGTAATGACATTTTTATACTTTTGTTTAAATGCATTTTTTATTTTTATCATTTTGTAATTACTTTTTTATCCTTATTTATCAAATTAAAAAATTAGTGCATTTTTTATTTATACGGAACTAAGTAAAAAAAAAAAAATTTAAATTTAAAAATTAGGTATGTTTTTTTCCTGGAGGCTGAACGCGGTCACACTAATACAGCTTTACAGGTCAACAATCACATTGGCATTTAGGAAAACCACATGCTATATTTGATCTAATCAAAATAATCCAACTTGTTCAAGATCCAATACAACCTTTTCTTTTTTTTTTTTTTAATAAATGAAATCTTTTCTTGTATCGTTATTTTAATTTAATGTAATAAGAAAATTGTATTGTAAATAAGATTATAAATTTGATAATTTTAATGAAATTTTGATGTAAGAGTATAATTGAGTTAAGTAATGCTTTGCTTCTATTTTTGTTTTGTGTTGTGTTTTGGACTTGCCTTTTTTGGAAAGTTTGAGGAAATGAATAGGTTCTAGGGATTGTGTGAGGGAGGATGAAAAGAATCATCTCTCTCCATAATTTGGCTTCTTTTCTTCATCCATTTTTACACATTTGTCACAAAAATGTGGTTAACTCTTAATATTTATAGTTATTTTGGACTCGAATTAATTTAAAATTAAATTTATTAAATTTTTTTTTATGAAATACTTTCAACATTTTATTTTTACATAAAATTTGAACACGGTTTATCATTACTTTATTATTAGTATATTTAGTCATTACAATTCTAAATAATTTAGATTGTAAAATTTAACTTATAATCTTATTTCTTGTAACCTAGTCCAACAAATATATTCTTGTAAGGGACGCGATGAATCACTTATTAGTGATCCACTTCGGATCCAATAATTACCAAAACAAAACTCCTTGTTTTTATTTTATTTTTAAAAACCCTTTTTAAAAAATATATATATTCATTAAAGAAAAGGAAAACTAATCTATACCGGCGGCTGAAGAAAATTCTGACGCGTTTACACTGTTTAGCCAAACAGACCTGGTGTAATTACCCCCTATATAATTTCTTAATCGCAAATTAGTATAAATAATCTCAAAATTATAAAAGTTTGGTGTTATTGGTCCCCAAATTAGTTTTTTTTTTGTGAAATTGGTCTCAAATTATAAAAAAATTGTGACATTAATTATTCCGTTAAAATTTTCCTTAAATCAAATATTAAGTAAAAAAAATTTTAAGAGTATTTATGTCATTATATTATTTAAATATATGTAATAATAGCCAAATTGACATAAATAGTCTTCAAATTATAGATATTTGGTGATATTGGTCTCTAAATTATAAAAATTTTATGCAATTTATGATTTTCTTAAAAATTCAATATATTTATATCATTACTTTATTTAAATATGTTTAATAATATATAATATATATACATATAATATCATTTCATCTTTCTTTGTTTTCATTTTCCAATAAATAAAAAATTCGAAAAAAATTAATTGATACAAATAATAATAAAAAATAAATAATAATTTTTTTTTCAAATAAAATGAATAATAAGAAGAAAAAGATAAAAATAGTAAAAAAATATATGAGAATGATATTAAAATATTATTTTAAAAATAGTATAATGATATAAATACATTTAAAGTTTTTTTACTTAACAAAAAAATAAAGAATTTTTAAACAAAAGGGCTAATGTCACATTTTTTTTTATAGTTTGGAGAGTAATTTCACCAAAAAATTATAATTTAGAGATCAATATCAACAAACATCTATAGTTTGATGATTATTTATGTTAATTTGTATATTATTACATATATTTAAATAATGTAATGACATAAATACCCTTAAAGTTTTTTTTACTCACAAGTGATTTAATAAAAATTTTAACGGAATGACCAATGTCACAATTTTTTATAGTTCAGGGATTAATTTTTCTAAAAAAATATATTGAGGATCAATATCACCAAATCTCTATAGTTAAGAACTATTTATGCCAATTTACCTTTCTTCACTAAAATTTTTCCTTTTAATTTAATTTTATCAAAAATAAAAAAAAAATTCATAAATTTTAATTTTTATGCACAAAAATAAATTCAAATTTTTACTTAACAAGAAAAGCTATTTTTTAAATCTCAATTTAAATTGTACTTATATAATTTAATTTTTACAAAAATTTATTTTTCAACATAAGTATCGAACTTTTTAAATTTCGGCATAGTTTGATAATGCGTTTTTACCACATATATATATATATTGCGCATCTATTTTCTTTTAGCTAGATCCATTACATGGGCTTTGGCCCATGATTTGAGGGTTTAAGATTCGCCATCCGGGAGAAATCACAACCACAAAGCCTTCTAAATTTTAGGCCCACTCTGGCTTATTTTTGTTTTCTTCTTTTTAATCTCAAACGATTATTAATCGTTATTGGTCCAACATGATTCGAATCTGGATTCAAAAATAACTATTAAGTATAGAATAAATATCAATAAAAAATAAAATTTACAAATAAAATTTAAATTAAATAATATATCTATTGAATAATAATACATAATTAAATATTATATTCTTTTAAAAAGTTTATTTGCCCATATATTAACATAATCTTATGTTACCAGACATTATAATACCACTTGTACAAGTTTTTAGAGAGAAAGAGAGTGACATCTAAAATCAATCTTTCAAATTTCTTCGTGAATTGGAAACCTTAACCTAATATTTAATTTGTTACTATCGGAAGAGTACGTGCTTAGATAGTAGAGCTGTAAACAAATCAAACGGTTTGCGAACAAAGTTCGTTCGAGCTCGTTTATACTCGGTTCGAGCTCGTTTATTTATTAAACAAACAAACACGAACAAAATTTTATGCTCAATTAAATTTCAAGCTTATTCAAATATTGTTCGCGAACATACCGAGCGTTCGGGAACAAATTATAAATATTTATATATATTATTAAAAATAATATTTAATATTTAAATTAGAGATTTTTAAAAAAAAATTTCCTAATTTCCAGAGGTGATTCAACTTCCCCAACGTTTTTCAAAATGTTAAAGCAATTTGTTTCTCTCAGAACCATAAAAAGACTTTTGAATTCTAACTAAACTCAATCAACTTTCTTTTTATACAAATCCTAAAAAGTTGACCGTTTTCATTTACCTTCTCAAAGTCCAGACTCAACTGAAAAAATAAGTTTATCATTCCCTTACCTTTTTTAATATTCTTTATATATTTAACATTTTTTTTTGCAGACAGAGGATGATGATCTATCTTTTATCTTTTGAAGAAATTGTTTTATCTTAGTTTCAAATTTAATCATTTTAATTATTACATTTAGATTTATCATTTAAAAGAATTTTTTTTTTATTATTAAATAGTTAAATATTTAAATTCTATTTTTTTTTATAAATTTGAAATTTTTTAAAAAATTAATATTTAAATTTGAAATTTTTTTAAATTTAATCGAGCGAACTCGAGCTCCAACTCGAACAATAAAAAACAATAGTCAAACAAATTCAAATAACTTTTTATGTTCGAAATATTAAACGAGCGAACTCAAACGTGCTCGAATAATAATCAAACAAACTCAAATTATCTGATGTTCGGTTCGACTCGATTTGTTAACAGCTCTATTAGATAGTGTAATATAATATTATATATATACATATATTTCTTCTCAAAGATTTCTTTCTGCAAATTAATTTAGTTTTTTTTTGTTGCATTATTTAGATTTTTCTAGTTGGTAAAGTGGATCAATCGAGTGACAACTTTAAATTTATTTCTACTAACTCATAATTTTATAATTAATTTCAATTTAAATATAAAAATATATAAAAATTTTAATTTAAAAATATCTATATAGAATGATTAGTGTAACAATTTTTTCCGGAAAAATATAATACAAAACTTTTAAAATTGAAACTTTAATATTTAAACGTCAATTTATTAATTATGTCAAATTATGTTTCATAGTTAATTTAAGAATATAGTACTTTATATATATATAAAATATATATAATTAAGGTTGTTCTTGCCTATAAATACAGGAAATTAATTATAGAGAAAGGGGAAAAAAATTAATGATGAAGATCATAATGGCAGTTTCCTGCTTCTTTCTGATACTTACTGCTTTTATTCAAGAAGTTGAAGCAAGAATATTGCAAGATTCCAAGGTTAAAACAAACGAGAACGGATTCATTATTTCATCTAATCCAGAACAAGAAATATTAATATCGTCCACGAGTTCTTATAATTCTCCGGTGGAAGTTCAGTTCACAATAACTATGAAGGTCCCTTTTGTCGTCTCCACCACCGACACGAGTCATTTCAACATGGACAAGTTTGAGGCAGCCGCCGTCGCCGGCGTTCCGCTACAAAAATCGATCTCAGCACCACCTGCTCCAAAAGTAGCACCACCCATCCACTTTGGCGTCCAAGATCATGAATCCTATTAATTAAACCTATTCTCTCTCTCTCTCTCTCTCTCTCTATATATATATATATATATATATGTATTTACCGTATTTAATTAGTGAATGCCGACCGACGTGAATGCATGCATGAATTGCTGTTCGTTACAAATTCCGGTAGTATATATATATGTATGTATGTATGTATGTATGTATGTATGTGTGTATGTGTGTATACATGCATATTCTTGGTCCCCGAGAGTGTGTATTGTTAATAAAAATAAATAAAAATAAATAAAAATTCACTCAATCACCTTAAATTTTAAAATATTTAACTATTTATATTTCTTTAATATGTATCAATAAATTATATTGTTAGATAATTTTTTTTCCTCTATTATATGTATAATTAGGTACTCCAACTCTCTCTAAATATATATATATATATAAAATAATTTTCAATTAATTCCAAAGCACACATTCAACTGATAACTATAAATACTAAAATTATTTTTCAATTTAATTAATTAAATTTAATATATATATATATATATATAGAGAGAGAGAGAGAGATTAGTTGTATTTTTACTATTATTTTAGAGTGAAATAAACTTCATTTATTTTATTAGTTGTTTGCATTAATGAAAATTTTGCAATTAATATTTTTTAGAATGTTGGAAAATACATATATAATTAATTTGTATTACAAGATGCTAATTTGTCAAAGAGGAAAATTTTAATGGGACAAGCCGTGTAAGACGGGTGCACCACGTCTAATAAAGTCCGCGTCCATATCACACCCTTGGTCGTTTCACATTCCAATTAAAATTCGAAAATGCCCTTGGTGTTTTTAATAAAATGACAAAAAAGTCGCCACCTTGAACAGACGTCGGATTTTAATTGGATGGTCTCTCACAGTGGGGAGTACAGAGTACTACGAGTTCTGACACGTCATCAAGAAAACCAGATCAGAAATGTGCCAAATGAGCTGCTCATGAACACGTGTCAGTGAGTATAACGTTATAGTGGTCCCCACAACCGAACCCTTTAAAACTCTTATAGCCAGCACCCCTAAGCGCCAAAAAACAAACCCACCCTTTTTCTCACATCTCCCCCCACTCTAAAACCTCAATCTCTTTTCCTTTCTCTCTCTACTCAACGCAACGCAACGCAACACCCATTTTGAAAATTTCACCGATCACCGATTTTTACATCGATTTGGTACGTTTTCTTTTTGGTTTCTCGATTATCTCTCTTTTATTTGCTGATTTTCCAATCGTTTCGTGTTTGTACGTGGATGAATTTTTGTTTTTTGGATTGGTTGATTTTTTTATTTTTTTTTTTCTTCAAGAAAAAATTTGTTGTATGCAGGGTTTTGTATTTAATGTGCTTTTTGGTTTTGTTTTCTGCTCTGTTGCGAAATTAAGGTTTTATTTTTCTTATGTTTTTACTGCTTTTTTTTTTCATCTAAGTTCTTGGATAGATGTAATCAGTTGTGATGGACGATTGTGGTTTCTGGGTTTTCAGCATTTGCCCGATCATCTTTCTTGAACATAAAGAATTCGTCTTTTTAAAGAAAGGTGCGACTAGGATCAAGGGTTTCAATTCCTTTTGAGCATTTCTTTTGTTGGGGTTAAAAGAAGAAGAAGAAGGGGGAAAACAAAATAGAGTTTTCCATTTGGTTTGCATGGCTTTGATTTTTTAAGAAATTACCTTTCTACTTGTCTTTGATTCTTTCTGGAGTTGTTGATGTTAAGTAGAATCTGTATCCTGGGTTTGTTTGTTTGATAGAATTGTCTAGATGGCTTTGGGGATTTTTATTTGGAAGTTGTGCAATGACTATCCTGCTCTGTGTGTGTATCCATTTTGAGTAATTTGAATAGTGGAAGTCTCCATGATTTCCGCAGGTAAAATAAGGTTTGTGTAGATTGATGATTTTAGAGGGCTTATCTTTTGGATACACGTGATCTTTCATTCTCTGAATCTCATGGATGTATTTGTTGTAGCATCATTTGTACTTGACGTAGTTCAACTTGAAAATGCCTCGGACTCCTCTTTCTTGACTGTTGCCTGGCCTAATATTTTTTGACATCACAAGTTGGTTTCAGCTTCTTCTCTTGCTTTCATTGCTTGGTTCATTCTAGAACTATATTTTATTTTTGTAAAACTGACTCTTTTGGCCAGGGTACACTGTATTAATCAATGGGATGTGGTAATCCAAATAAGGAAGACAATCCACTCTTTCCTTTAAAACAAACACAGGAAGCTGCACTCACTGGTAGAGAGAGTGAAGCTGCACTCACTGGTAGAGAGAATGAAGCTGAACTCACTGGTGGAGAGAGTGAAGTTGAACTCACTGGTAAAGGGAGTGAAGCTCCTGATTCTAGTCAGATATTTCATGAGAATAATACTCCTGCCTTTACATCCTTCCCATTTTCTTCCCTGCCTAATTCTCACCCAGGGAATGTCCGTGGGATACATCAATCATACACTCGAGACCCCAGAATCTTCAACAACATTCATGATCTTATGAGGCATGGCTCCCCACAAAATGTGCATAGTCACAGAGGTAGAGTAAGAGGATCATATTCTGAAGCTGCATTTTAGTGATATTTTGGTTTATAAGAAATGGAGTTTTCATTGCAGGAAATATGCGTATTCAATATACTAGGCGAAGTGGCGTAAACCACCACCCTCCATCAAATATCAATTTTGCACCAAACCCATTTACTGTATCTGGAGATTATAACAGAAATGCACATGTAGTAGAAGGACAAGCTAGTGATGCAAACCAATCACAGATCACTGGGAGCTCTCCATATTCAGGACGCACTCCACCTTTGTCCCAATGTACCAGGGGCACCTTTGCTAATAATGCTGCTAACGTTGATGCTTCATATCCAGGAAATATTGATGGAAGCTTTTTGACTCTTGGGGCTGGAGGTAATATAGATTCCTTTAACCAAGTATAATTTCTGTAGCAAAGTGGTAGCTAGGAATCTGGAAGAAAGCCACAATTTTTTTCTGCTCGAACTGATGCAAAATTTCCAACCCAGGTTATATATTGGGTGGTTCTTCAAGTTTCCAAAGGAATCCTGCTGGGTTACCGGATGCCATTAGCTCACGTACAATTCGAAGTTCTCATGTCCCAGAAGTTTGTGAGCAACGTGATTCCTTTGAGAGCAGTGAGTGGAGTTTAGGCATTAGAAGTGTACCGCAAGGAACATATCAGGGGAATAGTCCTTATAACCACCACTATCAAGGAGATCCTGCTTCATCTTTCTTATCTTCTAGTAATGCTAACAGTTCCAACTTACTTCCTGGATTTGGTTCAGCTCCTAACCAAACATCAGAATCTGCAAATTTGATGGGATCAAATTTTCAAACAACTCCTGTCCAGCAACCAAATTATCATGTAAGAAATGTTAGGGATGACACCTCTGCCTTTGGTTCCGATCCTATCAATGTTACAGGAGTCCCTGTCACACAAGACCATCTAGGTATGCCATCAAATTTTTTACTTTGACACTGGTTCAAATATCTTAGTGTGTTTCTTTTAGGATCATATCTCATCGATAATTATTTGTATACCTAATGTGATGATTAAGCTTGCAGGATTTGATATTTTGTGGACCAAATGAAGTAGATTAGTAATGATGCACAAATGTGCCACAAAAGTTTGGCAGAGGATAGCAATAGGATTTTCCTTTTTGAGCAAGGCGTGTTCTTCCTAATCTATTTGGGTTTAGTCTAAGACTTTGTGGTAATCAACATGAAAAAGTCAATGAATTTAACACTTATGTGTAATTATACATCAAAAGAAAGGGCGGGGCAACTTCTGGTATTGGCTGAATAGAGAAATTTGCATATGATAAATGGTTATTTGATAGGTTAATGGAAAATTAGATTATAACTAATTTATTTCTTAATTGTCCTTTGTGCAATATGATTTCAGGATGGATTCCAGCTGTACAGGGTTCTATGACTCAAGCTATTGAAGGTGCTTATTCTTGGAGCGCTCAGCCAACTGGTAGGGGCATTAGGCTTATTTCTCTAACTGTTAAAGGCGATACAAGAACTTTTTATACGCAGTTCTTTCTCAGAATTCCAAAATTGATAGGATTTTGAAGCAAATAACCACTCGTTAAACTTTAAGTATAATCATAGAGGGAAAAAAAAAAGTGAATTTAACAGCATGAGACAATTCTGATTAGATGCCCATCTATTTGGTATTCATATTTGCAGGACATCTATTTTCTGCCAGTGGGGTGAATTCTGCAACACCTCTTAGAAGTATCACTGTTGCTGGGAACCTTTTACCACAAACTGCTGAGGCTACTCCTACCGTGCCTGGAACTGTTGGTTCATTTCCTAGGAGGCCAGGAGGGCAACCTGGTCGTCAATCTGTTTCCCGAGTCAGGGATCCCAGGGTGATGGGAACCCAAACCAGGAGTAAGGGTGTTTACCAATGTGAACTGTACAGTGGTTCATTTTTATTTTATTTTTGTTTTCCTTGCACTTTTACATGTATGGATAATTCTTGTCCTTCAATTCTAGAAAAGAGTTATTGAAATGTGCAGGTGGTGTGAATCATTCTCAACACTTTCAGATTACTAGAAATCTTCTTGAACCCCCAGCCAGTACTAGTACTGGTACTTGTTTAACTCCTCAATAATAATTGACATGCAAATCCAACTATGACTTGCGTAAATGTATTATCTTCAAAACTTCTTGTTTCCTTGTTACCAGGTTATCCTCGACGTGCATGGCCACATCAATTTGTTGAGGCACAATTACAATCAAATGGTAACCATTGGTTATTTTTCTGAAAAGCAGTTGGGAACTTACCCATTATTTTGTTAAACTGTTGAGATGATTAGAGAGGATTGCCCTGCTGAGTCTTTTAATAGTCCCAATGTTACATATATCAAGTTTATTCATCTATCACCTTTTACCATCTACAGCTCCAGAACCTGTCACTACAGATGCTCAGCAGCTAACTAGGATGCCTAGAAATGCTATTTCCCAGCTATCTCATAAAAGAGCAGCGGCTAACCCTTCTACAGCGGCTTCCATGAACCAACGCAGAAAGCTACTTCATGACTCAATGGCAGCTCGTTTACAGGGCCAAAGACGAGGAATTACTACTACTGCTCAAGCACATATTCCTTCTGAACCTCATATTACAAGACGGCGAGGTATTTCTCTTCCCTCTTTTAACTTGATTAATATGATATATTGGCTATTACATCTTCTCATTTCTATGCATTCATTCATTATAAAGACACTTCCAAACATGAGAAGAGGAAGTAAGGAAGGAGGGAGGGGAAAAAGGTGAAATTGTATCTGATTCTGCAAAATTAATGATGGGGAATTGCATAATATCTCTTATTAGTGGGATTTTGTTGAATATACTTGAATCTGCTGAAGTAAATAAGTGAATGTTTGAAAAAACTTGCAGGAAATGAACTACAAGTTCAACCACTTGGACATAATGCTTTCTATGCCGTAGGGATCTGTTATTCACACCAGAAGGGCCAATTTCCCAGCCTCGTATGCCACCTACTGCTGCTGTTCTTTCCTGTGGCCATACATTCCATGATGAATGCTTACAAAAAATGACCTCAGAAGAACAAGCTAAAGACCCTCCATGCTTTGCTTGTATTGAGGATAATGAAAGTACTGAAGCTGAAAGACAACAAAATAGTTGAATAGAGAGCAAAATATGATGCAACAGAAGTAAAAGTAAAAATTTTGAAAAAGAAAGAAAAATGTTTGCAGATTCATTAACAGATTGTATAGTGGAGAAGAAAAAAAGGCTATTTTTGATTGATCCAACTGTACATACATAGCCTCCCTTTTTAACAATAGAATAGTCATAGGATTAAGACTTTTTTTTTTTTTAATGGATATATATATATATATATATATATATATATATATGTATATCTCCTATCTTTCTTTCTCTATCCTATATTGATATTCAATCTAGAAACTTCTTGTTTTCTTTTTAGTTATCAAAAAATGAAATTGGCCGAAGCTCTAAAAATTTGCAGGCATGAGGATCACAGGGTGATGGGAGACCAGAGTACAAATAATTAAAGGGGCCATTTGGAAGACTTTGGAGGAACATACTGTCCTTTTTCTTCCAATAATATATATATATATATATATTGAAAACTACACGTGACGGTGGACTTTTAGTCAGGGATGTAATTGTAAAAATACAATATAAAAAAGCAGAAGCATATCCTTTCGTTTACTACACACTTCAGCGCACGGCATCTTACGGAAATCCCACAAGCAAATCAGGGGTATTTCAGTAATTTTCGATCCCGTACGACAAAAAGACAACAACATTATACATAGGGAAGAACAACAACAACCATCGCCGTAAAATACCGTGGGTCCCTTTCAAAAGCAACTAATCTTAACCGTCAAATACCTCGATTATTCCGTCAGCACATCTTCCCCCCCTCGCCAGATGCCGTTCTTCTCTTTCCTTCTCTCTCTCTTCCTCTCCTCGGTCTTAGCAAAACAGATTTTGTACTACACAACTCATCAGCAAGCAAGAACAACAACAACAAAGATCTTCTAAGCTCAAGAAATTAGACTTTTCCCCTGTTTTTTCTTAAGTTAGTATTATTAGAGTAGTAATTGAGGGGTTTTTTTTATGGTCAATTCTTGAATTAGAAGGATGGAGGAACCTAAACCAAACAGAAAGGTTGTGGATACTTTGAATGGATTTTCCCCTGTTTCTTCTACTCCTGTCTTTTGGAAATCCAGGAAAAGATCAGGTATTTCTTTTCAATTTCTATTTTCAATCAATCAATCGGAAGATTAATTCTTTGTGGGTTTTCAGTTAAATTATGAAATTTTCATTTTGTTTTATTTTCTCTCTTTGATGCTTTTAAATTAAAGCTCGAATCTTTAATTATGATTGTTTTTCATGGATTTTTTTTTTTGGAGCTGTAATGGTGAAATTATCTGCCCATATGAATAATGTTGTTCTGAACTTCTAATCCCCAGATTCTGAAAACATTTTCTTCTTAATAAGCTTCTTCCTGTAAAGTATAAACATGGCTGCACCCAAGACTTTTTGTCTGTCTTTGCTCACACGCCACTCCACTAACTTGCAGTTTACCTTCCCAACCACCGGGAAAAGAAAAAAGTGGGCAAAAAAGTTAGTTTGCTTTATCTTTCTTTCTAGTAAAGTTCTCTTCTTTTTTCCTCTGTTTGAGAAAATCCTAATTACAATTTCTTCTCTATCTTTAATTACAAGAAGTGGATGAATTGAATATTTCTTTTTTTGGGTTCCATTGATTTTATATAATGATTATCAAAATACTATCTTTTTTTGAAATGATGAAGTCTGCTAAATTAAGATAGAAAAATTCAAGCATAAATGCTGCTCTGTTCATAAACATCTGAAAAACAATAACTTGATTTTTGAACTATCTTTCTCGCATGGAGAGATGATTGATTCTTCATGCAGCCAGTGTAATAAAGAAAACGACGGTTCAACCAAGTGAAAACAAACCCGACGAGACACCACCGCCGGAAAAGATGGAAGAAATGATTGAACCTGCCATTGACACTGACACGAAGCAGCAAGAGGAATATTCAAACACCCCAGTTGTTCTTTCAGAGAAGCGAAAGGCTCTGTTCGAACCACTGGAGCCAATCACAACTGTAAATGGTCGAAAACCTTCTAATGAATCTTTGCTTCCCCCACCGGATTTTGATGCAGCTAGTTATCCTAAAGGCTGGTTGATTGGCAAGAAGCGGAAACTCGTCAATGTGGATGTTGTTGAAAGCATGCGAAGAATTGCTGTTCAAGAAATGAACAGAAAAGTAATATATACATATATATATATATTGTATCATTTTATTATTCATATTCAAACTAATTCTCTCAAAATAAATATATTCCAGGATAGAGAAATTGATGGCCTGAATGAGCAATTAGATGAAGATTCCAGGGTGCTAGAGCATTTGCAAATCCAGCTGCTTGAAGAAAGAAGCAAAAGGTCAGAAGTAGAGAGAGAAAATGCTATGCTTCAGAACCAAATAACAATGCTTATGGATATGTTGCAAGAGAATGAGCCACTGGATGATGATCAAGGAGGACAGGAGCCCTGAAATGGAGAATTTTAATTACAATATTTGTCAAAAAGATTTGTTTTTTATTTTTTGCAGTGTGCAAAAAATACCATGTAAGTGTGTGTTGCAGGTTCTTGGAATATTTTATTTGGTTATTCCAGTCACCATACATAATAATCATAGTGCGTAAAGCCAAAGATTTTTTAGTTAAAAAATGGTTCTTTTATTGGTTTGTGATGCTTGGATTTTTTTGTCAATAACACCCCACCACTTGTTTTCCTCTAAATTGGGAGTTCTTGGACAAAGATTTCAGATAATATATATATATATATAAGTGTGTATAAAAATGACATATACTATATTTATACAATGATAAGATGTAATAATTTTGCTAAAGAAAACCTTAAAAAATAAGAAACAAGCATGCAATTCAAAAGGAACATGATTAGGATTCTTCATTAATCTGAACTTCTGAATCCCCCCCATGTTCCGCAAAATTCAGCATCCAACCTAGAGATTTTATGTGTGTATATATATATATATATATATGTACAGTTTTTAAGGAATTGAACCTACATTTGAAGTACTGCACCACACCTTGAATGCTATCTAGCTTGATTATCTTCTGCAATATTGAACAGAAACTGAGGCAAGGATGCTATCCTTGGAAGGTTTAGCAGCAATTCTCCAACAGAGTCCTTTCTTGACATAGATGGCATCGGCTTAGTGCCAGAGAGATCCGATTCTCCATCAGCAGTGGTGCCAGACATTCCAGTTGTAAAGACATAAGCGAGGCCAGAGTCATCTGTTCTTTTCTCCATTGCTGATGTACCATCAGAAAAGTATTCATCTTTAGGGTTCAAGGTTGGCTCGGTTGGAGGATCCTTTTGAAGAAGGCAGCAAAGTGAATTGACCCTTGACATTAATGACTTCTCATCTGATGCTGGAACGTACTGAGAATCACTAAACAAACAGCGGCTAATCTCATCCAAAATCTCGAGTCCTTGTCTATCTTCATTTGAAAGAATGACATTTTCTGATGTTTTCTGCTCTGATATACGATTTTCAAGATGGCTTACTAGATCACTCATAGACATAGAGGTGTGCAAACCGGGGACTCTAATCTGATCCCAGTTGCTAAGTTCCCTCCACTGTTCTCCATTGCTTTTGATTTCTTCAATAGCATGAGTATCCATCACTGGGATCATCAAATGAAATAGTTGATACTCAGTTCAAAGGTGCCCAAGAAACTATTCTCAAATTCTGACAGGAAAGGTGGGGATAATAAAACAAGAATAGCATTCGAACAGTTTCAGAATTTAATAAACCAAAAGTATCGAATCGTGTATTTTGTTCAGTGTTCTTGATACTAGCATGTATTTTCAAACATCTTAATTTGAAATTATTTCATAAAAATTTCTCGGCAACTTTTCCAGCTTACCAAGAAAACATGGAATAAGAAAACCATAAACCAATGAAATCATGCAAACAGGCATAAAATGTCTGTTATGTAATGATAAGTCCTCAGTGCTCTGGTTGAAACATTTACCTGAGCTAGGTGATGGCGTCTCATGTCGAATAGAATCTCGGGATAGACTAATAAAGTCATGTTCATTCCTTGAAGAAGAAGATTGACCTCCAGAGGGTGATGTTGCTTCCATCAAACTGAAGAAAGTTCCACCTTCATTGTTCAAATCAAACCCAGCTTTGTTGTCATTTGGATCGTCAAATACCGAAATTCGAGGTTCAAAATATGGATTTTCCACAGTTACGTCTCCTTGTTGACTAAGGAAGTTTAGGCGGGGATCACATTGTATCAGCTTTTCAAAATGCTTCCCCAACAAACCCTGTGAACACTGCAGAAAATGACACCTGCCACATATTCCGCCAATATGTTAATGAACTCGAATCAAGAGCCATTTCAGTTTCCAACATAATAGCTACTGTACAAATAAAGGTCTTTTTATTAATATTTTTCTTAAAATGTTCATAGAACTGAAGACTCCAACTACCACATTTGCTTCCTCTGGAAAACATAGATGGTAAATAATGAAAAAGAAGAGAACAAATAGTTAGAGATTGCATAAACTCAAGACTTCAGCTATAATAAAGGTTGCCCCCTCTAATTTGGCATCTGATCATCATCCTAGAACTCAATACAATACGAGTTCATTTCTCAAACACTACTCACTACAAATGATTATGGCTTATGTGCGCACGCAGCACATGGCCATCCCCTTCTAGAAATATTGCAATTCAAATAAGAGCAGCATTCATAAAAATGAAACATTGTCTATGACCATTACAAGGAATCATACTTGTCATGTGTTCAAGATATGAGAAACAAAAGGGTTGTACACAATTGGACACCAAAAAATTATGAACTGGAAAGGTCTAATTTTATATATCCAATACAATGACAAGCTGCTATGTCAGTCCAGATGAGATAGCTCTCTGGCACTAAGTTATCATTATTTAGAACAGATAGAATGATTCAGAGAGACTCAAGTACCTGTGTATACTAGCTTGTCCACCAGTAAAGTCAGATGTTGCCTGCCATAGCGTGTGTTTCCTAGGTTGTGGATTTGTCTCCCTAAAGAAAAGAGGTTGTCTAGCAAGCTACAAACAGAAAGGGCCATAGAAAAGAATCCATAAACACAGAAATGGCAATGAAGAAGTGGGGTTAAAAATGCATTAAAAAAAAGGGGGCAAAAGTGAATACCACAACATCCAAAGTAGACGGTCCGTCATCTGGGCACCTTGCCTTCAAAGCCATAATGTCAGACCACTGAATTTCGATCTTATTCTTGAGACCGCCATCAAGAACCTCCCACACAAGCTTATGTTTTGCAAAATAGCATTTTGCAACTAAATCCCCTTCATATCTCGACTTATACTGAGTAAAAAATAGAACGGTTCTAATCATGATCAAGGAAAACAAAGTGCAGTTGAATTATAAGAAAATCAAGAGAATGACATATACCTCCCAGGTCCCAATTCTTAAAATTGAGGCCGGAAAATTTGATGCTTTCAGCTTCTCAGAAGTAGCAGAAGAAGAACTAGTCCCTTTCTGATCTTTTTTACTTGTTGTTGCCGCCGCCTTGGATGAATTAGCCTGAGAAATCCTCATTTGGATCAATTCCAAAAGCGAAGGGCTTTTCCTCAACTTCAATCCTAAAGGACTCGGCTCTTCCAAAGGATTGTATTGCTCTGGCACCGACATCCCTCCCATTCCAATTCCCATTCCCATGTTCTCCTGCTGCAAAAATCAAAACCCTCGAAAAATTACTAGCAATGAATTTTAGGAAATTCAAAAAAAACATTTCCAATACTTCAAATTGAACACCAAACCACTCTGTGAACTTCCACAAACTCGCGAAATATACTATTCTTCAAGAATCAAATCAAAATTCCAAAAAGTTTCAAAACAAACAGGGGACATCACCCCTGCTTACAAGTCCCAATTTTGAGCAAACCCATTTATAAAAACCAACTGAAAAGCGAGAAATAAGAAAAAAAAAATGAAGAAAGTCTATGAACGGCCAAGGAAGTACAGAAACAGAAAAGGAACAAACATGGAGAAAAGACGACTGCTTGGATCGCTTGTTGAGAGAGCTGTGGTCTTCTTCTAGGACATCGTCTACCTCCCTCTTCACCATTTTTCCCTTATGCAACTCGCCGGTTCTCATCAACTGAACCATCAAGAACAAGCTACAAATCTCAAGAAAAAAATAAAATCAGCAGTTCCAACAACAACTCGAACGATTCTCGTCTCACTGAGTCAGTTCTATTTTCAAAGTCCACCGCTCACCGAAGAAAGACAGATCTCAAAGCTTTTGAACAAAACCAGTTGTTGCCTTAAAACAAAGGGGAAAAGAGAGAAGAAAAAATTTGTGAAGGCGATTCACACGTGTCAGCCGCAGGTCTTCGCACGTGCGCCACAATTTACACACAGAAAAAAATAAATTTAATTAATTAAATTGTGTAAAAAGTAATTGTTAAAATACGTAAAAAAACACAAGACGGGATATGTAATTACTTAGTTAGCCTTGGCCTTGGCTGGAGTTGAACTGTAAAGGTGAAATATAAGGATAGTTTGGTCATTTAAGATGAAAAAATATATATATATATGGTCACGTGCGCCGTATGAGAGTTAGTGGATAAAGTGGGGGGGCCACTTTTTTCGGGAAGGTTCTTGGTGTGTCGTATAAAAACTTTGGGGTTGGCGAAAGTGGGACGGCTGAGATGGAAGTATATGAAACACGTGGAGGAATCTGGTGCAAGGAATTGACACGCAAGCATGAGAAATGGATTAAATGTTTTTTTGCATTATGATCGCTGTTTTGTCGTTTTGTTATATTGGTTACGTAATAGAGACGCGTTTATTTTTTGATATTCCGGCGGCTTGTACACCACGCGCGCCTTTTTTGTCTTCATTGGCCAGCTTTTGTTGACTACATAGTTTCATTGTTGACTTCTTGAAATCAACTATATTTCATCTCTCAATTACTTACTCAAATATAATCAAAAAATTATTAAAATTTATAAAATATAATATCAAACATTTCATATATTTTCTATACTTTTATATATATATATATTCTGTAAAAAGTCATTCACGTGAATTCTTTAATATTAAGATTAATAACAAATGAAATAATTGTTGCATTTTTTTTAAAGTAAATATATAATAAAAATACTGTTGTACATGTATTACTGTTTATATGTAAAATCATATCTAATAAGAAAATTATATATATTTATGTGTCCCCTTTGGAGAGATGATTAAAGAAGAAATTCAAACATGTCTTAAGGATTTCAGTGTACTTTCAATGATTAGCTTCCGTGATGTGATTTCTCCTCTTACATTTGTCCATATAATCATAAGATTTTGACCTAATCATCATCATCATCATATATATATATATCATTTTCATACGGAATCTTATTATATTTCTATTATGGGAGAAAGAATTGTAATTAATTAAGATACAAAAATGAAACTCCATTTTAGGATAATTCCCAATAAACTATGATACGCAATGCTTAGATAGACAATCATTTAACTTGACTTAAATCCCCCTTCATTATTATATATGTATATAATAACACTTGCAGATAAAATATGCAATATGATTGGATAAATCACACTTGCAGGTAAAATAACACTAAGGAAAAGTAGGTGAGAAGATAAGCTAAATAAAAGAAAAGAAAAAAAAATGTAAAAAACTTAAATTTACGTAATTAATTCATATTTCAAGAAACTTTTATACTAAAATGGAAAAATTATTATATGTATTAATTTGCTTTATCTCTTTTTTTACCTTCTTTTGGGATGGGAGGGGATCCAATAAGATTGGTTGGATTTTATTTTATTTTTCCTCTTAATGATGACATTCTAACCTAATATCCCTTTTCCAAAAAAGATTAAAACTATTTCTTTATCTTATCTTCAAACTAATGATGAAGAAAAGAAAAGATACAAGAAAAAAAAAATCACACACACACACACACACACAGATATATATATATTTTTATTTATTTATTTATTTATTTATTTAATCCATTAATTGTTAATATTTTTGGTTAAAATTGGGCTTTTTGAACAATTATATTGGTTATCGGCCCAAGATATTCTGTGTTTAAAGCTCAATTAAGTTGGTAGGCCCATCTAGCATAGCCCAACTGTTAAAAACCTTATTCAGGACAATGGTTGAGTTGCAGTCGCAAACCATGGGGAATATATGGACCATACGTTTCTACTGTACGGACCAAAGCTCGACCACAAAATATCTACAAAATCATGTGAACTGACTTGGCAGCTTCTCCACCTCAAAATATCTCAATCTACAACGCATAAATCCATACATGTTCATAATAACCAGTATCTTATAAAATTTAATTCTTATTTAAAAAAAAATTACAAATGATAAATCTACAATTATGAAATTGACGTGCAATATATACATATACTTTTATATATATATATATATATATATATAGAGAGAGAGAGAGAGAGAGAATTTTAGGTAGATCTATTATATCTATGTTTAGCTCACTCGGTGTCTTAGTCTAAAGTTTGTTTGTTTGCTTGTAAGTTGGCGACAGTTGAATCCGTGAAGGAATGAGTCCTTATCCGACAAAATGATACTTGTTATTTAACTTTTCTTGCCATTATCTAATATTTTAATGTTATTGTTTCAATTAATATAAATCATTTAATTATTATTTTTACGTAATACTTACAAAAATAACGATTATTTAATTTTATTCTTACATAATACTTATAAAATTTGTCCTTACATAATACTTACAAAATAACGAGTATTTAACTCTACAATATTATATTATAGGATATATTATTCTACTAACACTTGAATTTTTTAAAAATCAAAATTTTTTACTTGTATTTATTTTTGCTTTTAACTGACACTTCGGTGCTCTTCTGTCTAAAATTTCCGTCAGACTTCATTTTCCATCTAATTTTTAGGGGCATTTTAGTCTTTTAAAATCATTAACATTTTAAATTTATTAAGATTTTATTTTTAGAGATAATTTTGTATTTTCATGGATAAAATTTTAAAAAATTTAAAAAATCTCTCTAAATTGGAGGGATTTGATCTCTCAACCATACAAATGGCAAAATTATATTAATATACTGGAGCAACTATTAACATGTTAATTTATGTGGAACTTATATTTTATATTGCATACTAGATGATGCCAAAATAAATTTAACATAATTATATTTGTGAATCCCTAAATTTGAACCACAACCGTATAAACAATAAATAAGCGTTTACCATTTGGACAAATACAAAAATTTATATTATTTGAAAATTATATTAAATATAAAGATTTTGAAAAAATATTATTCAAATAACACAATTAAAACCATATGTATTCGTAGCAATTCTCTTCCTCCAACCTTTAATATTTTTTTTAAACTTTGAATTTGTTGCAAAATACAAATTTTGAGTTTTTTTACAATGACATTATTACATTATTAGTGTCACACATTGTATAAAAAAAATCTCGAAATTCATGTTTTGCGACGAATTTGAAACAAAAGAGTTAAAAAGAACTTTAATACAAGGTTTGATGAAGGTGCCAATAACAAAAATTTGTGGTTTGAATTTTGTTATTTGATAATATTTTATTTTTAGAATTTTTTTATTTAATATAATTTATATTTAAAATATAAAACGTAATCGCAATATAAAATGCGTATTTATTATTTTTGTAATTACAATATAAAATATAAGTATCAAATAAATTTATATATTTATAGTTGTTCCAATGGATTTTTTTATTTAATATAATTTATATTTAAAATATAAAATGTAATCGCAATATAAAATGCGTATTTATTATTTTTATAATTACAATATAAAATATAAGTATCAAATAAATTTATATATTTATAGTTGTTCCAATGGATTGATATGATTTAGTTATGTGTTTGTAGGGTCAAACATTTGAAATTACAAAAAAAAAATATTTTTTCAAATTTTTAATAATAAAAATATAATAATTAAAAAATACTTATAATTGTAAAAAGACGAAAATGCACCTAAAAATTGGACGGAAAATAAAGTGTGACAAAAATTTTGGACGGAAAAAAAAATTATGGAATAATTGGTGAGTTTGGTCCCAAACAAATTTATGTTTGGCAAATTTAGTCCCAAAATATTTTTTTTAACGTTTAAGGTCCCAAACATTTTTTTAAAGTGAGCAATAAAGTCATTTTTGACAGATTCTGTCAAAACCCTTAAAAATTTAACGATTTTTATATTTAAATAATTAAATACGAGGGTAAAAAATCATTAATATATTTTATTATTTTTTAGGTGACTGAGCTTGCTTTCTTTGCATCCAAAGTGCGACTTTATCGTAATGGGGTTGAGGAGGTCTACTCACTTGGTCTACTGAATGATTACGAAATGTGAGACAAAATCAAAATGTTGCGCTTAGATTTTGTCCATAATCTTATTTTTTTATCATATGATGACTATCCAACATAACTACGAAGTTGATTTGGGTCATTTATCAATTTTGTAAACTCAACCGAGTTTCAGAAAAAAGTTTGGCTGCCTAATTGTGGCAATGACCCATTGGGTGATTTATAGCATCCATCTCCCTGGTGAATGAAAATGCTTAAAATATTAACTATTCTCTTTTTTCTTTTGCAGAGGAGGCTTGGAAAAAGCCAAGAAAGAGTTAGCTGGTAGCATCGAGAAAGGGATCACCTTTGCAAGGAAATAAAGCGGCAGTGATACAATCACAAATCAGTTCTCAGGGTTTTTCTTTGTTTTAGATGACATTTTTTTTCTACCTTCAACGTGAAGGTAGGAAAATCAATAAAGCTTGGCTGCCAAATCAACTTCGTGGTTATGTTGGATAGTCATCATATGATAAGAAAATAAGATTATGGACAAAAATCTAAGCGCAACCTTTTGATTCAGTCTCATATTTCGTAATCATTCAGTAGGCCAAGTGAGTAGACCTCCTCAACCCCATTACGATCAAGCTATACTTTGGATGCAAAGAAAGGAAGCTCAATCACCTGAAAAATGATAAAAATATATTAATAACTTTTTTACCATCGTATTTAATTATTTAAATATAAAAATCGTTAAATTTTTAGGATTTTTGACAGAATTTGTCAAAAAGGATTTTATTGTTCACTTAAAAAAATATTTGGGACCTTAAAAGTTAAAAAAAATATTTTGGGACTAAACTTGCCAAACATAAATTTGTTTGGGACCAAACTCACCAATTATTCAAAAATTATGTGATATTTTATAATTCAAGTATCAGTTGAAAGTAAAAATAAATATAAGTACAAAAGTTGAATTTTTAAAAAATTTAAGTGCTTGGATAATTTATCCCAATATTATATATTAGAAGGTAATATCTGCACGTGAAATCCCAATAATTTGTCATGCAAACGTGGGGTCCGAAAGCCAGCCTAATATTTTGTTTCCATGCCAAACTCCAATTCCCAAGAATCTCTCCCCCCCTTTTTTTTCCCTCTCTCTTCTAATATTCCCGGCCGGACTACTTCTGATCATCATCACCAAGAGCTAGCTTCGGAAAATTCCACGAATTTTTCTAGTAACCTGCAGCCAATGTCCATGCTAATAATCATGATGATTACTAATATTTTCTTCCTTATCTTTTCCCTTCTCATCAGTACTACAAATGCAGTACCACTACCATCCTCCACTTATTATGATCCACCACCTGCAGCAGTACTGAAGGAAAAAGGATTTCTTTCTCTGAAATTTTCTCCATTGCCCACTGATCATCAGCCAAGTAAAGATTCAAAGATTTCTGCTTTTCCTCAGTCAAGTGAGTATATTGATGTTAAAGATGCTATCTTGAGTCATTTCTTTAGAATCCCTTTTCATGCTTTTTTAGATTTTGTACAAATATTATCATTATGTGAATTTTTCAGGAACAGAAAATGGGGGTGTCATTGTATTGGAAATGAAGCACAGAGAAGAACATTCTGGAAGGAATTGGAAGAAAGGTGAACGGAATCAGCAACAACGCATTCGTCTTGTGGATGACAAGATTCGAGTTCAATCGATACAGAGCCGGATTAAGAAGGTTGTAGAAGCTTCCTCAGCCTCCGCCTCTGAAACTAGACTTCCAATAACTTCTGGTTTAAAATTACAGACACTGAATTACATTGTCACAGCTACATTTGGGGCAAGAAATTTGACTGTAATTGTGGATACGGGAAGTGATCTGACATGGATTCAATGCCAACCTTGTAAACTTTGCTATAATCAACCAGAACCCCTTTTCAATCCTCTGTTATCTCCTTCATATCAATCAATTCCTTGCAATTCATCCGCTTGTAAATCTCTGCAATTCGCCACGGGATTTTCTGGGGTTTGTGGTTCGGGTGGTTCTGATACATCTTGTAACTATATGGTTAGTTACGGGGATGGATCTTACACTCGTGGTCAGCTAGGAAAAGAACGGCTAGTTCTTGGAACAACTCCGGTGGAGAATTTTGTATTTGGATGTGGTCGGAATAACAGAGGATTATTTGGTTCAGCTTCAGGATTGATGGGGTTAGGAAGGAGTAAACTTTCGTTAATTTCTCAAACTTCTGATACATTTGGTGGGATTTTCTCCTACTGTTTGCCTATTTCTGATGCTGATTCTTCCATGGCTTCAGGATCACTAATTTTAGGAAGTGATTTTTCAGTTTACAAGAACTCAACAACGCCATTTTCTTACACTAGAATGATACCAAATCCACAAATTCTCACATTCTACTTTCTCAATCTTACTGCAATCAACATTGGGGGAGTAAAATCAGCAGCCCCGGATCCAATATTTGGAAAAGGTGGAACCTTTATCATTGATTCCGGGACGGTTATTTCAAGACTTCCGCCATCGCTGTACAGGGCAGTGAAAACAGAGTTCTTGAAACAATTTTCAGGGTACCCAAAAGCACCGAGCTTTTCAATTCTGGACACTTGCTTTAACCTTTCTTCATATCAAGAAGTAAGCATTCCGACTGTAAGTATGCAATTCGAAGGTGAAGCAGAGCTGGAGGTGGACGTTAATGGAATTCTTTACATAGCCAAAACAGATGCTTCACAGGTTTGTTTAGCTCTCGCCAGCCTTGCTTATGAAGATGAAATTGGGATTATTGGGAATTATCAGCAAAGAAATACCAGAGTTATATACGATTCTAAAGAATCCAAGCTGGGATTTGCTAAAGAAACATGTAGTTTCAATAATTGAATGATTGGGGTGGGTTGGTATAGGAAAAAGACCATGTATTCGTGTCTGAAAGTTGAATTATCCTACTTTTACCCAAAAAAAAAAAAAAAAAAAAAAAAATATATATATATATCTGTACGTACAAGTACTTAAAAACTCAAGGATTGTTATTAACCTTAACAAGAAAGAAACCTGAGTTTGCTCTGCTAAAATAATGAGAAAAAGGGTCAAATTTGGAAAAGATTCTGGGTTCAGAAAACATTAATCCTGCAAAAAGAAATTAAAAAATCTTAACTTGAAAGAAGGGAATCTTTAGTACTACTAGTCATGTCAGATTCTTCCTTTATATATTTAAAGAAAAGGAAAAAAAAAGAAAAAAAGATGTCAGATTCTTTACAGGAATGACCACACAGAAGACATAACCTGTACAATACCTCGAGTACGGAGCCATCAGCCAGAAGAGGGATTCATACGTATAAATATATATATATATATCAAAATTTTTTTACAATTATTTATGATAATAATATCGTATAAATATTTATTTTTATAATTTATTTGTATTCGATAATTACTTTCAAATATTCGATCAGAAAAGAATATATTTGGTTGGGCCTTGGTGGAGAGTGTATTTCCTAACAATTATTAGTCCAAAGATGAGATTTTGCATTTATTTAATTATGTCTACCTTTAGGCAGGCCCAAACATAAATATAAGACACAAAGTCTTCTAAAAAAATATATATTATGTTTTTTGAGTGTGAATTTTATGTATAAAAAAATAAATATTATAATAATTTTTTGATATTTTGTATTATAATCTAAAATCTTATATTATTTATCTATAAAATTTTTGAATAATTATTAAATATATTTTCAAACTTTTTATATAATTAACACATTTTAAATTCGTTAAAAAAGACAAATATGTAAGATTATTTATAACACTTTAATATATATATATATATATATATATATATTGAGACCTATATATATAGTTTTTTTTTTCCCAATTAATTGAACTTTCCATCATGGTGGTCAAATAACTCCATGATTTTAATATATATATATATACACATATATGTATGTATATATATAAAAAAGAAGCTCAACTCCAAAATTTAGGTATGCGTACTTATGGAGATACTTAAATATTATTTTTTTTATTTTGACGGCAATCTAAGTGATGAATTGTAGATAAAATATTTGTCATTTTCAATTTTATTTTTTTTCCAAAGTAGAAGTGGGACCCACGGCTGCTATATGTTTTCCAAAATTCTTGGTTAACATTTCGCTCAATCACCATCCCATAATAATAATAATAATCCACATTAACAATTTTATTTATAATACTAATTTAATAATTATATATAAAAATAATTTAAAAAAGCATAATTTAATTAGTAGTAATCAATTTAAAAAAATCATAAATTTAAAATATAATAATAAAAAAACTAATAAATACTGCATATTTTAATCTTAAAATATACAAATGGTAAGATTTTTACTACCCCCACGAGGTTAAGTTAGGTTAGATAACACGTAAAGAGAAGAAAATGGCTTTCTTTGTGTACATATTAACAAATACCATAAATGTGAAAAAAGACTATAGAAAAATAATAGGAGGTTGGCATTAATTAAAATACATATACACAAAAATAAACATTCATATATATATAAATAAAAAAAGGGCCAAATCGATGGACTTTCTTCAAAAATATATATAAAAATGGAAAGGGGACAAGATTTAGGTTTAGTAGTTCTTTCATCCCTTCAACATTTTCTCTACCATTTTCTTCTTCCTTAAACCATACAACATGTTCTTACAGACAAGATCTTCTTAAATCTTGATATCTTTGTTACTTAGTTCATATATATGTATATATATATATATATATATATATATATATTATTGTCTGAATAGACTATACCTTATTATTATGCGGGCTTATTTTGAAATTGGAAGGCGAAGAGACACAAGAAAAGAAAAAGGGAAAAAAAAGAAAGAAAGAAAGTAATAAAGAGAGAAAGAAAGGGAACAGAAATTTCCAGCTACCAAATTACAACTGTTAAGGTGGCTTAGGGTAAGTAGCAGAATGAATTATGGGCACAAACAGTGGAAGAAACTCCATTAATCTTTTCCCATTTCTTTTCTTTTTCTTTGTCAAAATCCCTAAATAAAATTACTTTCAAAACAAGACAAATAAAAGAGAGAGAGAGAGAAAGAGAAAGCCGCTGGGAGACGGCCATAAAAACCCACAAAAAATACCATAGCCGGCTTTCTCTTCTCTGCTCTGCTCTGCCACCTCGCTTTCTTCCAAGAACAAAATCTTCTCCTCTGACCATTCTTCCCCCCCTTTTTTTCTTTATTTCTTTCTTTCACCCAATTTTGTTTATATGTCTTCTGATTGGATGAATCAATCCGGTTACCATTCTTCTTCTGATCTTCTTCTGTTATACTAATACTTTTCTTTCTTTCTTTCTATCAATTTTTTTTTTTTTTTTTTGTTGTCAAAATCCTTTTTTTGTTGTACTCTAGAGAAACCCTTTTGGCTGAAAGTTTGATGGCCAAAACTTCTAAACAAACCCAGAAAAATAGTTCTAACATTGGCGGTGATGACAAAAGTAGCAGTAAGAATGGTCCGGTAACTACTAAAGGTAAACGGACTCGTAAAACTGTTCCCAGAGAATCTCCTCAACAGAGAAGCTCTGTTTTCAGAGGAGTCACAAGGTATATATATATATATATGGAATCGTTAATTATGGTGTTTTTGTTTCCCCCAATCTTCTGGATTTGATTTACTGATGGATGAAATGCTTAATTTAGGCACAGATGGACTGGTCGATATGAAGCCCATTTGTGGGATAAGAATTGCTGGAATGAATCCCAAAACAAAAAAGGAAGACAAGGTCTGCTAATTTATATTTTCCCTTTTCTTTTCGTATACCATACATATATATATATATACATATATATATATATGTATGTATGTATTTATTAGGTTGTTAATGGTTGATTATTGTGTGGGTATGTGATTGTGAACGATGGTGTTATTGCTGGACTCCAAACTGAAATGCAGTGTATCTTGGTAAGTTTGGCAAATCTATCTTTTTTATGACCAATTTTTTTACTTTTCAACAGCCCTTTTTTTCTTTTTTCAAACAATCAAACCAAGTAGAAAAAGAAAAGGGTTTTAAGATTTGGGGCGGGGCAGGGCAGATATGTTTCTGCTCTGCTGCCAACTCGAATTCTTGAAAGTCCCTTTTTGTACAACTGGATGTTTCAGTAGATCTTATCCATTTTTTCACTTTTTGCTTCACTTTTGGAACCGGGTTTGATAAATACATAAATATATATATGTATGTATGTATGTATGTATGTATAAAAACAGGGGCCTACGATGACGAAGAAGCAGCTGCACATGCTTATGATTTGGCAGCATTGAAGTATTGGGGGGGACAAGACACCGTTCTTAATTTTCCGGTAACAATTTTATTTTATTTTTCGTCTTCAATTTTATTGTCCTCTTTTATTATACATACATATACATATATATATGTTTATGTGTGTTTGTGTGTATCTCTGTAGCTCTCCACATACGAAACAGAGCTCAAGGAAATGGAAGGACAGTCTAAAGAAGAATACATTGGCTCTTTGAGAAGGTTTTTTTTTTTTTTTTTTTTCTTTTTCACTGTCTTTGTTTTCTTCTTTAAATCTTTTCTTTCATAAATTTACCTTCTTTTGCCCGTCAATTTTGCAGAAAAAGTAGCGGGTTTTCCCGGGGTGTCTCAAAATACAGAGGTGTAGCAAGGTAAACAAATACATACATACATATATATATATATATTTGTGGGGGGGAAATGACAGATTTGGGCAACTAATAAGTAATAGCCAGCGGGGGTTGTTTGGAGGGATGATTATATGCATGACGTACCAATATTTATATCCCAAATGTCAAAAGTAGTTGTACAACATTGTCTATCACCATGTTTTTTCCCATCCCATCTCATCTCCATTATAAACATAACCAGTTTCAATTATAAATAAATATTTGACATTTTTATAATACAGACACCATCATAATGGTAGATGGGAAGCTCGAATTGGTAGAGTTTTCGGCAACAAATATCTCTATCTTGGTACATATGGTAAGGAACAAAACTTCTTTATTCTTTGCTATTTTTGGATTCTTCATTTGAATTTTTATTTCAAATAAATTTAAGTAATGATAATATCAACATCTCTACCTAATAACAATAAACTTATGCTAGTGGCACTTGTATCAATCAATCATCAATACCACTACTACTTACAAATAGATAGATTTGGACTAACCACACCCTGCCAAATGTCACTCTATAATCCCACATGGAAATAGTTATTTCAGTTAGCCCTGTATATATACATTCTTGTTTTAAATTAATTATTATGGAAACTGAACTATATTTTCGGTGGTGAGGAATCATATATAATAATTAATGGGAAAAAGGAAGGTGATATAGTTGGTGGTTGTGTATATGGATGACCAACTTTCAACTGCTGAGTGGTCTGTTTACCATTAATAAAGAATTTAAATCTCGTCTATCAATTTTTTCAACTATCCACCAAATTAAAGCATGCAAATTCAATTCTTTTGAAATTCATCGTATGGTAATTCCCCAAATGTTCTTTATTTGTTTATTTCATATTTACCCCTACACGAAAAATAAATAAAATAATATTTGTATGTGCATGCAGCTACGCAAGAAGAAGCAGCAACTGCATACGACATGGCAGCTATTGAGTACCGTGGCTTGAACGCCGTTACTAATTTTGACCTTAGCCGTTACATCAAATCGCTAAAACCAAATTCAAATTCAAATCAAACTACACAAGATAATTCTAACCCTAGTCAAGATGTTGGGTTAAGTTTCCTTCATGAGCAGCAGCAGCGCTCTAGTTCAGCCGAGGATGTTAGTAGGGGCGGCGGCGGCGCGGCGGCGGCGCGCTAGAACTTTTGTTACAATCATCTAAGTTTAAGGAAATGTTGGAGAGGACAGCAGCTGCAGCTGCTGACAGTCCATCAACACCGTCTGAGCCTGAGCCTGAGCCTGAGCCTGAGCCGGAGCCGGAGCAGCCGAGGAGGTGTTTTCCGGATGACATACAAACTTACTTCGATTGTCAACAAGAATCCAGCAGCTTTGGAGATGATCACGACAACATTTTTGGTGAATTCGCATCAGCTATGTTCCCATGCGAACTTGATACTTAGCCAAGCCAAGCCAAGCCACACACATAGGAGATATATATATATATATACATTATTTTTGTGAATATGGGAAGAAATTAAAGGGTCTTCCTTAATTAGGTTTCAGCTTTAACAAAAATTTTAAAAATTGCTTCTTTTTTCTCTGCTCTTTCAGTTTTCTGCAACATTGGAAGGCAGAAAGAGTGGATTTTTATTTTTATTTTTTTCTTTAAGAGAAAATAATTATCATCACTTTATACTAATTAATGTTTTTTTTTTTAGATAGGAATGGATTCATTTTATAATACATCTGAAATAATAATATTATATTATATTTCAGTTTCTTGAATAGTTACATTATTTAATATATTTTTGGTTTGACTTTTGTAGTCAAAATAATATTACTTGGTGGAGTGATCATGTGTGGACTGTCCTGTGCAGACATAATATGTGGGCCCACATGTCCCATTATTTACATTTTTTGTCTTTTATTAATTTATTTTATCCTGGAAAAAAAGAAGATTGTTTATGCTTACGTATTTAAGATAATTGGATTTGTTTTTTGTTTTTTTTATAAATATTAAAATGATAATTTAATTAAATTAATTAAAGAAAGACAAGAAAAATAGTAGACGGGATCAAGTTTTTTGTTTTTGATAAATGATTTTGTAAAAAGGTTTTTACTGTTTCAAAGTTCCAAAAATAAGTGATTTTTTTAATGGAGCTTTTTCTTATTATATATATAAAAAATAAATAAATAAATTAAAGGTACTTTTGTGAAAAAGAGCGATTCAAATATTTTCTCTATTAATAATTAATTTCCAAATAAAACAGATAATACAAATACAATTGGACAAAATTTTACACAAACATGACATTTGATGATAAATTTTGGATATATTATATTTGTAGAGATTTTTATTATATTATTTTTTTTTAATTTAGACAGTGCAACAAGGTTTTGAATCAATGGCAGCCAAACAGAAGCAAAATGCTTGGAAACCCGTCATTGGATATCTGAAAAAAAAAACAACATTTTTTCTTTCCTCATTTAGTATGATATATGTATTTATATATATTTATATATATATCTATATATATAATATATATTATATTTAAGTTGCCTACCTGTAATCCATCACATACTTGGATTTCCCAATTCTTCCAAGCTGCAAAATTGTTTGCTTTCCATTCTTCTGCTAAAAAAATAAATGTTTTTCAAAATAGTTGCAGATTATTATTACAAGAACTCAATCACATTAGTCAAATGTTTGTTACCTCTAATGTCAACTGGAAATTCTTGACTGAACTTTGGATTCTGAGTCCTGTTCTTCCTCTGTCTCTGAAATCTAGCTCATTCTGTTTTGTAATCTATCAAAAAACAAATAAATTCATCAAATTAAGGTAAAAAACCATATCAAAACATTATTTTTATCTTTTACCTTATTGTAATAAGGTACACGGGAGAATAATTGGTATGTTTTGTCTTTCTTCTCTTCCCAACCTTTAGGTAGACCATTAATATGCTGTGGGGAAGAAAAAAAGAAAAAAGATTACATTTTTATTTCTTGTCATATCTTTAATTCTCATTTTTCATCAAGAAAAAAAGCTCACTCGAGATGTATTATTCTTTAGCTGCATTGATTGGTGTTTTGGTATCCATGCCTTGATTCTTCTATAACTTCCAGTCCAGCTAGCTATGGTAGATGCAAATCTGTAAATATAACAGCAGCCCACAAAAAGCACTCAAAAAAAAAAAAAAAAGTCTTGCATCATTTTCTTGAAAAAATGGAGGAACATAAACAAACTACGTTATGGCAGCTAGTAATTTCGACTTTTTAGTTGAGGATTTGTTGATTTGTCTACCCTGAACAATGAAATACATTTATTTGTAACAAAGATGTAGTGAAATAATAATTGTAAGAATTTAAGCCAATTAATGAATGAATAATACACAAAAAACCTGGTCCCAAATATGGTATTTTGAACCAATAAAGTTAGCAGTCATATGGCCTATCAAGCTATCATCATCAGTTCCAGTAGTCATTATTCCCTTCATATTTGATGCCACTATGAACTCAGATCTCCCATTTCTCCTTCTGTGATGTGCCACAGCAAGTTTTCTGTTCTGTCTTCCATGACCCTCCTAATATGACAAAATTATCATGAATCTAATGGAGTTTCAAAGACATTTTTATTATTAGTTCAGAAGAAAACTTACATGAGTATACAGAGAATACAGAGTGCCTCCATTACTCAATCCTTCTGATGATGCTTCTTCCTTCACTATAACACAAGTACATCTCCCAATGTCTATAGGCAAAGGCCTGTACATTAATGACCTAAACAAAATGCAAAGATTTTACAGAGAGGACTGGAAATCTGTAAACAAAATAAAAAACTCAGTAAAAAGAAAAAAGATTGGAACCTGTTAGGCAGAGTAGACCATGAGGAAGCTGGTGCAGCCTCTGAATCTGAATAATCCCAAATATTCCCAGAATTCTGGTTATCCAAGTCAAGATTTTCCCATACTTTAGTACAAATATTCGAATCGGGCTCGTGCTTTTGTATGCATAGCTGAAGGGAAGTGGGCTTCAAATTCAATGGCTTGTCTTTCAGTTTCACTTCCAAGACATTATCTTTACCCAGTACTGCATTTTCCTTATTATCATCAAGAAACGATTTTTCTGAAATATTTGGAGTTGAATTTTCTTTACCAGATGCAGAACAACTTCTACCAAGCTGGTTTTGGCGAATATGCACTACAAGAGGAACATAGTTACTACTTCCACTGCCATTGCCATCTTCACTGCAGCTGCGATTATGCTTGCGCTCACCTAAAGGTCGACAAGGAAGTGAGTTGCAGGAAGACTGGCGAGCGATTACAGGTTTCTTCATAGCAGACATTCTGAAACAGAGTCAAGAAAAGAATGGTGGGGAGAGAGAAAAGGGCAATTCAAAAACTGAAGTATTATTATTCTCTTGTTAATCTGGTGTGTTCATCGAGATTCTCAGATTCGGACAAGAACAAAGAAACAAGAAATTCAAATGGACATATGCTTTGATATCAGGAGTAGTTGGTTGGTTGGTAGTATAAGTATAAGGTTTGATCTAGTGTTCGGTGAAATCAATCAATTTTTTTTTTCTTTTTTATGGCATCAACTGAAATTTGAATTTGAATTTCTTGCATTGGGAACTGTGGCGCTTTGCCCATTCCCTTTTTGATCCCTTTTTATACATGTAACGGATACTTTTTCGGGATGTGAAATGACAATAATAACCTTAGATTCTTGCATAAAAATGTGTTACTCAGGATAAAATTCGTTTGAGCGGGAAATAGATTTAAAAATTGGAGTGGATATTAGCATTAATAGATTGGGAATTTGTAGTTTTTTGTATCCTTTCGATGTGGGAGTGGGAAAAACATTTTAAATTGACGACAATCTATCGATTGTAATAAATAAATTCACCTGCAACAATATCATTGGGAAATAAAAGATCTACTGTACGGATCTTTTTATTCATTTATTATGGTCATCATTACGATATTATTATATATTCCGAATTTTTTTAATATTCAAGGTAATTTAAATTATCTTTTAATTAATTATGAATTTGAGATAAAATCTTTATATATTGGTAATATATTAATGAGAGGATCCAATCCAAAAGGACCCGATCCAAATAATTACTAGATCTGGTTCTGGCCCATATTAGAAAATTGCAAGATCGTGATCCACAAAATTAATTGGAAATCATCAGATAGGCCTTTCTAGAAATGTGTGGTTCTCTTGATGACCCGAATAATCTGAAAAGCCAGGAGAACAGTGGGCACCATGGCGGCAGCCTCAAGTTCAAGAAGAAGTTATTACTATGGCAGCCATCGCACCTGCTCTCCCTAGCTCTTCACTTCGGCTAAAGTGCGCAAAACCATCTGCGCTGAAAAATAAGGCAAGAATTTTCAAGTTAGGAGCATCAGCATCAGCTGTCATGGCTTCCACTGCAACGAAAGTTATCCCTTCGATTATAGTGGGCGGTGGACGCGTTGGGAAGGCTTTACAAGATATGGGAAATGGTGATGATGTTTTGATTAAGAGAGGTGAATCTGTGCCTATTGATTTTCCTGGCCCTATTTTGGTTTGTACTAGAAATGATGATCTTGAAGCAGTACTTGAGTCCACCCCTAAGTCTCGTTGGAGCGGTATGATTTTGAATTGAAAATTTATTTTTGGGGGGTGAAGATTTCCTAGGTTTGTATATATATATATATATATATGAATGGTTGACAATCTAGCAGATTTGGTTTTTTTCCAGAACGGGATGCTGGAGCCATGGTTCCAGAGTAAAGGGCTTGGCGATGCTGATCAAGTTTTAGCCTATTTTGCTGTTTCCAAGCTTGGGGAACCTCCTGTGGATGGTATTACAGATACTAATCCAGAAGGGCTCACTGCAGCTTATGGGAAATGGGCATCTGCAGTTGCTACCAGATTGATTGCTGGTGGTCTTTCTTGCAAGGTAGAACCACACATCTGTAAGTCTAATTCATTCTTCCATTACTAGTAAATTAGGAGATAGGGAAAATAGTCAACAATATATGTCTCATTGTTTTGTGGTTTCATTGTCATTTGGTTGGTTTTTCTGTCAGGTTCTTGAGAAGGAAGCATTTGACAAGCAAATGTTGGAAAAACTTATGGATTTGTGCTTTCATGCTTGTTGGAGCTCGCCATGGAACCAATGTTGGTGGTGTTGAAAAGGAATATCGATCTGAGGTAATTTTCTTGGAATTACAGGTTCTAGAGGTGTGTTTATTTTTATGTAGAATTTGATCAATCTGATAGACTGTTATCTTACACAGGTTTCTAGCCTCATTTCTGAACTGGCAGCTGCTGCAGCTGCAGAAAAAGGTCTTGTTTTTGAGGAAGCAATGGAAGAGAGATTGTGTGCTTACTCAAGAGCAGTTTCCCACTTTCCAACTGCTGTTAAAGAGGTAATTTCCAGGACACAGTTTTTTCCTTGGATTTGTTGAATAGTCATTTCTAAGTAATGATTTCATTTGATGATGATGCTTGCAGTTCAAATGGAGGAATGGTTGGTTTTATTCACTGTCAGAGAAGGCAATTGCAGAGGGTAAACCTGATCCTTGTCCACTACACACAGCATGGCTCAAAGAATTGAAGATAGTGTAATCCCACTTAATAAAGAAGTCAGGGTTAAATAAAACTGTCTTGGGGTACCTGCGTGAAGATTTCAGTAGAAGAAGATATAACACTGTAGTTTGATTTACTGTATCCAACCTTTTGGATCAAATAACTTAAGATTTGCAGATTATTCTAAAAGCCTATTCAAACAGATTCGATTGTTCATTCTGAAAGCAGAAAAACTCCATTGATATTAACATCTGATAACTACAAAACTGTTACAGGGTTCCAGGGACACTGTTTAAAACAGGAGTACATTATATACGTACTGGAGTTAGCTAGTGCTATTATGTACCCTCTCAAAGTAGATGTAGTGTGATTTTACAACAACCAAAAAAAAAAAAAAGGGAAAAAAAGAATGAACATTTCTCTAAGTCCATATTAGGAGTGCAGCATATATGTACTAAAGACACAACTACATAATTTTGTTACCTGGTGTTTTGTGACGCATTCAGTTGTTTTCTCATTTTGTTATGCTGCATACCAGGGGAGCACCCTCTGAAAAACCAGTGCTACAGTTCCTCCAGTACCAAGCTTGATGTAAGGTCATTTCCTTGGACACCAATTAGACTGCTCAAAATTGTGGATAAAAGATGAATAACTGCCCTCTCCATGCCAGTCCCTCGTGATTAAGCAAAAAATTCCATCAGAGAAACTCTGCCTTAAGAATCGTAATCAGTGGTATCAGTAATATTATTTTGCACTGTTGATTGCCTAACCAAGTGCCCCTGTTCATCATACAAATCGAGATTCTCGCAAGGGGAAGGAAATATCTTTCCTATTACCCGGCCTTGGACAAAAGAACACTGGAAAATATGCTTCTTCTTGTATGTTATCCCAACTAACACATCCCTGAAAGTGACATTCCGTACAGGGATCTCTTGGCTGCCATAGATACGGGCTGGAATACGAACTCCCTGTCCATGTATACCAGTGAAACTAATCCCCTGAATAACTGGAAGAGCATTGGGATCATATCCGCCATCTGGATGTTCATTGTAATCTGTTTTGATTACAATACCCACTCGGACATTCAGAAATGTCAAGTTTCGGTAGCTAATATCCTGAACATATCCTCCCCTACCAGCACTGGTCTTGATTCTAATACCCCTTTTTGAGTTCCAAACCATGACATTCTCCACGGTTACATTTGAGACTCCTCCAGACATTTCACTACCAATAGAAACTCCAGCACTAAATGAATGAACAGAGTTCAGTTGAGATCTCCAGACATTTGCCGAAAAAATCTTTAACTACCATGCATTCAAGAATAAAAGACAGATCTAGTGCCCCTAATTCTGTTTGTGTTTGGAAATGTAAATTTCTTGCCTTCACCCTGGAAGGTACTTGGATAAATAACTTCCCAGTTGCAGACTGTACTAAACAACAGAGTTGTGCCAAGGGAGGTCCACAGCACATAGAACTAGTGGAAATAATAGGACGAAAAAGCATAGAGAGAAAATAAACTGCAGAAATGTAATTGTGCAGGACGTATGCTGTAATACAGGTGAAACCAATTAAAACATAACTTACGTAGTTCCAGCTAATAGAATGCATAAATTAGTGCTTTCAACACTATATAGAATGTAAAACAGAAAAACTATCACCTTATCATGGAGCGTACTGTGAGATTACGGATGACAATGTTGTTTGAAGGTCGGGCATAAGCAATTCCATACTGATCCCAGCCACTTTTGATTGCAACACCATCATCTCCAACACTAATGTAACTGTCCTCGATCACTACACTCTGACATGAGTCTGCATAGCCAGCAATATCATTCTCAATCGATATGATCTCAAATCTTTATTTCAAGTAAATACCGCGTAGCAGATTTCAGATATTCGTTAGGGCTAAAAACTAGTCCACCTAATAATGTTAGCATAGAAATAAGATAATTGGGAGGTAAAAACTGCAGAAGAAACAGGCATATCATATACATGATTGAAATTCAACAAGAATATAGAGCCAAAATTCTGATACAAGAATACTTTAGTAAACCACTTTAGAATAAACCAAGAGTCCAGTGTGCCTTGACTTGGAAAAACGCTTTGTTGTGATTCTGACAGTAGCAAACAATATTATGTTTTGTCTTAAGGACACCGAATAAAAACATGAAGGCACTCAAAAACCTGCTGCAGACTCACCAGGATCTATTCCATCAGTATTTGGGGCTCCCGACGATGGAGCCAAAATGGTAACATTTCTGATGGTTACATTTTGACAGTCATAGGGATGAAGTGTCCAGAATGGTGAATCTCGAAATGTAATATCAGAAATCTGGATATCTCGTGACCACATAATCTGTACAAGTGGACCTCTGGTGTGATTTAGTTGTTTAGAGCGATACTTCTTCCACCACATTTGACCTTGACCATTGATGGTACCATTGTGCCCTGATTGTCATTGTTCAAAATATCAAGAGATATTCATTAGAGACAAATTCAAGCAGATTTAGAGCTAAATGCACGTTTTACAGCAGATGTAGGTAATTGGCTAGTCAACTGGAAAACATTTCCATTTTCTTTCTACATTTCCAAGGTATATTAAAAGGTTAATGAGCAAAATTACCAGGGGAAAATAAAAGAAATGAAAAGATTATGCTTAAAACATAGAGTTGGCCAGAGATCCAAATTTTGTCTATGAGAATGATTCAAATTCAATATCAAGTAGAAATACGCACTAAGTTCACCGGAGTAAAAGCACATGCATGGATACCAAGAATATGGAAGTATAACAGAAGCTCAATCTAAAACGAGTATTTAAATCCTAAATATATATTTGAAATGAAATTTCCAGTGTTTTAAGTGAACCGAAATCAGTTAGCATTTGAATTTAACAACTCATTCCTGTTATGTTAAGTAAAAAGACCTGAAAGCGATAAAGCTAAATAAAAAGTGAATACCAATCACATTGGGGAAAGAACATTAGTATATTACCCGTAATAACAACATCCTTCAAATTTTGACCGTGGATTAAACTTCCATACCTCGGTCCGGGTAGTTCTCTTCCATATCCATATGATGGCAAGGGAGGCATCAATGGCCAGTAATTCTCGTCCTGTTATGTATGTTATACATGAATAGAAGCTTGGAAACGAATGAAAAAAAAAATAGCAAGTTTTAGCCAAAAAGAGAAATAACACTAGCAAGAATCTCCATTTTAATACACAAATATCTCCAACACCCATCCTCTGACCCTAACTCCAGCGAATTACAATTTACAAGCAGACCTCCAAGTCCTCCGCCTTGGCCAGCAGATTGTTATCCGAACCGGCTTCCAGAATCCCCTAATCCCCTCTTGAAGAATGATTTATCTATGCCTTACTACCGACTACCTAGATGTTTCTTATGATCTCCCCTTGTGTATCATAGCTGCATCTTGGTACCGTAAGTTTACTACTTGGTACCCTTTCGGCTATGTACTGTAATGCAAATATTACTTTCTAGTACTAAAAGAAGTATCTTTGCTAAATGCATTAAGAAAGGCACAGTACTTACATCTATTCCAAGAATAACAGCATTTTCAGCAAGAAATAGCGTCATATGGCTGGTGAGATTAAAAGGCGCAGTAAGCCAATAACCAGGAGCAACATTGAGCTGACCGCCACCGCGATTACGAATCACCGAAATCGCCCGCTCGAAAGCCTTAGTATTCAGCGTGACTCCATCGCCGACAGCTCCGAAATCTGTAAGATTGAACACGAGAGATCGTAACTTGGGAATAGGTCTAGGAGGTGGCACCGCCCAAGGACTATAGTTCAATAGTCGATCGACAGCGGTCTTTTGCCAAACTGCGATTAGTATGAATCCAAGCGTCCAGATTAGTGTAAGAAGCATTTGGTAAGAGAAAATAACTGATGAAATCACTCGCTTGTATTCGGCTCTCCTGTGTTGAAATCTGGGAAAATCCGCCATTGTCGGGCGAAAATAATGAGAGAAAGATTCAGAGAAAGGTATCTTAGGTAGAAAAGAGTGGGAGAAATCATCAACCGATTCC
This sequence comes from Asclepias syriaca, assembly GCA_027405835.1. Taxonomy (NCBI): domain Eukaryota; kingdom Viridiplantae; phylum Streptophyta; class Magnoliopsida; order Gentianales; family Apocynaceae; genus Asclepias; species Asclepias syriaca. Next base: position 1,937,080 of record CM049928.1, read on the forward strand.
CAATAACTGCAATAATGGAGGGAGTGGAAGCAGCTATAAAAGGGCTTGGGGTACAAATAGCATCTTTAATTTAAAGTCATAAATTAAATTATGAATAATTGGTGAGTTTGATTCCAAATAAATTTATGTTTGACAAGTTTAGTCTCAAAATATTTTTTTTAACTTTTAAGGTTCCAAACAGTTTTTTAAGTGGACAATAAAGTCCTTTTTCACGGATTCTATCAAAAACCCTAAAAATTAAACGGTTTTTACATTTATTTAGTTAAAAACTAAGGGTAAAAAAGTCATTACATATAAAAAGAAAGAAAAAAAATAAAAAAATATTTAAATAAAGGGATAAAAATATTTTTATATTTTAAATTTTAAAAATAAAATATCTATCAAAATAGTGAAAATATCAAAATTCTCTGGTCAATCTTCTTCTTCTCCGACTACAAACAAAATTTTTATTATTTTCTAACATATATGAAGGAAAAAAAAAGAAAGAGAATCTTTGTAAAAAGAAAATTTTTTTACTGAAATATTTTTGTTGGGAGAAAAACTTTCATTATATATATATTGTTAAAAAATGTTAGAAAACGATGAAAATCATATTTCTATTCGAAGAAGATGAAGATTGACGAAGAGTTTGACAGATTTTTTATTTTTTAAATTTTAAATTTTAAACGTGAGGACATTTTTATCCTTTTATTTAAATATTATTTTTAGTTTTTTCCTTTTGTAATGACTTTTTTATCCTTATTTTTAATTAATTAAATTTAAAAACCGTTAAATTTTTAAAATATTTGACAAAATGCGTGTAATGTGACTTTATTGTTCACTTTAAAAAAAGTTTAGGACCTTAAATGTAAAAAACAATATTTTAAGACGAAACTTGTCAAATATAAATTTGTTTGAGACCAAAGTCATTAATTATTCATTAAATTATTTTTAGTTAAATTTTTTTTTTATTTTAGAAATATTATAAAATGTTTTAGCAAACTAATAAATTTTTTTTAAAAAAAAAAATTTTAATTGAAGAAATAGCAGACAATTAATATTACTCGTAAAGAGAAGAAGCAAAACAAAAAAAAAAATTGAAGTTTATCTCTACATAAACAAAAGTTTATTATGTATGTCACAACTCAAACAGATTCGACTTCTCATTTTTCTCCATTACCCTCAGAAAAAAGGAAAAAAATTCAAGCTTTTGCTATTGAACAATTGATTTAATAGCTTAAATTAACAAAATGCAGACAATTTCTTTACTGGCTATTATAAATATATGCACCAAACAAGTGAGTTCAAAATTACCCTCTTCTATATGACTTTATAGTAATGTGAGTGTTCAGTTTCAACCCTCTCAATGGCACCTAAAGTTAACAGCCAAAACCCCCACTTATATTAGAATACTTTCAATTTTCCCTTAGAAATGGCTGCTTTTGCATGCTGCATATGACATGTTGCTTTCTGAGTGCCTGTTAATCCAGAACAAGTGTCATCGCCCAGGGTGACTGCAAAATAAAGGTAGATAGTGCACAAAAAACCCAGGAGGGCAAAGGCAGTAAGGAGGAAACGGTGCCTCTGAAGCACAGTTGAACAGCTGCCGAGGTCATCTCCTCGCGATTGTTGTCTCTTAAATGATGGTGGAGAAAATGCATTCTGGGGTTGTGACCTCCTGTGAGGTGAAGTAATAGAACTATCAATGGCTGCCATATCGTAGCCAAGTTGAAGATACCACCACCTAAGAAGGATGACAATAGTAAGGTGAAGAACTTCATTTGAACACAGTGATGAAAGGCCATGAAAATAATATCCCTGTTTATTTAGCTCTATTGCATAAACAAAAAGATAACTGACATCTGATCCTAAATAATATACCAAATAAGAGTATCCCTTTTTACATATTGCATCCAACAAAACATAACAGAAGAAAAAACATGGTGAATCAAATCCTTATATCATGCAGAATTATGCAGTTGCCATGACACATTCTTGATCACTGATTTGATCCACCCAACACAGAAGACAATCTCAGAATAGGAAGATTTTCAAAAACTTATGCAGCAGCTAGGAGTATGATAAGTCAACCTAGTAAACCTATTTTCTTGATTTCAGAAGCTATTTAGTTTGAACATTTTGGTCTCTCTATGATACCCACACGAGACCAGAGGATTTGAATTGCACATCTGGGGAATCATGTACTCTAAAAGCTATAGTAGAAAAAAAAAGTTATCCAAAGGTAATTCCTCTTTAATCAAGATATCCTCTTTAAAATAGTTTCCACCATGTTCAGTTTTCACAGGATTCAGAAATCAAATTTCTTACTAGAAGGTTACATTTGTTTTTCAGCTATATGTAAGAATAGATTAATTTTGAAGCAAGATTTCAAATTACAAAATCACTATCGAAAAAAATACAAAACAAAATCAAATTTTGCTTCGTGTTATAATACCCAAAATCAAATTTCTGGTTCTGATGCAGTATATCAAAAATTCAACAAATCTCTAACAACTTCTGTGGAAGGAAAAGAGCAGTACCGGACTTCAAAAACAAAATCCCCAAATAATAAGCCAACTTATATATATATATATATCCAACATTCATACGCCACACATAATGAAACAGATCTGCAAAAGTGCCACTCAAATCATATTACAGAACTTCTAAAATAAACTCAAAAGCGAAAACACTTTATTAAAAAGAAAAGAAAAACTCACGATCTAAGAAACGAAGAGCGAAGAACTGCGGAATCCGATCAGAGCCAATGACAACCGCAAAAGCAATAAGGAACTTCCTCGGCAGGCAATTAACGTAAAAAAAAGAATATCTCAAGATATTTTCCCTCTTCTCCTCCTTTTTCTTTTCCTAATTTTGCAGAAGAAGAGTCGGGAACGGGTTTTGCCGACCTTACGTCTGGATCTTTTTCGAGAAAATACCTGCAAGGAACGATCAACGCACTTTCAACCTTTGCCGTTATATATAGAAATTGTAAAGAAAATCATTTCTTTATCGCTGTCCTCTCTTTCCTTTCCATTTTTCGGACTCATTCTCGTGTTTACATTTATTTCTATCACCATTTTCCGCAAAACAAACCTTTTTTTAAATAAAAAAATTAGTTATTATTTAGGAAAATTATTCTTTAAAAATCTAACGTTAGTAAAAAAATTTATTCCTTTTTGGTAGATTTGGTTAATTAACCTAATTAAATTAATATTGAACCTTGTTAATTTTAAGGTTATTTATTTGGTTGACTGAAAAGGACGTGGGAAAGAGTTTGATTGAAGGTCAGGATTAGGAGTTGGTACAGATGGTTTAAATCTGACCTTTCGCTGATTGGAGGACCGCCGTATATTTGCAATGTAACCCCCGCATTACGAGCATCTTTCTTTGAAAGCCCCTTAGTTTTTATTTTTATTTTAATAAAAAGTTTTCACCTATTTGAAAATTATTACTATTGTGGGACCCAGAAAGAAAATTATTTTCGTTCACAATTTTAATTTCCCAATACGTTGAGGACTAGTGAGAAATTATATTAGATAAAGAAAATACCCGTTCAATATTCTTTGGAAGAAGTATTTTCTGTTCTCTTTCCTTACAGCTGCTGACGTTATTGATCATCTTATTTCCTTAACTCCGATCAAATCAACGGTAAAGTCACGTGTGTATAATATATCGATTAAAATTGTAGTTTTTTGTTTCTCTAATTCTTGAATTTTTGTTTTTGTTTTTGTTTTGGGTTTGGTATATATATATAGGGTTTTGTTTTTCGCTGCTTATCCTTGTTTTGTGATTCTATGGTTTAATCAATTGGGGCTGGATTTTTTTTGTTATAAAGTTTAATTTGTTTAGGAGAAGAAGCAAAGATGTGGGCAGCTACATGTCTCGCGTCATGCTGTGCCGGTTGTGCCTGCGAAGCCTGCAGAACTGTAGTTTCCGGGATCGGCCGGCGATCAGCTCGAATCGCATATTGTGGCCTTTTTGCGCTTTCATTGATCGTCTCATGGATTCTTAGAGAAGTCGCTGCCCCTTTCATGGAAAAGATACCGTGTAAGTTGCAGCTGGAAATTCATTCTACTTTTTCTCTAACATTTATTAAATTATTATTATTAAAAAAAATGAATAATTGTTCGATTTCTTGCATTATCTAGAACTGTATATTTGATTCCTTGCAGGTTATAGGTTTGAGTCACATATTCATATTCAGGGTCTATCTGTTTAGTTAATATCAGAGCCATGTCCAAGATTAAATTAAATTCCACTTCCCTAATGTTTTTAGAATATAAAGTGCAATTTTCTGAAACATGACTAGTATTTTCAGTGTTTCACTGATAACCTCCTCAAAGGATTTGAATCCCATGTACTAAATGCATGGGTAGCCCTTTCCTAAAAGGGTGATTCTAAATTTTCTATTGGGAGTTGAATTCAGCAACAGATATGATTCTAGCATAAGATTTAAATATTCTTTGCATTACATTTTTGGTGGGTGGGTGGCATGGGAAATGGCATCAGTTAACTAGTTCAAACAATTCAAGAAATCATCTTTGTTAAATTAGTTGGGAGAAAGGGAAGGAACATGATTAGTGCATTACAACCCTTGTTCCTTATTGTTAACTACCTGCGCTGAATCTCACATTTGTTTGATTTTTGCAGGGATCAATCATTTTCATCAAACTCCAGATAGAGAGTGGTTTGAAACAGATGCAGTGCTACGAGTTAGCTTGGGAAATTTCTTATTCTTCACCATTCTAGCTATCATGATGATTGGTATAAAGAATCAAAGGGATCCTCGTGATTCTTTGCACCATGGTGGGTGGATGATGAAGATAATTTGCTGGTGCGTTATTGTGATCTTGATGTTTTTCCTTCCAAATGGGATTATCAGTTTCTATGGTAAGTCTTTCATTCAAGCTTTCTGCTCTATTTTGGGATTTTTCTACATTTTAGGTTGTGACTCGAAAAATATGTGTGGTGCTGCTTGAGATACTGTCTGCTCTGCATATTGAGCATCCTGCTGAATAATTTTTCTGTAATTATTAGTAAACATTTTCCTGACATTTAGGATACTATATGTGTCTCCGTTTTTTTTAAAAAATTAAAATACAGGTAGCTTCTATATTTTACCATAGGCTTAAAATTCTGTATGGATTTGCAGAGACTATATCAAAGTTTGGTTCAGGGTTGTTCCTTCTCGTACAAGTTGTGCTACTGTTGGACTTTGTTCATAGATGGAACGATAAGTGGGTGGGCTATGATGAGCAGTTCTGGTTAGTTTCTCTTTGTCATACCACAGTTTTACTTGCATCCAGTTGTCAAAAATTTCTAATTAGCAATCTAGTATGGTATGCTAATCTATGTATTCTTTGTACTCTCTTCTCCATTTTACTGCAGGTATACAGCTTTGCTCGTTGTTTCACTTGTGTGTTATATAGGGACAATTGCCTTTTCTGGATTACTTTTCCATTTCTTTACTGCTTCTGGACATGATTGTGGGATGAACACTTTCTTCATAGTGATTACTTTAATCCTTGTGTTCGTGTTTGCTGTAATCACCTTGCATCCATCTGTAAGTTTCTTTTATCTCATTCTAGTCATTAAAACTTTTTTCTGTCAGGTGTGGGGGGTGGTTTGTTATCTGTTATCCATGTTTATTATTTATCACTATATGGGGGACCTTTCCTGCTCATGTTTCCTAATATTTGATTCCATATTCCAAGAACACATGCGCCTGAAGTAAAGAAATTGGTATTATTTAATGATAGTAAACTTTTTATCAATTTTGTTAAGGAGCTCACAGTTGACATTGATAAAAACTAGGTAAATGGTAGCATCCTTCCAGCTTCAATTATATCACTGTACTGTATGTACCTCTGCTACAGTGGACTTGCCAGTGAACCCAGGGATTATCAATGCAATGGCATTCACAAGCATTCAAATGCTGCTTCTACTGGCACACTAACCATTGGACTACTTACAACGGTGCTCTCTGTTGTATATTCTGCTGTTCGGGCTGGATCATCCACAACCTTGCTGTCTCCACCAAGCTCCCCCCGAGCAGGTCAGTTTTTGGGTTTTTCAAGTCATCAATATGTCTTACTCCAATTATTTAAGTAATCATTAAATACTTTTGGTTTAATACTAGTCATAGTGTATTATGAGATTGGCTCTAGTTGTAAGAATAACACTTGCTATACTTTTGGTGTTCCTTCTGTTTCATGTATTGTTTGGATAATCATGTCAATGACTTAGTGAATAGGTTTCAAGTTTTGTATTTTTCCGTGGAAATGGAAATTGATTATTGTGATTGACGTATCATAACCTGGATTGGTGATAGTGAAGCTTTTGGCACAATGTCTGACATAAATTTCGGTTGTGTAGGTTCTGACAAGCCATTGTTACCCTTGGACAAGAAAGATGAGCACGAGGAGATTGAAAGGAATAAGCCAGTTACATATTCATATTCATTCTTCCATTTAATATTTTCACTTGCCAGCATGTATTCCGCAATGCTTCTTACTGGATGGTCAACTTCTGTTGGAGAGAGTGGAAAGTTGGTTGATGTTGGGTGGCCATCTGTTTGGGTCAGAATTATAACCTGCTGGGCAACAGCTGGTTTGTTCATATGGTCCCTGGTTGCACCAATCCTTTTCCCTGATCGGGAGTTCTAAGCATCAAAATTGATCTACGTGATTAGAAATCTATGTTTATTCATGTAAATGTGTTCTGCAAGTAAATGCTTTTTATTGCCTGTCAGTCAGATATTTTTACTGATGGACGGCGTTGATGTATGCAAAGACTTACCGGTGATATTTTATTTTCACAATAAATTTGAAAGTACCTCAACTTGTTATAGTAGTATGTTGATTAGTACTTCTGTTGGTGGTGTATTTACAGGGTTTGAATCTTTATCAATGTAATGACAAGAGATTCAGGTATTACTATTTGCATTGCCAGGTTATTAAAACCTAAATATGTCTCGAGATGAAGTACATTTTCTCTACCAACCGACCAACATTTCCCATTTTCAAACAATCAAAACGTCTGGATAAGAGGGAAGAAACAAGAAAAGCCAATTCACATGAGATTTACAACATTAAGCAGAAAAATGCTTTTAAACTCTCCAGGCCAAGGGCCAAAAAAAAGGAAAAAAATTCTGAATCAAAGTATCTAGCCTCTAAAAGAATAACTGAAACTTTCACAATCTAGTCTTCAAAATCTCCTGCATTCTCCAATAAGTAGTTGATTGCCAATTCCTCATTCCTGTCACATGCTAGGAAGGCCTCAATAACAAGAGCTTTGTCAAAGCCCATTGCCTCAAGCTACACCAAAAAAATATATCAAATGAGAGTTAGCTTGGTTTGTAAATGGAAAATCTACTAATGCTCTATGCTGCACATCAAATTCAGGATAAGGTGTGGGAAAAAGTTTTCATGTTTCTTTCTGTTTTAGATTGCATGCAACAGATATTTGTGGAGGGAGAAGAGAATAAGGGAACAGGAATTTGATACCCGTTCTATAATCTCCTGCTCAGCTGGTGTAACACTAACAGCATGGGGCAAGTCCTGATCCGGCTGATCAAATATATCCCTAACAAAGGATATTTAAATCAAATAAAATGTTGCAATATGCAAACCTTGGAAAGCAAAATTCCTATAATTGTTCAATGGGGATGCTCTTAGCATAGCAATGAATTAACATTTTAAGAACATCAAGAAGTTATCAAACCAGAAATAATACCATTTGAACTGAAAAATGAACTAAACACTTTCCAAGAGATTAGAGATATTCATGCTGGTCTTAAGTCTGTCTGAAGTTTGTATAAGAAGTTTCATTAAGATGCAAGAAATGAAGGATAATAAAATTACATTCAATGTCTAAATTAACTGTCATGAATTTGACTCGAGACATGCAAGAATGCCTTTTAACAGATACCAGCATGTAGCATGTAAAGAGTTATATGTGTCAGGCACTAATCCACTTAGTATCAACAATAAAGTTCTTCCTAGAACTTGTCAAAGTTTGCAAAATAGCCACTTACCCTTCTGAAGCATCCACAGGCTCTCTAATTAACTGGAGAAACTCTTGATGATGTTCCTGTATCAACCTTAACAGATGATGGTTCTGTTTTCCTAGCTCTTGAAGCATGGGCTGACATAAGAAACCATATTAGAAATTGGAAAAAAACACTGAAAAGATCAAATCAAATTATTCACAAAATACACCTGTAAAATCTGTGGGTTGGCTTGAACCATTGAACGCAATGCTTGGAACTGAAATCAAATGAAGGCCTTCTATTATTCACAAGCTTCATGCCCAACAAGGGCAGTAAAGAGCTATGAAAATTTTAAAATGGCATAGATGCTAAAGAAAGATGCAGAAAGGAACCTGGTTTGCAATAAAAGCATTTGCCAATGAATTTGTCTAGATTTTCTTATTCTGGAAAATTTATATTAATGTAAACATATGATAACATAGTAGGATTACCTGTGGATTATTCCTAAGAAAATCAAGAGACCCGAGATTACCACCGGCATCACCTGCACCACCAGAAATATTGGCCTACAAAATTCACAGCTTCATTGAATCAGATACAGGAGAACCAGAATAAACATTAAAATCATCCTCACGTATATCAATGAAACACCTGAGGAAATAAATTTAGTGGCGATGAATTCGGTGCCCCAGAAATGGCGCTAGGGACAGAACCAGTTTGTGTTGCTGAATTGATTCCAGTTGGAGCCACCGGCACTGCAACTTGTGCCATTTCCGGTATACCCTGATAAGAAACTTGGTCAGCATCTGAACTCAGCTAAAAGATGGTGAAAGAGTCAGGCAATGAAGCATACAGAATATAAGTAATCCACAGCTCGTTCTGGATTGTTATAAGCAGCACGAAGAGCACGTGTAACCGTTTCCTTATCCCAAGCACCACCTCCCATGTCAAGTATTTGTTGAATAGTCTGTTCAAGATTATCTCCGTCGACCAAATTGGAAGCAGCATCTCCATATGCATCTGAAGAAGCACTGTAATCAGACAGAATCAATCAGCATCAACATATCAAATATTTGGCCATGCCATTTTTCTTCTATAAATGCTTTGGTATATTCAGAAAAATCATACCCAACTGTAACAGGATTAGAAGCAGGTGCAGGCACGGTGTTATTAGAGGCCCTACAACAGAAAAATGTTAGAATTACCCTATAACTCAGAGAAGAACCACTATGAGAAAACATTTTTTGAACCAACAGGACAAATACGACATTGTTTGGTAACTTACGGCTCTGAAGGCGCTTCAGATGCAGGAGAAGGATTAGAACTTGGTGGAGCAGTAGTTGTGGGCTGTTCACAAAAACATAATGAAGCTATATCAAAACAAGAAGACCTTGATTGTTATTACTATTAAAAATAAAAAATAAAGAGCATTCCCAGATAAATACCTGGGAAGATGACGATGACCCACTTGAGCCCAAACTTTTGCTCTATAGAAGTTAGAGACAATAAAAGATTAATGAGCAAAGGAATTACATGACGACTAATGGCCAAATTTTGAGAAAGTGAAAATATCTCATAAATGACAAGTGTTGTAACATACAGTTCAGCATTTAAATGACAAGTGTTGTAAGGAAGACGTCACCCGTTAAAGAGTAGAAGGCACAATGACAATATGAACTAAAAAGGAAGAAACACATACCTTACTAAGCATGACCACAAGAAAACCATCTTCAGACACCTTGTTTTCTGCTAAAGTACTTTCATCCTTCAGTACTTTCCCATTATGAATTAATAACTGCTGACCACATGGGTAATTGTCTTTTCCTTGTACATCTTCAATTTTCTTTTTAACTGCCATAATCTAGACGCATGAAGAAGCATCTGAATCAATCAAAATGAACTTGGAAGGAAGTTTAAGGTAATCTTGCTTCCTGTCCTTGCTTGCATAATCTTTTTTCAAGTTATTGGTATCTAGGATACTACTCATGCAATCATCTAAAGTTATCATGAACACAATAAAGTATTGTATATCCAAAAAAGAACAAATATCAGCATTGATTGCCAATGCATACACAATAATGACTGACCAACATCAAATGTCTGATATTTATTTCACTTTTTTTATCTTTGACATTCAAACTTTGCAACCTCTGAATTCTGAGCCCAGGGGAAGAAAACTACTAATTCACAATTATTCTCACAGTATTAGATACTGTATCTATCTCTCATCCCCGGGCAGAACATCTCACTATTAACATTGCACACCATGCCTTTGTCATATTCGTTTTTTAGTTCCCTCAAATTCTAACCAGATTTAACAACAGAAGAAGCCTCATAAACATAAAGAGACAAATAACTCAGTAAATTCATAACTTCCAAAACTCCAAATATATTCAGCTAAGAATTGTATATCAGCTAAAATTCCTTTTTCCTCCACAAGTGAATAATTAATAACAATAATAACAACATAAATTGGACGGAAAAAATATTACGACCCACAAAATACAAAAACACACATTCGCACAAATTAATCAAATTTCGAAATACCGGATGATTGTTTAAAAAAAATAAAAATCAGCAAAATCTATAGATGTACGTACGAAAAAATAAAAAGGAACAAGAGTTTTCGTATACTAACAGTATCAGAGGGCTGAAACCTAATCTCGAAATGGCTGCCTTTGAGAGTCTTCACAGTGAGCTTCATTTCAGCGAATTTATAAGCTATTCTTTTTTTCCTTTAATTCCTTGGAAGGAAAAAAAAGATGTATCTGGTTCTGCTAGAGGATTGGATATATCTCTAAGAACCCTAGAATCCCAATCTTGATTCTAGATCGAGAGAGAGGGAGAAAGCGCCAGAAAGAATCAAAATGTATGGCTTTGTGAGTGCGTTTATGGGTGTTTTTGAAATGAAATGAACATTTCTTTTTTCCTCTTTCTTTTACTTTATATATATATATATATATATAATATATGAACTTTATATATTTCCCTTGATAACCCTACGTTGGTATGCCGCGCCATTCATGTTGAGTTTTAGTTTTTAGGCCAAATATTCAAATATTTTCGTTAAAAAAAAAAAAAAACTTACATCCAATAATTTGATTTGATTATGATCCTTAAAGATAAGGATTTTCTCATAATCATCTTTTTCCTGTTGGTCATATTAGCATTAATTAACTAATTAATCTTGTCTATTTAGTTTCAATACTTTGTGTAGTTTTCAAAGGCCCAAATAAATTGCTATAATTGACAATTCCTAAAGAAATTTGTTCTTCATAGGCTTAGCCTTTTCTGATAATGTACTTTTAGAAAGAATACTCTCATTTTTTTTTCTTACCTTAGTTAAAAATATTCATTTATATTTAATTACAATCAATGTTTTAATTATAGATATTAATTAAGCATAAGCATTTCTAATTTTTCCTTTTATATGTAGGGTCTTGTATTCTGTAAAGCTTGTACCTTTAGTAACTAAAGTGGTACGACGCCGACCTTATATAAAAGGTAGAAGCAAAAAGGGGGAGATCAACCTTCAACATAACAGGTGGCGGGACTCCTTCTTCTGCATGCAAACTATTCTCTCCCCTCCTTTCACGAGAAAGCACAGAGAGAGAGAGAAGAAGGCGTACCCTCTCCGCGCGGTCATCATCATCACTGGCTATTCTAAGGTTTCTCCCTTCTTTCTCACTCCATTTTCTCTCTCTATCTTTAGTAGGTTCCACGTATCTTGGCGATTGCTTATATTGCCTGAAAAAGTTGTCCCTTATTTAATTTTTCTCAGTACTTTAACATTTGCCAATGCTTTTGGATCTACACTTTTACGGAAAAAGTGATTGATTGTCTGGAATAGGAGGATTGCTTTGGAAATTCTGATCCGAGATTTGATTAGTTTCTACCAATTTTGGTACAGAATTCGAGTTATTATGATAAGATCTGCGTAGTCTACATATGTGTTTGAGAGATGGAGCGGAAGAGGTATCCATTAAGCGCGGATAAATATGTACTGTACGAGGAAGTGGGAAGCGGAGTTAGTGCCTCCGTTCATCGGGCACTATGCATTACCCTCAACGAAATCGTTGCTATAAAAGTGATGGATTGCGAAAGGGATAACTGTGATCTGGTAACTTCTTTTTTTGTATTTTTTTTAATCTATCTGTATTTGACTGTTATTCATCCATTTCATACGCAATACAGTGTTTCATCTGTTTGTACTTACGAAGTTATATCTATATATAATATTGCTAAATCCGCGTATATGCACGTAATCCATATATATATATATATGTGTGTGTGTGTGTGTGTTCATGTTTGTAAATAATCACAGAGTATATGGATTCAAGTCCATGCGCAATTAGGATGGAATTTTTTGGCTGTGTGTTTATATTATTCAACAGGTTGTTGGCTTAATTAAGGTTACATGTCGAATAGGCACGGCTTGGAAGGTGTTTTTCTTACGTCATTTGATTTCTTACAATTTGATTTGATTTGATTTTGCTTTTTTGCTTTTGTGTAAAGGAGTAAAGAGTTTTGGCATGTTTATTTTCTACATTTGTTCTCTTTGGGTGGCAAGATTAAGTTTCAATATCCAATTTTCTTTGGAAAAGAAACTAAATGAGTAAGCCTTTTAGTTAGGATTGGTCATATCTCAGTAGTTGCCTTGTTCCATACTGAAAATGCAAATTTGTAGATAAAAACAGAGGGTTATTTATTTATTTATTTGTGATGACTGAATACTTGGAAGTTTTTGTTTCTTCTTCAAAATAATCCTCTCCTGGTGAAGAATTCATGGAAGGATATGCAAGGGGACAAAAAAAAAGATGTATTCATGTAGTCAGTTCTCACCTTCGTTTATCATTTAAGAATTAGAAGATAAAATCTACTTTGGTGCTGTACGTTGAATTAGTACTGTTGTTTTCTATTTAGGAAGCATGCAGTAGCTATCCCCAAGAAAGGCTAGGTCAGCTGAAGAATTATGGCAAGTTATTAACGACTGAATTTTGAAATTGTAGGACACAAAATATACACCATTAGTGTTTGGAATTTGTTTTTCTAGTTGGCTGCTTTTTCTCTCGATTGAATTGTTTTATAAATAAGCATGAGAAATGGTATAGTCCTTTTTCTTTTCTTTTAATCTTTCAACCAATCTTTTTGCAGAATAACATTTCTCGAGAGGCACAAACGATGGTCCTGGTAGACCACCCAAATGTTCTCAAATCACATTGTTCCTTTGTAAGTGGACATACTTTATGGGTTGTTATGCCATATATGGCTGGGGGTTCTTGTCTTCATATTTTGAAAGCAGCATACCCTGATGGTTTTGATGAGGTTACTATCGCCACAGTACTACGTGAAGTGCTGAAAGGTTTAGACTATCTTCATAGTCATGGGCATATTCATCGGGATGTTAAAGTGAGTTAGATGTCCTGTTCATGCAAACTTTCCCATAGTTAGTTTGACTTTCTTTTCTTTATTTTTGAATAATATTGTAGGAAATAATCTAAGTTTTTTCTATATATTTTTTTTGCTTAGAACTATGAATTTTTCAAAATTTTTATGAGATAGATCTATAATGGTTATTGATGAGTAAAAATGAATTCCTGTTAGTGCATGGCAAATGATTCTCTCCCTCAAATAACCAAACCAAGTTAGCAGAATTGGAAACTTGAAAATTTGTCTTTCTAATACATGAAAACTTGCCCCTTAAAGGAATAAGAGTTTTCAGGAGTCTGTTCTTGTAAAAATTCTGGATTGTTAGATTGATATTCTATATATATATATATATATATATATTATATATATGTATGTATTTTCCATTTGAATAGTATGTTCTTTGACATTTTTCCTTTTTTCCTGTTTCCAGTTAGGGTGATCCTTTGTTAGAATGCTTATGCTACTATAATATAAATAGTTTTCCATCATTGTCCCCAAATCATTTTGGATGTTTAATATATTATGAAGGTAAGTCATATAATTAACAACTCTACATATGGTTTGATTTCTTATTTCATTTCCATCTTTTTTATTACTTTAGGCTGGAAATATCCTCATAGATGCCCAGGGAGGAATCAAGTTGGGGGACTTTGGCGTATCTGCTTGTTTATTTGATTCAGGTGATAGACAGCGGAGGGATACCTTTACTGGTACTCCTTGCTGGTATGCTCTATGCCAAAAATTGCATCAGGAAAAATATGCAATATACCAATTGTTATTATTAGTTTATTTAGCTGATTTTGGGAATCTCCCCTCAATGAGAAAAAGATTGTAAAATATTTAGAGATACGGAAAATTCTGAGTACTCATCTATCTAAGATGTTTACTTTGTTAGGGTGATTGGTGAATTTTTCTCATTCATATATTTGCAGCTTAGTCTACTCTAACTTTACCTTCACCTTGTGGTACTTAGGATGGCACCTGAGGTTATGGAGCAATCAACGGGTTATGACTGCAGGTTTTGTCACCTCTTGGTTGCTTGTTTTCAGTTTACTATATTAGTCACGTGCTTGAAATAATACTTGTTCATTTGTTTGAAGTGCTGACATTTGGTCATTTGGCATAACTTGTTTGGAATTTGCCCATGGTCATGCTCCTTTCTCAAAATATCCTCCAATGAAGGTACAGTCTCATGTAGTAAAATACTCATTTTTCTAACTTTTGTAATTTCTACATCTTCATTATCAAAGTATTTCCGTTTCCTAGGTGTTGCTTATGACCTTACAAAATGCACCTCCTGGCCTTGATTATGAGAGGGACAAGAGATTCTCAAAGGTAAGTGTTCAACAACAAGAAAAAATTACCTAATTTGGCCCTTGAAGTTGCACCTAAAATCCATTTTCATTCCTTGCATTTTTTTTCATTTTTATTTTTTTTGTTTTGTTTTCAGTCAATGGTCCTTAAACAATTTAAAACATACTAAAATATTTTTTCAACAAAAATAGTGATGTCCACCTCACTTGCCCACTTGTGACTGTTTTCCTGAGCATGAACTTTTTCACAGCATTTAGGTATAAAAACAAAATTTTGGTTCTCACACGAGCTTGCCTTATTAAAATTCTCCACTTTGATAAATTTTAAGACCATAATTAGGACTTTTTAGAACCATGTGAGATAGGCATGGCCATTTTTATTAGATAAGTGGTCAAATGTTGTAAAAAAAGTATTGACAGTTTCAAAACTGTTTAGAGACTATGATGGAAGGAAAAACACACCAGGATGTTATTAACTATTAGGTAAAGCATTAGGAACCACCAAATGAGTGATTTTCCTTTCACAAACATCACATTAGTTAACCATTGCTGCAAATATAATCTCATATACTTTATGCCCTATTTCTGTCTACAGTCATTTAAAGACATGGTTGCCAGTTGCTTGTTGAAAGATCCTTCTAAACGTCCCTCAGCTAAATATTTATTGAAGAAATCCTTTTTTAAGCAAGCTAAGTCAGCTGATTATTTAGTAAAGAAACTTTTGGCGGATCTTCCTGCTCTCGGTGAGCGACTAAAGGAACTGAAGGTAGCTAACTATGAAATATTTCTTGAACAGTTGTAAACTGACATTGCATATCAGTATATGCTGAAATCTTCTTTTATCAACACTAGAGAAAAGAAGAAGATATGCTTGCACAGAAAAAAATACCAGATGGGCGAAAGGAAGAAATATCGCAGGTTTGATTTCTTATCATGTTTAGTTTTGCAATTCAATTGAGTTTTTAGTAAGTTGGATAGTTTCAATTCTTTCTGTAGTTAGTTCTCATGTATAACTTATACATGTAAATATTAGCTTAAGCATTAGATCTCCTGTTATATTGCGTTTGACAGACCTTAAAATATGCCAAATATGAAACTCTTTGATGATGTTGCAAATGAATGATGTATGTGAAGCCACTAATACTCCATACAAAAGCTAACTATTACCAGTTTGCCTTCCTGATGTTGGTCTCTAGATCGGTGCAATCCTTGGTAAATATATCGAGAAATGAGGTAACTTTTGCAAATGTAGAACAGTTTTTAAGTGAACTTCTTCCATCCATAATCCTGTATTCTCTTCCTTGATGGGCATATTTAAGTGAAGAGCCCGGATGAGGTGCTATTTCTTACAATATTTCTGTTGTTGCTATGCGACTTATTGCTCCAATATTTACAGAATTTGTATCATTTCTGGACGTTTCTAGTAACTGGCTCTGAATAAGGATCTTAGATAGTGTTAGTATAAGTTATACTTGTCCATCCTTGAAATATCCAGTTAGCAACTGAGACCCAAAAGTTTCTCCTATTACATGATTTTGATTTCTTGCTTTATTACTTTAATTGTTTAATATTTAGGTATCTGCAATTCCAAACTTTTATGTCCTTAGTTCAGTGAACTCTTTTCAATATGTATCTGAAATTATGTGCAGAATGAGTATAAACGGGGTCTTAGTGGCTGGAACTTTGACCTTGAGGATATGAAGGCTCAGGCTTCTCTGGTACAATGCCTACTCATTTGCTATCTTCAGAGTGTTAGTTTTGAAACTAGAAGAGTTCTTTAGGATCAGAATATAACCTTCTATCTTTTCCAATAAAGATTCAGGACGAAGATGCTGTTGCTGATAAAGACCAAAAAGGAAGCACAAGTTCCCTCCAAGGGTTGGATATCCAAGGAGGAAAATTTCAACGCCAGTTTTCCTTTAGAAGCCAATGTTCAGATACCACAGAACTTGTATGCCATCCTCTTGTTTTCCCCCTCAAGTCTTCCAGTATACTGCATAATACATTATAGTGTTCTTGCTAATAAAAAATTGCTTCACAGGGTGATAATAATCAACCACCTCTTCCTGAATCAGCAATCTCTACCTGTGCTTGCAACGAGTATGTCTTTGTGAATTGAAAATGTTTTTCATATCTTGAGTTTACTTTAATTTGATTTGTGTTTCTCCGCTATTTCATCTTTCACGAAACACCCTTAAAATTCACATAGCTTATTCTTGAGCATTTGGAGATCTGGTATTTTGTTTCTGCATTTTCCTTCTCATCAAAAGTTTGCTTTTCTAGTCCACCGTTTGAACTTATCTCATTTCTTTCTAGGGATAAAACTGTTAGATTCGTAGACGACACGAGCATTGCTAGTTTACTGCAGGAGCCCTATGATTCCTCAAAGGGTTCTATGCAGACTCTGAGCAATCTGGGAACGAATTTAAGGGGAAAATTCGAGTCAGAGGTTAATGAAAAATCATCAGAAAGGTCAATAATGTATTGCAATCAGAGGTTTGTATTATTTTCAGACCTATAGATGTTTTCCCTGTATTAACCATGGGATATCATTTGGTCCACGAATTTGATCCAACTGCAGTAGGATGCCTCAGCAGACTCCACCATTTTCTATTCTGACTGCCATTAGTTATCTCGCACTTATCCTTGATGACTATTGTAAAACAATTATCAAAATCTGCTTATGATGTATTCCTCTCCCCTAATATCATAAAATTGATTCTGAGAGTCATGAGCAGATCACTACTAGAAGTATAAAAAGTAAGATTTCTTTTTGAATATTAGAAGCTTGATTGGAAAATTTAAATATTCAACTGGAGTTGATTAGGGTCATTCCTTTTTATGTGGATTACTATGGTTTAAAAGAAAAAAAAAAAAAAAAAAGGAACAAGCGTATCCATCTCCCATCTGTTCTGAAAAATGTGATTTGTCTAAATTATGTTGGAACTGCTGAAATGGGATGCCAATTAAATAGAATGAATGGAATCAACTCAGAATGTTGAATTCATATAATTAACAACTATTTCTTTCGGCTATGTGTTGGTTGAAGATCTCTATCCAAGGGAACCTTATGTTTGGCCTCCTATCTCATTTATCATATGTTGTATCACACTTAATTTGCATTAGCAAGTTTCTCTAACAGTATTTCATAGAATTGACATAATTATGATGCATTTTTTTCTTTAATTTACTTACATTTATTCTTGTGGATCTTCTTCCTAGAATCACCAATAGAGGCTATTTTTTTTTCTCCCTTCTCTAAAGTATTTTTATGTCTTCTTTAGTACAACTATTGAGCTCCCAATGATGCCTTCAACAAGATAATTATCTAACTATTTCTCAACCAAAATTAATTGATTTTCTTTAATCCTTTTTTGGGTTTCTTTAATCCTTTTTTGGTTTCTTTCCACACTGCAGAATTTATGGGTTTGTGTTGATTTTGCAGTGAAAATTTTCAAATTCAACCTCAAAATGCATCCAGCTCCAACTGCGATGCTGTTCCTCGAAAAGTTGGGGGTATGCCACCCGAGACTAGTTCTAGAGCTTCCAAAGCATCAGGTAAGTCCTCATTGATATATATTTTTTATGATCTGATTTGTATAGTTTTCTTTGTAAAATTTCATGGTTTTTTAACTTTCTTTTTTCAATATGCATTTGATTAGCAGGAAATGGCGATGAACCAGATGAAAAGGCAAAAGGTCCTGTTGTTCAGCAACGAGGACGGTTCAAGGTTACATCTGAGAATGTTGAGTTTG
The DNA here is from genome assembly GCA_027405835.1 of Asclepias syriaca. NCBI lineage: Eukaryota > Viridiplantae > Streptophyta > Magnoliopsida > Gentianales > Apocynaceae > Asclepias > Asclepias syriaca. The sequence continues at coordinate 1,955,550 of CM049928.1, forward strand.
AGAAGGTGATTTCCTGCATAGAAAATTTTATTAGTTATGATATGTTTTAAAAAAGTCTAAAAATTTATTTTCGATTTCCACTAGGTTGGTTCTCCACTGCAGAAGAGTCAGAGTATGCAGGTTAGTTTAAAGAAAATTGTCTTCATTTTAACTCTCATGATCAATGTACATTCTTATGCTCATTGAACTTCTCCCCTCTCCCCTCTTCTCCCCCTTTCCCACATTTTCACAATTTGTTCTCTCGTTTGATGGTTAACTTCTTTTGATGACTTTATCAAATTAGTTTTGTTTAGATGTGCCTTATGGGTGCTTTAATGTTGATCCTATGATTATCCATTTCTAAGGCTTAGTTTTATGTTTAATTAGTAATCTATGGTATTTATACATGCTTCAGAAACTACAAACTGCTTCATCTGCTCAATTTTAGTTGATGATTGATATGACTTATGACAACTTATGGAAGCTCTCTACTGTCTGATTAGTCGCTGTTATTTATAGTACATGTTTGGATTATGCAGGTGATTTCTCAGCATCCTGCTGTATCTTCACCAGTAATTCCAACTGATGCCACACCACCACATCTCACTAATCCTTCCCTATATTACCCAATGTTGCTATCTCTTCTGGAAACTAATATTCTTCAGAGGGTATGGGTTAACTTAATAGTACAAACCTTTTCAAGGTTTAATTTTGCTAAGAGCTTGAAATGCTTGCTCTAATCTGGTCAGGAACAAATTTTGAATATTATGAAGCATCTTGCAATTGGGGATTCTACAGGTTGGAGCAACTTGTGTTTCTAATTGTTGTCATTGGGCTGAATAATTATCTTAGATCTGATTTGATGTATCAAGTTTTCAGTTAACCATGCATTGGATAGTGGTGGATGCACATCAACGAGTACAATTGCAGCTGATAAATCTGATAAATCTTTGGTATGTAATAAATGAAAAATTATGATCATAGTTCACATTTGTCCTCACCATAGTGCACTATCCTGTACCCAACTGATGACATAGTTAACAACATTTGCCACAGAAGGGGGAAAAGGGAAAGGAGTTTTTCATCTTGGAAATTAAAGTCTTGTATCTTTCTGAGATTTCCTGACTTTTTTCACATGTGAAATTCGTATTGATCTTCTCCTATTGTGTGTAGTTGGAATTAGCTCATGATCGAGAGAAGGATTTGCTTCACCAAGTATCTGATTTACAATGGAGGTAGCCTTTCTTTTCACAAAAGATTTACATATACATATATATATATATATCAAACTATAATTACTTTTCTGTGCCCTTCACATATGTAGGCTCATACATGCCCAAAATGAACTTTTGGAAACAAAAAACACAACATCCAGAGGCTGATTTTTAAACTTCAATTGAAATTGTTACCTTCTATTGTTTGAGCTTTCTTCGTGCCAAAAAAACATGCTATAGGTGTTACCTCATGTTTTGATATTAGTATCTTGTGCATCTGCAACAAGTATCTGTCAAACATGCTATATCTGAACTGTTTGCAAAAGAGTTAGAAAACATAAAGGGGAAAAAATCAAAAGTATCTGTTAAATAGGTCAGATAAATAGGCCAGCAGTGGGTATTTTTCCACATTTTGATATAATAACTCCATCATCTGAGAGGAAGTAGTTCAGTGGATGATCTATTTTTGTCCTTTACCTTTAATGCTGTACGTATATTTTCCTCACTTCATTTTCTTGGACATGAGCTCTATTATATAAGCAACTCTTTAGATTGAAGTATTAGTGGAAGTGGAAAAAGTTTATTGGTGTAACACGTCATTTCTAATAAATTATTCAATTAATTTCATATAAAAACTTTTTCTTTTTTCTTTTTATTTTTTATGGTATTAAGTTCCTTGATGAACTGACAGAAAAGGGCACATCTATATGTAGTTTTCTTATATTTTTCTTTCTCATTTAAAACAGAAATACTTATTTATTTATGAAAATAATTTTATCAACCAAAAAAATTCATTTATCGTATAAGTTGTGGCTGAAGATTAAGATTAAGATTTTATATGATATGATATAGTACAAAAAAGATAATTGCAACTAACCTTTTTCTTCCGAACCACTAACTGTTTCCAAACAAATTAAAGGTATCTTAAGGTTTGATTTCGATTAGGTTTTAGTTGGGAAGACATAAGAAAATTCGATTCGATTTAATGGTAATACTGTTACTGGTAGGGTATAGCACCAAATCATCCAGAAATACGCCCAGGAAATCTTCTTGGCTTAAAAAAAAAAATATATATATATATATTTATTTATCCAACATTATAAAATATCTTTTAAAAAAGATAAAAAAAACAAAAATGGGAGGTTCCATTTACAAAAGCCAAATGACGTGCTGTAGTTTTCATTCTTTATTTTTTTTTTTCATTTTATTAGCGGTGGCTGGGAGGAATGGGTGTTTTCCTCATGTGCGTTCATTTCGATTACCTATTAATTAATGTCTTTCTTTCCATGACTTGTCTGTATTCCATTTTAGTAGTTACTAATTGATGAGTTTTCTTTTCATTTTCCTTTTCCAATTTCATATTCACTTCATTTAAGCCTCTAGTCTATTATATCTGTCCCAACAATTTTTTTTTCTTCAATATAATTAAAAAAAAAAACTATTATTACATTTATTTTAAAATAAACAAATAAATAACATTAATTGTGTTTCTGTTTTCCATTTCAATCACAATTCATTTTTAGTGTAACAAGAATTTGCCCCACTTCACCTAATATTTGAAATCTTGATACATAAAACATCACATAAATGTGTTTTGTCCACATTCATGATGTTAACAAAATTAATTTTTTTATGTGCGGTGGAAACATACAATATTTCATATTTTTGTTTTAAAAAAAATAAAATTGTATTTTAAATCATAATTATCTTGAAAACATGATAAAATCAAAGTTTAGTAATACTTAACTTTTCCTTTTTCTACATGATGGAACAATTAAAGAAAAAGAGGAACTAAATACCATATTTATACTTAAAAATTGACTCTTTTCATACATCACGTATCCCTAATAATTTCATTCCTTTCTTTTTTTTTTTTTTTAAAACATATATATATATATATATATATATATATATATATATTATATATATTTTGTAATGTTTTAAACTCATGACTTCTTAAAATTAAATATATAATAAAATAATTTAATAGTGTTAATGGAAATTTAAATAAAATAATAATAAGGGATGATGAATAAATTGGTAAACTTGCACGTCTCTAACAACTATATAACTTCTTAAGTTAGTAAATCTGATTATTGAATTATTATATTACTACTTTTCGCTATTTTTGAAGTTCTACGTTATAAAATTGCTATTACAAGAAAACAAAAAAAAAAACAGAGAAAGTGAAAGATACGAAAACAAACATATACATACACACATAATATATATATATATATATATATATATTATGTTCAATCTTTTACGTCCTGTTTGGTAAGAATGTAGTTGAGCTAAGTGTATCAATGGATTTTGTTCTCCCTCATCAGATCCTCTGTTCTTTTGCCATTTTATCAATGTATCCTCCCCAGAACAAAACTTCCTTAAAAGATTAAAAAAAAATTACTTTTTAAATCTTTCATTTCAATTTTATATAATGAAAAAAAAAGATAATTAAAAAATTTGATAACTTAACTCAAATTGAAAAAAATACAATAAAAATATTAAATGCGTATGAAGAACCGTACGTATGAATTTCAATGTTGAATGCGTAATTAAACTTTATTTTTCATAATGCTTTTCCCATACTTATACTATAAATCATTTTCTTTCATATACAACAATAATATATATATAAATAATTATTCATAATAATTATTATTATTATTAATTGAGTTACACGTGTTTCATATATTTTTTATGACACTTGGCTGAGTGAGTGTGTATATATATATACCCGGTTGTTATCTTTGGTGTGTCTAAATCGTATTAATGTTTTTTTGGGTACGACGCCTAACCCCCACACCTGTGCCCTACCATGGGTTTGAAGACAATATGTGTAGTTTCAGCAAGCTTCAAGGACTAATTGGATATTAGTCATTGTCAAATTTGAGTTGGGGTGCAATTTAGCAGTAAGAGTTTGGGGGGATATATGCTGGAGTAATCCTTCAACAATTTATATGCTTTTTTTAGTTCTAAAAATTATAATCTTTTAATACAAAACAAAACAAAATGATGGTAATCAATTGAAATACGTTTTCTTGGTTATTAATGTATGGTAAAAGATTTGAAGAGGAAAAAACTGTATAAAGTGAGTGTACTTAGTCTGAAGTTTCTGTTTATTGTCGAGACTGCGTGCAAAAAGTGTGGATCTTGGAGAAAGGACGGACTGTCCTTTATCACACTCTTTGTTTTTTTCTTTTGCAGTTATACTACTGGTAGTACTATATATATATCAAAGTGGGATTTTGTTTTTCTGCTTCTAGTTAAGTTTCAACGTGGAGATGGAGGGAGAAAATGTGGCAATGGTTCAAGAAAGGAAAACATTGGAAACTGATAGAGTTTCTTTTCATGGGAAAAAGGATGGTCCTTTGTTTTCTTGGCCATGGGAGAACCTTGGTAATTACAAGGTATGATGATAACAAGTCATTTTTTCACCAAAAGAAATATTTTTTCATTATGGGTTTTCTGAAAATGTGTGTTTTTTTTTAAATGGGCAGTACTTGTTCTACATAGCACTTTTTGCAAAAATTTTACATACTAGGGGAGAAACCAAGGAAGGTATTCTATGCTTTCATATTCTGCAGTTGTGTGACTTGCGAGCATCCATTTATCAATTCTGGAGCATGCATAATATGATGCTTTTCAGAAATAGAAACCACTGGATTTCTCAACAAGGCATAGATTACAAGCAGATTGATGCACAGTGGCACTGGTCTGCAACTACTGTTTTTCTTTTACAATTGAATTGGTTTTTTCATAGTTTCTTTGTAATATTAATTGTAACATGTTTGTCTGAAAACAGGGATAATTTCTTGATACTTGAAGCTATTCTGGCATTACTTGCCTGTTTCATCTTCCCAACATCATTAAACAAACTTCCCTTTTGGGACAGCAGGGGAATTATTTGTTGTCTGGCACTACATGTTGGAATCTCAGAGCCACTGTATTATTGGTTTCATAGGTTATTATTACATTCTCCCCATTTCTTTTCAAATTACCACTGGCTACATCATAGCTCTAGAGTTCTTCATCCTCATGCAGGTAAACTAAATTCCTGGAGGTGTGTGTGATCTATTTATTTTACTTGTCCTAGAAAACTAGCTAATACATATATTTCTGCAGCTGGGCATGGATCATTTCTTGAACACCTACTGTTAGGTGTAGTTGTTGGAATTCCAACTTTGGGAACTGCCTTACTTGGTTATGGCTCAATAATCTTGATGTACACTTACATCTTGCTCTTTGATTACCTTAGATGTTTGGGACACAGTAATGTTGAAATTGTCCCTCATCGCCTCTTTCAGACCATACCCTTTCTTAAATATATCATATACACTCCCACGTAAGTCTTTTACTGTTGTTTTCTTCAGAACTTAATTCTCTCTCTGTGTGTATGTATGTTTATGAATGAAAGCTTTCTGTTTTGGCTCTGCAGATACCACAGTATACACCACAAAGATAAACAAACTAATTTCTGCCTGTTTATGCCTCTTTATGACATCCTGGGAAAGACTACAAACATCCATTCCTGGGATCTGCACAAAGAATTAAGTTCAGGAATAAGTGAGTCTTTGTGAACCTTGTTTTCTGGTTCCAATTTATTGTCATCTGCCATCACTTGAACAACATATTCTTCATTGATGAACAGAGGAAAGAGTGCCAGACTTTGTGTTCCTTGCACATGTGGTGGATATGATGTCATCCATGCATGCTCCATTCGCCTTCTTATCATTCAATTCCCTACCTTTTAGCACAAAGTTATTTTTGATTCCTTTTTGGCCATTCTCCTTTCTGTCAATGCTTGGGATGTGGGCAAAGTCAAAGACATTTTTGTTCAGTTTCTACCATCTCAGGGGTCGACTGCACCAGACCTGGGTTGTGCCAAGATATGGTTTTCAGGTTACTTCTACACTCTTCCATTCTGCTTCTGATCCATATATGTATATTACCTCTGCTATTGTAAATTAAACATAATTTTTACTCCATGTTTTTAAGGTTGTCTGATTCTTATGGTATTTGCAGTACTTCTTGCCTTTTGCTGCAGAAGGCATAAACAAACTTATTGAAGAATCTATCCTGAGAGCTGATAGAATTGGTGTAAAGGTCATTAGCCTCGCCGCCCTAAATAAGGTTAGCCGGCTTTTCCCCCTCACTTTTCTCAGATGGAATTCTTTAGCTTCGGAAATATATATATGTATGTATATATCTTTTCAGAATGAAGCGCTGAATGGAGGAGGAACACTCTTTGTGGACAAGCATCCCAACCTTAGGGTCCGTGTTGTCCATGGAAACACCTTAACAGCTGCAGTGATCCTAAATGAGATTCCTCAGGATGTTACTGAGGTGTTCTTGACCGGTGCAACTTCAAAGCTTGGTAGAGCCATTGCCCTCTATCTTGCTCGGAAAAAAGTCAGGATAATGGTTAGACCACAAAAACCTGCTAACCTCTTTACTTTTTTAACCATTCCAATCTGTATTTTCTAACTTGGATCATCACAAACAACTGCAGATGCTTACTCAATCGACAGAAAGATTCGTTAAAATCCAAAAGGAAGCACCTAAGGACTGTCAAGAATATCTAGTTCAAGTCACTAAGTATCAAGCAGCTCAGCACTGCAAGGTAACTATTTTTATATATACATACATATCTATCAGCTCAGCACTAATTCCTATTTTTCCCTCCTCACCAGACTTGGATTGTTGGCAAATGGACTACTCCTAGAGAACAGAGTTGGGCTCCCAAAGGAACACATTTTCACCAGTTTGTTGTTCCACCAATCATTCCTTTCCGCAGAGACTGTACTTATGGAAAGTTGGCTGCAATGAGACTTCCAGAAGATGTTGAAGGCCTTGGTTCATGCGAGGTGCACACCCCCACCCCCACCCCTACCCCCACATCCAAAAACCAAAAAGAAAGCATCTTTAAAACACATAATCAAAAGGGTTTTTTTTTTTTTTTTTCTCTGTTGAATGATGATCTCTGTTTCTTCTTCTGTCTGCTTGTTCTTGTGCAGTACACAATGGGCAGAGGAATTGTTCATGCTTGCCATGCAGGAGGTGTGGTTCATTTTCTTGAAGGTTGGGAACACCATGAAGTGGGAGCTATCAATGTAGATCAAATTGATGTTGTCTGGGAAGCTGCCTTAAGACATGGTCTGAAGTTGGTTTAGCTTTCTCAAACCAAACAAACATTTTATATATATATACCGGCCACCGCCGGACAGATATTAATAAGTAGTAGCTTGCAAATATTTCCCAGTTCTAACTAAAAAAAAAATGTCATTCTTTTGCAAGTAACAACACTTACATTACTTAATAATCAAAGTGTTCTTCATTCACAGTAACATGTGAAACATACATATCTATATATATATATAATATATATATAATTTTTCTTGCTTCTCTTCTTTCCCATAGAATTTGTACCATTTAATTTTGAATTATTTCTTTTGTGCACATCAATATATTATATTAAATTTTCGATCAATTTTAAGATTAATTGTTTTTTCTGTTTCATTTACGTAGAAAGTAAAAATTTTAGTAATAACCTAATAATCTTACCGACTAAAAACACTGGAAAAAAATAAAAAAAAAAATCCGATTGTTAAGGAAATTTAATAAAATTTTCCGCCTGAAAATCCTCTGATAAAACTTGTTCTTCACCAGATCTGGAAAGGCGGGGTTTTTACTGCTTCAAATTTCTTGAATGACCAAACACCTGTCCTAAGAAGAAGGAAAACAAAGCTTCTTCCTGATCTTTTTTGTGTATAAATACTTACCACCATTTTCCTTAATTCTTCACCCACAGCAGAATAATAATTGTTTCATCCTACAATTACTACTGTACCCTTCCCCCCACAAAAAAAAAAAAAAAGAAAAAAAAGATAAAAGAGAAAAAGAAACCATTTTTATTTTACGGAATGAATTCAAAAATCCATTTCTTGTTCTCCTTTTTCATTTTCTTTAACATTCCATCAATAAATTCCTTCAACATAACAAAATTACTAAGTGAATACAGTGATTTCAGCACATTCAACACTTACCTGAATCAAACAGGGCTGGCAAAAGAGATCAATTCAAGGCAAACCATAACAGTTTTGGCTGTTAACAATGGTAATATTTCACCCCTTTCTGGGAAATCACCAGATGTGCTGAAATCCCTTATGAGTGTACACGTTGTTCTTGATTATTATGATATCAAAAGACTCCATAATATCCCCAATAGGACAATCATCCTCACCACACTGTTTCAGTCCAGTGGCAAAGCTCGTGGCAGACAAGGTTTCGTGAATGTTACAGTTGCCAAAGGCTCAACAGATGTAAAGATTGGTTCAGCAGTTACAGGTGCAGCATCAGGAGCAAGCTTGGTGGGATCTGTAATTCAGCAGCCTTTTAACATTTCTGTGCTGGAAATTAGTAGTGTTATTATCCCACAAGGGCTTGATAATTCAACATCCCCTGTACCATCACCTTCTCCAAGACCAGCAAAATCTCCTAGTCCAAATCCAGCTAAAGCTCCTTCTCCAACAAAGCATCATAATTCTCCACCTTCTCCTCCTCCATCTGATTCACCGTCTCCGGCAGCAGATGCTGCTGATTCGCCGAGATCTGATTCCTCAGATAATACAGCAGACTCCCCAAGCTCAAACCTAGGCCTTCAAGAAACTGTTCTTGTCCTAATTTCATCTGTTGTGATGTTCCTTGCTGTTTTGCTTTGAGGATTAAGCATCACCAATTGGCTGAATTTTTCATTTTCTTTGTTGCTTATCAGTTTTCTTGATGAATTTGTATCAGCATGATGAAGTTGCAGTCAGTTTGACATTACTCATTCTGAAATAAATCATTCTGCTGCTCATATTTTTCCATGTAATTTGAAAGCTGATCCAATTTTCTATGAGAATTCTTACAATTTATTCACACACACACACACACACACATATATATATATATATATATATATATAGAAACAAAAAGTGCAAGCTCCTAAGAGCTGAGTTGAAGAAACCTAAGTGCCATAGGATGTTTAGCTTCAGAAAGTTGATCAGGTTTGAGGATTTCAACAATCTCACCGTCCACAAGAAGGCAAACTACATCAGCAATCCTCTGGATTTGTTTGATGCTGTGAGAAACCATCACAATAGTCATACCTTTCTCCTTCTTTAGCTTTACAAGGACATCTTCAATGTTCTGTGTTGATATTGGATCCAATGCACTGGTTGGTTCATCCAGCAGTAGAACCTGGAAGAACACAATCATCAGTTTTTCATTTGCTTTCAAAACTCAAGAAACTTGTAAGAAAAAAAAAAAAAAAAAGTTTGAAATCTTACCTCTGGTTCATTGGCCAAAGTTCGTGCAAGTGCAACTCTTTGAGCTTGACCAACAGATAATTCTCCACCCGATTTACTGAAAAAAGAGTTATCAAGATCTGCCAGAGTCAGCAACCTGTAAACCTCATCGTCAGTTAGTTTCTTGCCTCTGAGTTGTGGCCCGTAACGAACATTATCAGCAACAGTGCCTACCAAAGATCCAATTTTTTTTTTTTCCAATTCTTAGGCTAATCAAAACAATCTATATTTGGAAATTGAATTTGTTTCCTTTTAAAGAAAAGAAAAATGAAATGAATCAAGAATCTGTATTACTACCTTCAAAGAGAACAGGAAGCTGAAATAGCATGGCTACTCTGCGGCGAAGACTAAGTACATCAAGATCACAAATGTCATCACCATCTAAAAAGACAGTACCAGAAGGAGGCTCCCATAATCTGTTCAGAGCCCTTAAAAAGGTTGACTTTCCACTACCACTAGGCCCTATCACTCCCATTATAACACCCCTGGGTATGTTCGCGTTGACTTTACTCAGTATCGAATCACCCTTGTCCGATACTCTGCTCAGTTCCCTCACCTGAATTTTCGTCTCGCATCCCTTTTCATTCTTGTTCACGTCCACCGCCAGCAAATGCTCCCGTACACCATCTAGACCTGCACAATCGTCAAAGATAGGACATTTAAATTGATTCTATAACTAAGATTCTTGAAATTGATTAGAACTGAAAAATAAGGCATGTTCTTCTAACCTCGGAAAGAACCCATAGAAGAAAAACAAGGAATCTTGGGGGAAATTAAAATCTATAGCTGGTGTTCTTAATTAGTAGGCTCAAGAAGAAAAGAAAAGACCTTCCCCTGTTGTAGCGACACCAGTTTGGGACTTTGGACAGACCTTCCAAAATGAATCTGGCACCACTAACACCAAAAGTAAGTGGATTATTATTCTTCTTATTATTAATTCTAATATTCTGGGTCAATTGGAAAGGGACAAAGAATCTCCCACATGATCGAGGTTACCCAATTAATTCTCATCCTGGGATGTCTTGTCATGGATGACACCGTAGCACGACAATAAGTACGGTTTTTCTTTTTTCTTGGATATGCTAAGGTTCTTACTAGGGAAGGAAGATTGAAAGCTTAGAAGAAGGGTTTTAAACAGAGGAAATTTTGTTTACTTTTGTTTTGGATAATTACTAATTAGGAGAAGGAAAAGCTAAAAAAAATAAAAATAAATATATATATATAAATATAATATTGTAAGTGTCTATTTAAAAGTGTCTCCTTTTTTGTGAATTTCTTCATTTTTTCTGGATTCCAAATACAAGTCTTTATTTTGCTTTTGTCATAGGGGTTGAATATAGCACAATGTGGCTTTTGGAATTTATTCGGTGCTGATGCTCAAGGGTCAGGGAGTTGTGGTAAATATGGCGATTAGATCACTGTCCTCAAGCGCACATAGTCTTGTCCGATGGCATCTCTCTCGCCCCAAGATTTCACAACGCTTCTGGAATCATACTTCGGCTCAATCTCTTCCAGACCCATCATCACCTTCTTCTGACCTTGTGAACGAGCTTTCTCGCATTCTTAGCGATTACAGAAGCCCCCACCACGATATTCACTCAGCTCTCGCTCCATTTTCTTCCAAAATCTCCACTAACTTGGTTGAACAAGTGCTTAAGAGGTGTAAAAATCTTGGCTTTTCTGCTCATAGATTCTTTCTTTGGGCCCAAGATTTACCCGGTTTTAGTCACAGTGTGGAGAGTCATCACATCCTTGTTGAAATTCTGGGAAGTAGTAAGCAGTTCCCCTTGATATGGGATTTTCTTGTTGAGATAAGGGACGCTAAATCTTGTGAGTTTAGCCCAAAAATTTTCTGGCTTGTTTTCCGGGCTTATAGTAGAGCAAATTTACCTGCTGATGCAACTAGGGCCTTCACTAAGATGCTTGATTTTGGGATTCCACCCTCTCTGGATGATCTTGATCAGCTTCTTCACCTGCTTTGTAAGAGAAAGCATGTTCAACATGCCCATGAATTCTTCGACAGTGTTAAGATGGATTTCTCTCCAAGTGCCAAGACTTACAGCATTCTGATCAGGGGTTGGGGCCAAATTGGTGAGTCAGGAATTGCACGAAAGCTTTTCGATGAAATGCTTGAAAGAGGGTGTACTATTGATCTGCTTGCTTATAATAGCGTATTGGAGTCATTGTGCAAGGGAGGGAATTTGGATGAAGCATATAACTTATTTAAGGAAATTAGGTCAAAAGGGTTGCAGCCAGATGCTTTTACCTATTCAATCTTCATTCATAAATTCTGCGAGGCAAATGATTTACATTCAGCTTTTCGAGTTTTAGACAGATGAAAAGGTACAAACTTGTGCCAAATGTGTTTACTTACAATTGCATTATAAAGAAACTCTGTAAGAATGATAAAGTTGGGGAAGCTTACCAACTTCTAGATGAGATGGTGGACATGGGTGTTTTACCAGATGTGTGGAGTTACAATGCAATTTTGTCTTTCCACTGTGATCATAACGAAGTGAACAGAGCATTTAAGCTGATATCAAGAATGGATGAATTCGAGTGCAGGTTAGATAGGCATAGCTATAACATGGTGCTGAAAATGCTTATTAGGATAGGAAGGTTTGATAGGGTGGAGAAGGTTTGGGATAGTATGGAAAACAGATGTTTTTATCCTTCAGTCTCTACTTATGCTGTAATGATCCACGGTCTCTCCATGAAGAAAGGGAAACTTGAGGAGGCCTGCAAATATTTTGAAATGATGATTGATGAAGGAATTCCACCTTATAATGCAACATGTGAATTGTTGAGGAACAAACTTATTGGAATGGGGTTTGCAGAGCAGACGGAAATACTTGCAGACAAGATGGAGAGAAGTACTTCTTGTTCAATACAAGAGTTATCAAATGTAATGCGTGGCAACAGACCTCGACCTCGTGCAACATCCAAAACCGAAGAAGAAGAAGAGAAGATATTCAGATGATAGTGACTACTGAAAAATGAGTATGAATCATTTGGTGAACAATTTCTTTTAATCTTTTTTTCCTCAGAAAAATGAGCTAATTCCTTGATCATTATGCTCAACTATTCATGAATAAGTGAAACAGTTCTTTCAACTAACAATGGAAAACTTGAAATTCTGTCAATTCTTCTAGTTGATCTGCTCAAATCATCATCAATTCTTGAAGATGATTGCTTGATTTTCTTAAAGATCAGGAGAAAAAGGAGGGGTGAAGAATTTCAAGAATGCATTACTAGCTTGTAAGCTTCATGATAAAGAATGAATCTTTCTGCAAATCCATATCCTCAAAATTGTAGTAAGAAGCAAAAAGGGATTTATTCATGTTCTAAACTCAACTATGAACTGGTTTGGAGAGGGAGAGGAAAGAGGCATTTTATCCGAAGTCTAAAGAATCAAGGAGATTTCCATAGCTGAAAACTACTGTCATATTGATATTGATCTCAGCAGGATTTCTTCACCGGCTGTTCTTGGAGATGATTTCTGATTATAAAGTATTCAGGTAAGTTAGTCTGAGGTGAAAAACAGGAATAGGATTCAGGTAACCATTTGCAGTGCAGGAAAAGAATATATATATATATATATTGAAGATCATTGTTCAGAATGATTTCTTCTTTTTGTTTCCAAATATTGTAAGAAAAAAATTGGTGGGAACTGAGATTTTCTTGATTGACTAAATGCTAATGGTAAGAAGGGAAGGTAATATGATTTCTCTACTTCTTCATGGTGCATGAAAACATTACAAGGATTGGCTCAAAGCTTACTGAATTCCTGGGATGAATGAAATTTTCTTGATTTATTTTTATTGTTTTTCCTCTCTGTGTGTGGTTTATATATATATATATATATATATGTGTGTGTGTGTGTGTGTATTAAGATTCTTCTTTCGTTTTGATACCCAAACGAAAAATGAAAATAGACTATATATATCCTTAAACTATTAGTAAACTCAGACGTATTGAAGATGGTGTGGACATCACAGCCAATGAGAATTAGCCACGGCGACATAGTCCCAATATTATAGAGAGTAGAATTCACGAGGAAACAGGCGCGTGTAAAATTAGAAACTTCCGCAAATAAAACATAAAATAAGAAAATACCCCCAAAAACATTACTCTTTCTAATCAGACACAAAAACGATAAAAAGAGAGAAGAAAGAAAAGAAAGAAAGAAGAGAGAGAGAAAGGGGAGAGAGAGAGTGTGTGTATCGAAGAGAAGAGCGATCAGAGATATTAAGGGTCTTCAATTCTGATTCAAATTTGGAAAAAAATAGAGAAAAATTTTGCAGAATTTTAAAGAGATAATTGTAATGCAAAACAATTGTTAGAGAGAGAAAGAGAAGGGAATTAAGGAAAGAAGAGAGCTACGGAAGAAGAAGCAGCCTGGGTTCCAACGAACAAGTAATACTGATACTAAATTATTTTTGGTATATTTTTTGGGTCCAGAATTCAAATCAGTATCAGGGGCTCGAATAAGGTGAGCCCATGAATTTTTTTGCCTCTACGTAGACTGATTTGTCTCACTTTTCAAGCTTAAATCTGTGTTCTTTTAATAGAATTGTGTACAAAAGAATTGAACTTGAAGTAGGAAACTTCAAGCTTGAATCTTTTGATAAAAAGCGGCATTTTATGTTTGTACGGCGGTTTGGTATAAAATATTGCAAGTTTTAGCTATTTAAATTTGTCGACTTTGTACTTTTACTTGGACGTACAGCGAGGTATCTTTGGCGGGTTTCGGTTAACAAATGGAAGCTTAGCTTGGCCTGGATTGGGTGGGGTTGAAGTTTGAAAATTTCTGCAATTGGGATTTTGGAGGGAGAGTTAGTTGGAAATTGGGATCTCAGGGGGCGTCAACTCAATCCCTCCAATCTTTGTGTATGCTTCAGAATCTGGATTTAGGAGATGGATTTTGGTTTGGCATTGTATGAGTTGATCATGGAGGGATTAAATCTTGTTTGGAAGATGGGTTTCTGGAATTGGAGCAAAACCCTAATTTAGTAGTGGTGTTGGGCTCACGGTTTGGTGTATTCTGTTGAAATTTTGATACATAGAGTTTGTGTTTCATTGTGTATGGATTTTATGTGTTGATCGAAATGCAGCCGCCACAGCAGCATTCACGGATCAATATCGCCGACTTGAAGGCTCTGATAGTAAGAAAACTAGGGCCTGAAGGGTCCAAGCAGTATTTTTATTATTTGAATAGGTTACTGAGTTTGAAGCTAAGCAAGGGTGAGTTTAATAAGCTTTGCATAAGGATTTTAGGCAGAGAAAATATTCCACTACATAATCAGTTCATTCGCTCGATTCTGAAGAATGCTTGTACTGCAAAAGTTCCACCACCAAGTTTTGACAATGACATTCTGAAGTCTGTAAGTGCAGTTGGTGGCAAAGAGTCTCCCAGTGATGGTTATGAGCAAAATGGAATCCATGCTTCTACTGCCCAGACTTCTACTCCACAAGGTTTGTCAAATGGGGACATGCTGCCTTTGTCACCCCGAAAGGCCAGGACAGGGTATCGTGATCGAAAACTTGGGGATCGTCGTAGTGCACTTGGCCCAAATGGGAAGAAAAGTTTCCCTTCTCAGCAGTTGGCAAGCAAAGAGTCTACTGATTTCAATGTTATCTTGGAAAATGGGATATCCAATCAACCTGATATTCAGGGACCCATGCAGCATCATCAAGGGCTTTTGCACCAAGCAGAAAATGATAAAGAGAGTTCAGCTCAATTCCCTGTTAACTTTCTGTAATAAAGGGTTCATCAGATGGTCCAGCTTCTGTACATAGCAAGGACAATGAAGTAACATTTAGGGAAGAAGGGGAAGAGATTTATAATAGGAGTCAGCTACAAGCCCCTCTTGGAGTTCCATTTTGCCCAGTTAGTGTAGGTGGGGCACGCAGAGTGGTGCCTATTGCAAGTAGCAGTAAATGTGTTAGCACTTTCAGCTCTGGTGTCTTGTTGGACAGTGTAACTCTGAGAGAACGTATGGAGCAGATTGCTGTCTCACAGGGCCTTGAAGGTGTGTCAATGGATTGTGCCAATCTGTTGAATCATGGTCTGGATGCTTACTTGAAAGGTTTAATTAGCTCTTGTGTAGATCTAGTGGCAGCAAGATCTGGGCATGAACCAATAAGGAACAGGAAACAACAGGCATACATGAAGCTTCTTAATGGTGTTAGGCCTGGTCATCTCTATCAGCTTCAAAATAGTGGTAGGCCTTTGGATGTCGTACCTGAACATAAACCACGTCCCCCCATATCTTTGCAAGATTTTCGGGTTGCAATGGAGCTGAACCCGAAGCAGCTAGGTGAAGATTGGCCATTGCTGCTGGAGAAAATATGTACACACTCATACGAGGAATAAGATGTGGCTGGCCTTTTTTCTTGATAAACTGCAATTGGATTGGTCCCTACTGGATCAGAAGACATGCTATTCTTCTGGGCTTTCAGTTCATCAGCAATATGATGTTTCTTCATTGCCTCTTGAACCAGTGTCCTGATCCTGAGGTAAAATTTTGTCTCTTCCTAAAAGAATAGGGACCACAGCAGGAAACCCTTGTTTAATCCTGCAATGGGGCTTGCCGCAGGTCGGAACTACCCCCATTCGTCTGCAACCACCTGTAAGGGATTTGAAGAAATGAATTCCCATGTTTGGTTGCATTGTTGTATGATTAGCTAAATCTCACTTCATATTTTCTGCCTTTTCCTGTAATTTACAGTCAATGAGAAAATTTAGAACAGTTTTGCAGGAATAATATGTGTAGTTTAGGGACTTTAATAGGAAGGTGAAAGTGCGTATGCTAGATTTCATGTGTATGTATCTTCAACGTCAAGATTGATTGAATCCTAATTAACAACACGTTTTCACTTTTCGTCAAAGTTATTAAGATTATTTTTTACCATATTGGTGATCTATAAAATTTTAATTTCTTTCAGTCTTACTGGTGTGTGGCACACTTTAACTACTTTACTATTATGTAGTGCTTCCATCCTCGATAATTCTGTGCTTCTGAATTCAGTTTTATCTTGCAAGTTTGCTATCATGCACTCTGTGCCATTGGTATTGTTGAAAAAAGGGATAGGATTCTGAATGATTCCGTGACAAGCAATCTTTATGTACTCAAATTTACAACTTAGTGGAGCAGGAGATGCGAGACATCTGTTAATTTGGCTCTCTCTTTGTATATCGCATCCTCAAGCAGTCATAGAAAATGTTGGATTAATCTTTCGCATAGGATGGATGTTTAGTTAGGCTGTTTAAATATTTTTAATATGTGTATCTAACGTCAGCTTGACAAGTTAACTGGTTGCCTTAGTGGGAATACCTTGCAATTTATATATTGCTTCTACGACTAGCGGTATAATTGCTTTATATATTACTTTCTAGATACTTTATGAAAGTTAGTTGTCTTGTTTCCCTAAGAGCTCTTGATTTATTCATTAATGTACCAATCTTCTGCAATAGTATGCGTGTTTAAGTGGAAAAGTACAATAATTTGTTCATCATGGCTCTTGATATATCTTTTTTTTTTATCTTATTAATTCTTACACTTAATATTTATACTTATATGTTTATGCAATCATCTTGAATGTGCAAAAGAATATTTATCATCAGCATATTGGAGTCTGGGCAAACATTTACTTTAATTCTAATATTCTTCTTGCATAATAACATAAGTGTGCGATTTTAGGTGAATGCATTACTATGCTACTATTTCAGCTACTTTTTCGGATTTTGAATTTTTGGCGCTCCTTTCTTATGGCTGATAACATATTCTAGTTAGCCTTTTGCCTATGACTGACAGATTGGTGAAGTGTACTTTAAATTATTGAATTAAAAATGACATGCATGCAACATATGATAACTTCTTTCTCTGAGTTAATTTTAATTTATTCAGTTAAATTTCTCAGTTTATGCTTGTAAGTTTAGTACTCTTTTTTAATACACAGTATAGCATTTACATGTTGTTTTATCTAGAAAGAAAGAAAATTTATAGAGAAAATTATCCTTAAATTCTTCCCAAATATGAAGTAGTGTACTATTTTGAGGAAATGTGATAACAAGTCCCTAGCCTTGTGAATATTTAATCCCAGCTGCATGAAAAGAAGTTCCTGGAGAATCAGAAGTTTCTGAAATGGGGGGAAAAGCAGTTACCTTACCTCAGAATTACCCTTCAACAGTGACTAAATGGATTCTGTGAGATCCTTCATTTCAATTTCACAGAAGAACTTGTAACTATTACGTATATTCTGCTGATACTTACTTTTCCTCCTTTTTTTCGATAATTCTGGACTTTTGGAGTTTCCTTTTCATGTCAAGGTTAGCATCATTTTCTATCTTCACTTTCTTTTTGAATGAACGTGGTATGCATTTCATTCAAACATACCATGCATCAGAGTTTTGGTACAGTGGCAATTATTTCTGAGTTTATTCCCTAGTCTACGGGTGACCATATTGAGCTCAAATGTGATTCCTTTCTGCTACTCTTGATGAGGTGCTTTTTAACTTTCATCCGTCTTCTGTAAATTATTTTCCCTCCGAAATCATTTTAACATTCCTGATTCATGCTATGAACTTACAGGATTTCCGGTACTTAGTCGCAGCAGAGTGATGATGTCAAGCATTAAATTGAAATTCTCCGGTGAAAAAGAAATGGGTACTTTCCTTTTATGTCACTTCTCTTGGCTAACTTGTAAAATGCATATAGTTATATATTTGAAGCTATGGTACTTTCCTTTTTGGCTTTTCGAGGCAATTATTCTGTTAAACTGTACTACAGGCTGAATCTCTGAACTTCTTTGATCCCCCTTAGCAGTTATTCATATTATTAATGTATTACAATTCCTGCAAAACACTTCAAAATTTACTGCCTTCTGTGTTTAAGAATTGTTGTTCCTATTTGTTTTTTGGTGAGAGCCATGAATGATGAATCTCCCCAGATGGACTCTGGTCCATGTTCAATTATTTTTTGCTTGTCAGATGCCTATGAAGAGATTAAAGCTTCAGGAGAATTTTGAGGAATTACCAGTAAAAAGATAATTATATTTTTATTCAAATTAGGAGATAATTTGTTTATTTAGCCATTCTAAACTACAAAAAGATCTACAGTTTGTAGTGTGAGGTTTGAATATGAACAACAATTCTTTGAGAGATTTAGGAATTTCTTTGAGAGAACTGCTTGCTGCATATTTTTTACCTGCCAAAATGTTTAGTTATTTGATAAGGTTATGAACTGTAACCAAATTCAAATTACTGCACAAGAACCCTATAAAAAAGTTGCTGCTTTTTGCCACTTTCTGTTTTTGTGAATGTTTTTCTTGTTTTTGACTCATCCAGAGAAAATGGAAGTTAGTTATTATCCTGTCTTTGGAAAAGGTTCTGTATTCTAATGTTAAATTAGTGTTCCGCTTGGATATGCCATGTTGAATTAGTAATTCTTGGATTTGCTATACCAAGTTATGTTAGGTGTTCGGTTATAGCAGCGAATATGGATGATGAACTTGAACTCTCTGAAACCACGTATCCATGCGAAAAAAATTCATTTCTTTGAAGATGGAAGATGGATGATGAACTAATCATACATAAGGGGGAGGAAAACTGAGCTCACTGGAATTCCTTTTCAGCTATAAGCTGACCTTGAAACATGACAATGGCACGGTATTTACATCAGAGTTGTTGTGTCATTGTAACAAGTGTTTTTATATATTGACAATTTGAGGATGCATACATAATTCCATATCATACTTTTGTATACCTCTTTCTCTCTATGTATCACATGATGTGATGTTTGATGATGAATCCATCCATCCATCCCCCTCCATGTCTTGTTTATGGTGGAATATTTTCTAGGAGTCATGACCTTTTCTTTATTGAACTAATATAAATGGTTCATCATTTCAATCTCAATGTGCTGCAGGATTTGAGTGGAAGGATGAAGCTGAACATTGGCTTGACCATACAAAGACCCTCCAAAATGGTCGGTTTTTACGTTTAGCTTGGGTATGAGTAGAGATCAACTCTGTTTCTGACCTTCTAAGCATTTCCCACATCACCTGCACATCTTCATATCCACAAGTCTGTATATCATCGTGAAGTTTCAAAAGCCCTGCACCTGTAGATGGAGAAGAAAGAACCACACATAGTCAGTATATTACATAGTCGGTATATTCTTAATCCTAAAGCTCTGTGCAATTAGCTGCTGAATAGAGTAAAAGAACATCTTTAGATGTTTATTAGAAACTATAAAGTATTTGGAAAAGCCGCACAGATTAGGAGGAATCAGATGCCAAGCCAAAGACAGTGACTGCAGTACAGCAGCACAAGTCATAATAAGTCTTGCCACAAGGAAATATCAGGTTCCAATTCACTGTACGACTACATGCTTCTTATCCTATAATTCCTACTTAAAATGTCCACTCTATGCATAGTATACTATTTAAAAATTCCCACTGCCCCTCCAACTGCTGTCTTTTCCCACTCTTTGCCTTTGTTCAAATCCAAAGATTAGAAGAAACATATGGAGCCCTTAGTGGAATCTTTGAAAGCATCATTTTCTTTTTCCCCAAACTAAAAATGTTTAGGTAAACGCCTTTACTTTCTGTTTATTACAAAATATGATTAGCACTAACAGGAATATATATATATATATATATAAAAGTGTTTTCAGAATAATCAAAAGTGGTATCTAATGCAAAGGGGGTGTTTTGCTTATTCTAACACATTTAAGGGGGTCAGAAGTAGGTCTATTTTAAAACTCTTTTGGTTTGTCTCCAATAACAGATATTAATTATATGCTTAATGTGAAATCCACCACTTATAAGGGTTTTTGGTAGTCTATAATGCAAATCTGTGTCCTCTAGCAAATTAAGCCCTAGTGGATGTTGGCATCAGAACAAAGAATCTTTTTCATCACTTTCATGTCTTTGCGGATGCCCTTCACAACCATAAATAATACTTTACTCTTCTAATGCTATCCTTTTCTTTCTTTCTTTTTTTTCCTTATTAACTGTTTCAGTTTTCCCTTGTGGGGGTAGATGTTGGGTCTGGGATCTGGAAATTTCAAATCATTGTTTTTTTTTCCCTTGTCATAACAAAATTTCTTTCTACTAGGATGACTTAATAAAAATAAAATAAGATGGTGTAATTATTTTAAAATAATAAAATAGTTATAAAATATACCCTTTACTGACATTCAAGAAGGTCATTCTCATCAAAAGAGAATATTCCTTAATTTCTTGGATAAATAAAAATGAGGAAAATAATAATGCAAGTTTTAGCATAATATCCCAACAAACGCTTTTTAAATAATGTTTCCAGATCAACCACGTGCTAAAAGATCATATATAATAGATACACGTACCGAATTGATGTGAATGGCTTCCAAATTTAATAAAAAAAAGTTTCTTAAAATTATTAATATTTTTTAAAAATCCCTGTGCTCGTACTATGATTCTAAAAGCAAATACTCTGTATCCAAATTATCCAATATAGGTTCAATTATGAAGGAATAAATCTGTCATAGAAAAATAATAATTCTCGAACAAAGGCATCATTTTACTAGTCATGCATCTGTGTATGAAGAAAGAAAAAGATACAAAGTTTATTTATGACTTTAATTTGTTCATCAACCGCAAAGAATCGCCTTAAAAAAAGAAGATACAAGTTTATCCTCTTATTTATCTCTCATTGAAAAATAACCAAAAATTATGCTTTGCTTCAACGCAAAGTCAATTGCTTTTCTTCTTATCGATCCATCGTCTTGAGAAAATAAATTTTTAAAAAATAATAATAGCTTTAATTTGGATCAAACCTCACTTTCATTTTCAAAACCAGAAAAAAAAAACCTAGCAGACTTCTCCTGCAAGAAGATGAAATTTATACTAAATGCAGATTTTCTTAAACTAAATTACAATAGATACCAGTAATTCTTTCCTCTTCTTAATATATATATATTATAATTTCTCAGCCTCTTGTGTTCATGTCTTTGATCCTGTCCTCGATAATCAACCATGCATCCATAATTTTACACCTACTCTGAGTTTTCTTATAATTACAGTTTTTTCTTTCTAGAAAACACACACAGAGTCAGTTTTCTAATATTTCAGAAGGCGGGAGTAACGATGCCGGCGAATGATGCAGAGGACAGTAAAATCAACAGTAATTGCAAACGAGCTACTAATATTAATTAACTAAAACTGGCGAGAATTAAACCCATAGAAGAAAGAAAAAAAAAAAAAAGAGATATAAAATGAACTGACCATTTTTGCGAGCTTTAACGGAGCAGAAACCGCAACCCAAACTCTTCTGACGGGAAACACCATCTTCTGCCACCAATCCATCATCTTAATCTTCACTTTCCTCTTCCTAATCCTATTCCCTCCCAATCGACTCAACAACACCTTTA
Organism: Asclepias syriaca; assembly: GCA_027405835.1. NCBI lineage: Eukaryota > Viridiplantae > Streptophyta > Magnoliopsida > Gentianales > Apocynaceae > Asclepias > Asclepias syriaca. Next base: position 1,977,507 of record CM049928.1, read on the forward strand.
ACCCGGCCAGAACTCTTCCTCTTCCTATTACTATTATAAATTCACTTTTCCTCCTCAATTCTCCCTTCCAATGAATTTTCAATATACGCAAACATAAAAAAAAAATAAAAAATAAAAAATACAGAAACCTGAACAGAGAAAAAGGAGAGGAAATTGGAATAGAAGGGGAGAGAATGTGTGTTAGAGTCCCCTCTTCCAATTTCTAAATTAACCGTTAGAGCAGAGCATGCCGCTTATTTTAATAGGAATAAATTCACCGACACGTGACACTGTTCGCACTGGCCTTTTTTTAGTTTTACTACTATTTTCTTTAAAAAAATAATAAGAAAAAATGAATTAAGACACGTGGTTTATGGTGTATGGAGTTTTCCGAGTTTTTGAGAAGACTGTGTCTGTGTCTTGACCTTTTTGCCAAATGTGGATGTTGACCTTGTTCATCTTTGAAACGTGTCGCGATCTTAGTGGATGATGATTCTGTGTTAAAGTCAGCACACCATTGTATTCTTTCCTCTGTTGTTTGGGCGGCTCTGTTTTACACTTCAAAATTAATAAGTTAATTAATATATCTTAATTTTTTTATTTAAAAAAAATGAAATATCTTGTTTCTAATTTACTTATTTTAATAAAAATAATAATGAAAATAGTACTATGAAAGAAATGTCAATTTGATGTTTGACAATTATATGGTAATTAATATGACTATTTTTTTAAAACATGCTTTTGTCGCTAAAACTAATAAATTTTTTTTTATTTTTTTCAAATTTAAAAAAGAAAAAGAAAAAAAAAAGTAGAAACGATAAAAACATAAGGTGAGAGTGTCGGCAGAAGTGTGGTCCACGTGGTATTTAGATATGAGACTGATAGAGATTTCTCAACTCACACTGCCCAATCAAGTAAGACAACTAAAAGAAGGGTTATTTTGTCTTTTACAAAATATTAATGTAGTTTTTTTTTGTGTTAATTATAATATGTTTATTTATTTTTTTACCAAAATTTGAAAAGTAGTAGTAAATGAAGTGCATGAACTTGTTCATATTATTAGTTTTTTAGTACATTTCATGTGGTTGCATGGAAAGATATTTTCAAACCTTTTTTTTTTCCTTTTATTAATTATGCCATAATTAACCACCTAACTAACTACCTCTAAATTGTGAATCACAATTATACATATAACTTGGATGAATTTAGTCATATATATATAGATATGTATATAGGAGAAAATATGCATTTTTATAAAAAAAAATATACATAATAAAAAAAGAGTGTTTTGAAATTTAATTTCTTAAAATAATAATCTCATTTAACTCATTTTTTAATTAGTAAATACTAAGAACAAAAGAATTTGTTAATTATGTAAGTTGAAGTAGGGCTTTCGTTAATGTTTCGTCAACTTCAACTAACATATTTTTAGTGTCATAATACAAAACTTTTTTTTTAAAAAATAAAATTGTACGGTGTTGGAGCCCTTCTAAAAGTCTCTAAAATTGCACCTAACTTTTCATTATTATTATTATTATTATTATTATTATTATTATTATTATTGTTCATTTCATTTTTTTAGAATTATATATTTAATATTATTAAAAAATAGAAAATAAAAAATATACACTTTATAAAATAAAATTTAGTCAAAGAGTTGTAATCAAATCAAAAATCTAGACAATTTGTTTTTAAGTTCCATACCTATTGTACGTGTCTAAAGCACGCTTAAGTTCTGTTACCAAGTTCCATCAATTCTCTCTCTTTTGAAAAAAAAATTTTTTTTTTCTTTTGTTACTGAAATTATCACTAAAATAATTTAATTAATAACTTTCTTATTTATTAATTTTTAAAAAATAAAAAATACTTCAAATATCAACAGAGTAGTGGTGGAAGGAAAAAGGTGCATTTATTCCTTCTGTAAATTATAGCTTTCAACAGAATATACAATAAAGGTAGGAAAATCCTACAGTTTGTAATAATATAATTATATAATATAAAAATCTAGGGTTTTGATCAAAGCACTATGAGTGTACCATTCTAATCTGTCGGGACAGTGGGAGAGTGTGATTCCGTTGACAATCAAAAGAGTGATGCTTATTTCTTATCTACCGGAATTATACACTCAAAACCATCCATTTTTGTTTTTCCATATATATATATATTTTTTTTTGTTATGTATTATTAGATTCTTCAACCTGGGAATATCCATTTCATTGAATGCTTTTATTCATAGCCGCCATATATCTTTTCTTCTTCCAACAACAAACACAAAAATCAGACGACTAGTTTGAACAAAAAATTTAGAGAGAGAGAAAGAGGGGGGCAAACCATTATCGCCGACGATACGATAAAGCGTTTCTGTCGGTTCAGCTTCTCGTGAAAGATAGAAAGAAACAGGGTTTTGAGCTTTTTCAATTACTGTTAATTTTAGGGAAAAATGATTACCAAAGTGAAAATGTGCAATATAACAAGGTCGTGAATCTTGTATTCTGCTAGCTTAATTATTTGAATCTCAAGTAAGGATGAAACTTGAGACAAAACAGCAGCAGCTTCTTCTTTTCTTTTCTTTCTTTTCTTTCTCTTGGACCCCCCTAGAATACGACAATCATTCTAATGCTCATCTTTTCATAATTGTAGTGCAATATTATTCATATTCTTCTTCTTTAGCAAACTATCATGGTCGGTGATTCAACCACAGCTGCGGTGTTAGGAGCTGAGAAAAGATGTACAAAGTACATATGAAAGAATACAAAGGGAAGTGAAACATTACCTGCCAGCTTTGACAGAATAATTGTCCTGCGAGGAAATTAGGCAAAAAGGCTGAACATGAGATAATTTGAGTATGAATCATCAATTCACTCAAACAATACTACAAATTTTTCATTCCTTTTGATGGTACGTTACATCACAGTAGCTATCATGAATTTGTCTCAACACGGCATATTTCTCTCATACATACATACATACACATATATACATACATGAATGGGGCAATGGAAGCTTTACCATACCAGTTAGTCATCAATGTTTTTCATGTATTCTTTTGAAAGTTTTGTATCATTGATCAACTTTTGTTCTTTGACAAGAGAGTATCCTGATTCAAGTAATGCCTCCAAGTTTTGCTGTCCAGAATTAACAAATTATTTTAAGGGTCATTTGTTGATACAGAATGCAGAGTAATGTAATATTAATTTATATCTACCTACCTCTGGAGGACTGAAAACTGGAAGCTTCCCTTCCTTTCTTTGCTTTAGAAGTCTTCTGCCCAGATTATCAATACCTCCACTTTCTTCAATCCACTATAAAGACAAATTCAAAGAAGTTGATATCAGTCAAAGAAAATAAATGAAATATCTATTTCATAAAGAGGTCAAGAAGATATAGTTTAAGTTGGAAGCAGACTGTAACACCTTTAAGATTGACTCGTCATATGTTCGAGACCTTAGAGCTCCATAGAAGTCCAATGCTGCCAGTAGATTATTAAAGTTAATGGCAAATTAAGATAAAAGAGTAAGAATGAAATATAAAAAAGTCTTTAAGATACAATATTCTCCATGAATATACTTGAAGCATCAATAGCTTCAATTTAATGATATTACTGATAACTCTAGGTCTTATCCTACACTATGTGATCAAGATTGAAGATAGGTATGAATAAGATCAATCTACTAATGTTTGCATAAACACAGATACCTTGATTAGGAAATGTGCTTACAACTTTTGCAACTTCATCTTTTGTTATTCCATCTTTCTCGTACATTCTGTAAACAATATTTAGTATATCTTCATAGGTTGGTTGCCTGTTCAGAAAAACTACTTGTCAGAAAGGATGACAACATATGAAACCAAAATATTCAAAACAGAACCTTTTAAGGTCAACGTAGTTTTTAATTCTGCTTTCTAAGATTTCAAGAATGAGAACTTTTACTTGTTCTATGAAAACTTTGAGATAATACAGCTCTCAAAAAAAAAAAAAAAAAACAAACTTTGAGATAATATAGAATACCAGTAAAACTTATCCATCCTTCCATCACGAATCAAGGGGGCATAAATCTTTGAAAAATCATTTCCAGTGACAATAATAGGGACCCTGTGTGTTATGTCAGATTCTCTCCAGTCTTGTCCAATGCTCACTCTTGTGGGATTATCCGACAAGTTCATCAGAGTCCCAACAACAATCTGATTATTGACAGTCATTTGAGTATTACCTTCAAATGTTACAAGAAAATGTGATTTCAGTTAAACAACAAATGTAACTGCACAGCATCCATAATGGTTAAAAGTAGAGAACATCTCTGGTTTTTCTGTTAAATTACGTAGGAACTCATGGAGAAAAGAAGAGAAAAGGAAATAGTTCTGTGTTGATCCTACAATTATTGCAAATCCAACTAAGATATTAGCTCACCGAATCTTCCGAGGCCAGCATCAATATCGTTGATCATCAAACAACTCATTTTTCCCTGCATTTGTTAAAGAGACTGAACTCAACTTATCTTGATAAAAATGTTTACCAAAAGATAATAGATTTTGGTATTCTTGAATCCAAAATGATTCTAATCATCATTGCTGCAATACTTGTCTTTAGGTGCTATTAATCCAGAGGCACCTACTGTTTTCACATTGAATTTAGCTTAGTAAATTCAGCTAAAATGGTTTCCAGGAAAACAATTTAGTAACATCAAAGACTCAAATTGAAGTACTCTATATATTATATATATTTGTTCTGGTAAGGTTCTTTTTGTACCATGCAGTTTTTCAAAAGAAAGGGCTTGATGAGTCTATATGTGAAGAGGATAGGTGAGCAAGTGACACGTAAGTTCATAATGACAAAATTTATAGTCCTAGACATACATATACCAGTAGTGAAAGTAATAAAGCTTCTAACTTGATTCTGAACCACTTGAGAAGCAGTTCGGTACCGTTCACGGATCAATCTTCCTGGCTCTCCTGTTTGATTTTAGAAAAGAAAAATCCCATCAAACATTGTATACAAGAAAGTGATAATTACAAAACATCAGCTATCATTATTATATAAATAAACTCAACTTTTCAATTTTTATTTTTTTTACTGAGCAGTTGTGATAAAGCATGTTAATATTGAAAAACTCAGGAAAACTAAAACGAATTAACTCAGGTAAATTGGATCCACAATTCTCAGATTCTCACTCTGTGAAGGGTGGGGATAAGCAGGAAAAAAAGAAAAAAAGAAAAAAAAAAAAAAAACAGAATCATAACTGACCACATTCAGCATTTTCCAGGGATGATCTTACCAGCTCTTTCTGATTCTAGCTCCCCTGCGGACATGATAACAGGCTCAACTCCCATGGTCTTGAAAATGAGCTCAGTTTGAAATGTCTTCCCTTGACCTTTTCCTCCCCAGATGCCTGAATGAAATTATACCTATGAGATCATATATTTTGTTTCCACTAATAATCTGAAGCAAATAAATACATGCTGCAGTTCAACTCAAAATTGCCATAGTACCATGAGAAATTGTGACAAAGAAAATACTTAGCAGAAACGGTAGTTCAGAATTCCTTTATGAAGAAGGAAGAAAGCCCTTAATAGTGTTATGCAGGATTATTTACACTTGAAATGGTTGATGAATTTAAATATAATGAACTCCTGCACTTACCAAGAATAAGTGGAACTTTTGCATTGAAAAGATGAACAAGGTAGTTTTTCACAATGTGGGTAGCTGCACAGATAATGAATCATTAATCAGACAAAAAGGGTCAGCTATTGGCAGATAAATAACTCTTTAGTTGGAAGATAATAGCATATGGAGAAAGCTTTGAAAGATGAAATAAAACTGCTCCAAATGAGAGTACAGAATCCAATTTGAATTGTATCCAAATTTCTTGAACAACGGCCAGGTGCTTTTAAAATTAAAAACAAATACCTAAAAGAATATATAAATAATGAAAATTCAAGCTACCATTCCTGAAAAAGATCAGCCTGATTGCACTTACCGACTTTATCCTGCCATTAAAGAGAGAACAAAGGAAAAAGAAAAAAAAAAAAATTAATCCAAAAAATAAACCAAAAGAAAAATAAAAAGAAAGTCCACAATAGTATTCCAATCAATGTACCATAAAATGGGGTGCTATATAGTAATCCCCTTGAAGATATTCAAACGATCTCGTCGCCTTCTGCCGATAATCAAACACAATATCCGCTGAAATTAAATCAAAATGTCCAAGAGTTTTAGGATGAAATACATTAAAAATAAAATAAAACAAAAAAAAAATTTGGGGATAATCGGAAAAATTACAGTCTTTGCCGAGGAAATTGCCAGTGAATAGGTCATCAATGATGCCAGCCCTAGCACCAACAGCAATATTCATGTTATCGGATTCTTTACCCAACATATAAAAATCATTGCCTTCCTCGTCTTTAGCTTCCCAGGATGACTGACTGGATAATTTCCGATTATTGCTTTCCGGAAGTTCCGAATTTGACTTTTCTTCTTCGTTTCGGCCATTTGTATGATGATGATCAGCTCCCTCTTTCAGTGAAGAAAACACAGTAGTTGTAGTATAAGAAATTCTGTTGGTAGAGAGTTTAACGACGGCGGCAGGGGAATTGAAGAGCGGAAGAGATGATCGGAAAGAGACAGAAGCTGCAAATAGCTCTGTGTTCAAGATGAGAGCCATTCTACTTCGTAGAAGATTAGTCAGGCGCAAATTTTGGCCTTTCATTAAAATGCTAGATTTTCAATTTTCCATTAAATTTATAAAATAACCGTTTGTTTGGCGCCACTTAAAATGAAATAAAACTATTTTATTTTTTTATCAAAAGAAAACAAATAAAACTCTCCCAATAATAGTAGCTTTGTTCAAATTCATTTTATTGAATAAATAAAAATAAATAAATTCAAACTCTGCTCTGCTGTTTCGGGGGTAACAGTTCAAATTCCTCCAATTTCCTAATAGAGATCTATCAAGAATATCTTATGCCATTAGAAAAAAATAAACAGTTTGATATCAGAACGAAGGCAGTTTCAGCCTACTGTCGGACGACCAGTACAACCATGGGCAGGATCCCAACTTGCTTCACATGCATAACAAAACTCCATCCCACACCTACATAACCCATGGCATAATAAATAAAATTATATATACATCCAAACTGTTCAAATCAATAAATTTCGATAAACATGGAAGAAGAGTTTTCAGACTACCTGCATTTCATGTGGTTACAGCCCTGGGTTTTCTCAATGTAGTATTGACATTTGGGGCACTTAGTCCAACTCTTCTCCTCGACGAGTTCTTTGAACAGGAGATCTTCTTTCGTCGTTTCACCCTTCCCCTTCCCCTTCCCTAATTTTCGAAATTGATGGCATTCCAAATCAGAATGCCACGGAACACAGCACTTAGCACAGAACAGCCGCCGACATTCCGGACATTCCGATTCGATTATATCTTCGTCGGTATCCCTCAGCAACATCGCCGAACAAGTTTTGTACGGACAATGGAACGTCTGATTAGGATCGAGAAACAGAGATTTACAGAGAATCTCGTTCAATTTGGCCATACATTCTTTCGACGCGATTTTCTGGCACGCATCAAAATCAATTCGACCTAATTTGCAACCAAAGGCCGGACATCTCACGTCGCAAACGTTCTCCGCCATCACTTTTGTTTCCACGTGTCTGATAATGCATTCAGTACAGAACAAATGCTTGCAGATCTTGACCGCGAACATCTCTTTTTCGTCTTTGTCTTCAAAACATATTTTGCAGAATTTCATTGAATCCCTAACTTCAAACCTATACATTCTCACCGTCTAGAAATGCGGCAGAGGCGGAAGTAAGTGCAGATACCTTAACTGAAATGGCCTTCCCTAATCATCTCATTTATAGTGATCTAAATAAATAAATTATCTTAATTCAAATATAACAAATTATATTTCTAATATTATGCGCATTGAAATTCTCCATTTCAAAGATTAACGTGTCTTTACATCTTCAAGACTTTTTATTTATCCATGTATCTAAATATGCGTAAAAAAAGACTTTTGATATATCCATATTTGGTCTTTTCTTCATAAAATTTACAATCCCCACAAACTTCTTCAAATGACATTTAAAAAAAAAAAAAAACTGAATTTGAATTTCTAGTTAGGTACACCCGCTGCAAGTCTTGCTCGTAAATCCTTTCTCAATATTTTCCCAGATGGCGACTTTGGTATAGCTTCCACGAAAAATACCCTTTTTATTCTCTTGTAGAATATCACCTGCACCCACCAATAATTACAAATTACCACCACGATTAAAGGATATTTTAGTCTTTTCAAACCAAAAAATTACCTGTTTCGAGATAAATTCTTTGATTTCATTTTCGGTGATGATGGGATTATCATCATCTCCATCATTATTTGGAGATGATCTTACAACAAAAGCAACGGGAACTTCTCCTGCCGCATCATCTTTCATTCTGTAATAAAAATTTAATTAATTAATATTTTGTTATCAATTTTAGTTAAATTGATAGGAGGAAAAAAAAACGTACGGTACAACGGCGGCATCTTTGATAAAAGGATGAGTAATAAGGAGAGCTTCGAGTTCGGCCGGAGCTACTTGGAACCCTTTGTATTTGATCAATTCTTTTAAACGATCAACGATGAAAAGTTCATCATCTTCATCTATATATCCTATATCACCCGTATGTAACCATCCTTCTTTGTCTATTGTTTTCTCCGTCGCTTCCGGATCATTTAAATAACCTAATAATAATAATAATATTGTTATTAATTAAGTTAAAGGGGGGCTTGATTATGGGTAAGGATGCGGCGAGACGCATTTAGGTAATGCGCTAATTATGATTGCCAATTTACGGCCGAAAGAGAATGATTTTTGTAGCAATGAAATTCGTGGAAGCAAATGTCTTTGTGGGTTGGTGTACCTAACTTACCTTTCATGATTTGATCGCCACGTATGCAAATTTCTCCCGGTTGGTTTCTCGGTAAAACCGAACCGGTTTCCGGGTCAACAATTTTCATCTCAGCATTTCTGACCACGGTTCCGCAAGCTCCCGATTTAATTTCATATGGTTCTTTAGCAAAGGCTAAACACATAGCCAATACCGGTCCCGCCTCAGTCATTCCATATCCCTACACATAATACATACATATATATATATATATATATATATATATCATTATAAAGATTATGAATTCGAGAGTATGTTAAAATAAAGGTAGTACCTGGCCAAGTTTGGCGTTAGGAAATTTAGCTCGAACGGCATCTTCGAGCTCTTTTCCTAAAGGGGCGGCTCCTGACATAACTGTCCTAACGGAAGACAGGTCATAATTATCAACGAACGGAGTTTTTGCGATTTCCAAAACAATAGGTGGAACAAATGGACCAATGGTGACCTTGTATTTTTGTATTAATTCCAAGAACGGAATAATACTGAATTTCTGCATGATCAAGATTGCTGAGCCAGCTCGGAGTCCACAAAGCAAGATTGAATTCAAGGAATAGATATGGAACAAAGGTAAAACGCACATCAAAACGTCGTCGCTGTGCATGTACAAGTTCGGATTATCTCCGTCAACTTGTTGTGCCACGCTAGTGACGAGACCTTTGTGCGTCAACATTACACCTTTAGGTAATCCCGTCGTACCGGAAGAATACGGAAGTGCCACGACGTCGTCTGGACTAATTTCCACGTCAGCCGGCATGTCTTTTTCGTCAGCGTTTTTCAGCTGGGAGAAATGCAAGCAGTAATTTTCTTCTTCTTCTTCTCCCGCCGGCGTTGAATCGGTGCAGACGATCTTGATTGCGCCGCCGCATGCAAAGTCTTTAACTTTTTCGACGTAACTGGCTTGGGTTATGATCAGCTTGGCGCTGGAGGCTTTAGCTTGCTTGACGACTTCTGCCGAGGTGAACAACGGGTTAGCCATTGTTGAAATGGCGCCGAGATAAGATGCGCCGAGGAAAGCGAAGACGAATTCCGGCGAGTTGGGAAGTAAAATCATGATGGTGTCACCTTTCCGTAAGCCGAGTTTGGAAAGACCGGCGGCGACTTTTCTTGAAGTGAGCTCGACGTCGGCGTAGGTGAAGATTTCATCGGTGGCGCGTTGATTAAACAAGGACGGGAACTGAATTTCGATATGTTTTCGAAACAATAAGAATGTAAAGGAAGATGGTTCGGGATGTAAATATCCGGCAGCTTTGATCGGAAAATCATTTCCCTTTCCATTGTTTCGATAGCCATTATAATTCTTCTTATTATTTATTATTAACGGAAACCCTTCAAAAAAATAAAAAGAAAACTTTTTTATGGTTTCCTGAGAGAATTAAGGAAGGAGAAGAATGGTATATATATATAAATATGGGAAAGATGGAAATAGTTTTAGGTAAAGGTGTTGGTGGAGAAGGGATATGATGGGTATTTCGAGATTTTCAGGGGTAAAGAAATGAAATGAATGTGCGCATTTTAGTGAAGGGGTTGGTGAAAGAGATGGAAAGATAGTGGGTTTTAGGTCATGGGGAAGAAGGCAGGGTCCAAAAGGTAGGTTTGGTGGTGGGCATTTCAAGTTGACTTGTAACTTTTCCTTCCCACCGCCGGTTTTTACCTACCACATTCCGGCCGGCCGGACATAGTTGTTGAGTCCCCCCGCCGGACACTTTCTCTCTCTCTCTCTCTCTCTATATATATATATATATATAGGGTTAGTCTCATATTTACCATAAATTAAGCTTTGAATTTTTAATGTACATTTAAGATTATGACGTTATTGGTGTAACAAACAACGTTAACGTATTTAAAAAATTTTAGGATATTTAATACTAAATCGAAAATGTATTTACTCCTTTAAAGATGTGTGTATATATATAATTATTAAATTTGGGTAAGCTAAATTGAGAAAATAAATAAATATTTTTTAATATTTATTTAAATTTGGTTGTACGAATCCCATGCGTACTGAATTGAATAATATATATTACCAAAGAATTTGTACATTTACTTTGGCTTTGGATAGTATTAATTGTTGGCAAAGCATAAAATTTTTGATTTTATTTTTTTCTAATTAAGGAAAAAATATTTATGAGATTTCGAATATTACTGGTTGATTTTGTTTTTTATTATCAAGATTTTACGTCCATTTTAAAAATATCGAATATTTTATTATTTATTTTTGCAATAAATAATAATAACAAGAAAATCCTTTTATTTTGTGGTGTGGATTTAGTTTTTATTAGTGTCTTTTTGCGTAGGAAACAATCTAATTGGAATCTGTCTTAATTAAGACAGGTTTATATTTTTTTGTGCATATTGTTTATATTGTTTGTTTTGTCTCTCAAAATTATAATTTAATTAATAATAATTTCATTTATAATATATTAATATATATATAATTAATAAAAGATATTTAAAAAATGTTAAAATTTTAAAAATATATATGTTATAAAAAGTATTTTTTTAAAAAAAAATTAATTCTAATTTAGGATTGTCTAAATCCACAAACAAACTCCAAATTAGACTATTATAAGCCAATGGAAATGGGTTATATTTCAACATCATTTTCTCTACGTGCTATAAGATTTGAAGTTGTAATAATTAGTCAAACTGAAATATGTATATATATATATATATAATAAGGATTAAGTGGATAATAGAAATTACATATTTGAAAGTAATTAAAGTCAATGACATCTCAACTAATAGATTCTATACAATACATTTGGTTGAAAATAAATAGCCATATTTGTGGATTTGGTCCCTTAATAATTATTTATTCAATAAATTAGCCCTTGTATATTATCTTCCAATATTTCAAGTCCCTTAACTAATTCTTCCAAATAAAAAAAGAAAATTAATTTAAAAAATCAATTCTATCGAGAATACATAGTTCAATTGATTGAATTTTAATAAAAATTAGGTCATTATTAATTCACAATGCATATTTAGGTTAAATTTATTGAATTTTAATAAAAATTAGAGTACATATTTAATATATATATATATATATATATATATATATATATAGAAGAGAGAGAGAGAGAGAGAGAGAGAGAGAGAGAAAGAGGGAGGAATGAATGTGAAGAATATAGAATATGAAGAAATGAAAACTATAATTAAATAGGAGTAGGATGATTAGAGAACCAGTGAATGTGTTCAAAATCTTTTCCGGCAGAAGAAGGAACGTCGGCGATCACTTTTTCTTGACCCTTTGGATAAAAAATTCCGGTTCTCTCGTCAGGAATCCACCAATTGCTATTATTATTATTATTATTATTGGGATTTGGTATCATATTTTGTTCTTCATTTCCTCACCGTTCAATTTTGCTGTGTCACTTACCATCGTGTCCGGTGAACCACTTTTTCTATGGAAAGCTTTTCTCACCATTGGCCTGCATATATATATTATATATATCCATGTATAATCCATATATATATTTACTAATAAATAAAAATTACAAAACAAATAATATATATATATATATTAATGACGCATGCATGAGATGGGCTGACGTGAGAACAGCATAGGTTTGGTTTTCTTGTCATGTTCTTCTTCTTCACTTTAATTTTCATTTTAAAAGTAAAATAATATATATATATATATATATACATGATAATGAAGGTTAACCAAAAGAAACCTTAAGTTTAATTAGCACATGAAGTGATCTACATTAAAAAGGTAATTAATTAGTACAAAATAAATGTACAATTTTAGGTGGAAGATTTTGAATTCTAAGTAAAACAAAAGATATTGCCCTTTTTGTTTTAGAAGTAAGTTTTTGGACCGTTCTATATAATGCAAATTTTTATTTCAACTACTACAATTATCACATAGTCCTTTATTATATATATATTATAAACGTTTTTAGATTTAAATATAAATATGTATTTTTATAATTATTAAGTGAGAAGTGAATATATAATTATATATATATATTATTGAATTATATATGTAAGTCAAGTCTAATTATTAAAGACTATGTATGTTGGTGAGTTGGTAGGATTTGTCTTTATCTTACTCATGAAGTAGGTGGAGATATTTTAAAATTGTTTACATATCCATTTTCTTATTGGAGAAAAAACAATGCATTTCTCCATGTCTCTCTTTCCCACCAACTCCTTTCAATTTGTAATTTTTTACAAATTGATAGCATTCACATCTTAATTATTGTACCTTCCAATTTTTTTTTTTTTTTATTTTTTATTTCTAAATAATGATTACTATAAATTTTATTATAGAATGCATTTTTAGGTGGTAAGATATTTTTGACTAAACAACGTTAGAATTAGGCTTACAAGTTCGCTAAAATTATATTACTATTTACGGACAGATGTTGCATTGCAAAGTTGGCTTATAATGTCTTGAAATTATTTAATTATATCCTATATATAGTAATATTACTAGTTTTCAATCGTGGGGAAAACTCATTCACAACTTTCCAATTTAATATATTAGAATACGTTTTATTTTCAAAAGCAAGTATTTGTATAATTTTCAGAAAAAAAAAAGGAAGAAGAAGAACTTACTTGAAATACATAGAATTCATGGTTTGAGCACCTGATCTACCAGCTGAACTTGCCATTTTTAGAAACTTAGGGTTTTTTTTCTTGAAAGGACAGATTTTTGGTGTATAGTTTGCAATTAGCTTTCTCCTTATATAGTTATAGGACACAAAAATATATTATTTTCTTTTTGAAGATAATTTTAGTTTCCCAAGAAGGAAAGCATTATTTTATTCTCTTTAGTTATTGTTTTGGAGGAAGCTTTCATGGATAAACAACAGATAAAACCAGAGAAGTATGGAAGTCTCTTTTGTTCAGTGAGACAAGCCATTTGGATGATTAGGTATGGTGCCAAAGCTCATAACTCCCTTTTAGATACACCCATTTTCTTTCCCCATTATATATATATTATATATATATATATATATATATTAAATTTGTTAACTTTTTCAATTCACCGATCTATAACACAATTATTAGTTTACCAAATATCATCCTTTTGTTAACTTTGATTTTGAATAAAAAATTTATCTTTTTTTTTAAAGAAAAAAGTTATAGTGGAAAAAGAAAAATCCAATGGTGGAGAAAACTCAATGAAAAAGGAAGTTTTCCAAGAACCATGTCTAATATCCTTATCCTCTTTTCTCTTACTGGGTGGTTGAGGGACCGTTGCCTCATCATGAACTTTATCTTTTGATGTAACAGTACCCAACTCCTCCCTCCCACCACCATGTTTCTTGACATCAATCCTTGCATTTGGCATTTTCCCATCCAGAAAAAACAGATTCATATATCCCACCAATGGTGTTCTTACAAGTGTTTATATATATATATAATTCATATAATCTTGATCATTCTGGGACTTGAAATCTATGTTCAGTTCTTGTTTAAAATTTGAAAAGTTCAAAACTTTTAACTCATATTTTGATCCATTTGTTCCCGTGCATCAGAAAAATGGATTCTTGTTCTGTATTAAGTGGGAAACATGGTGTTACTACAGAAATTGATAACATGGGAGCATTAAAAAATGGTGTTGTAATAACAGTTTTCAAACGTTATTCAATGCTCATTTGGAATATTTGATGATTATGATGATGATCACTGCAAAGCAGTGACTTCTGTCTGGCATGGATGAATATATATATATATATATATATTTTATTTTTTTTTACTAAAAATAGCCAGCAGATTCAACTAAAATGATGGCAGTGTTTGTTTTATACTCTTTTATTGTATCAAAAACTTGCTTCTTCAGTTGTTGGTCGCCTCAAGAAGTATCGTAAGCTATTTGCAAGAACCTGCAAAACATACACATACATACATATACATACATATATATATATATAAGATCAGGTGATGCAGTTTGTCTTCATTTATATCTTAGAACAGAGCTGATGAATGAGTAGCCTGATGATTTTTTACCTGTTGAAGTGGTTTGATGATGGCTTTGCCCTTATAACTGACATGGAACTTTGCTTTAGCCAACAATCCCTGAATTGCAGAAAAAACAATGTCATTTCAAGATGATTTTACAGAGAGACTGTATATTTCAAGTTTTTCTTTTTTACCTCTGTATCGAATTCTCCTGATTCAACAGCAATGTTTATGTCAGTGATAATCTTTACAAGATCCACGAGTAATCCAGGACGGTCTACTGTTTCTACATAGAGTAAGCTGCAATGGAGGAACGAAGATAGTTCGCCTCCAATTACAATGGATTCACTCTTTTTGAGTGCATAGAAAGACATTATTAGTTAAGTGCCAAATACCTTCGTTCTGGACTATCATCGTATACACGTATATGTGTGGCGTAATCCACATCAACCTGAATTCAACATGAGATATAGTAACATTATATGCAGTCAAATCCCAAGAACAAATGCAGAAACAGAAAAGAGGAAAGGACCTGTTTAATTGGTGGTTCAGCACCAAAGGCTGCTCCCATTGCTAGCTGCCCACTAGATTCCTACATTGCCAGTGAAATACATTAAAACAATGTTTGCAAGATTCTCTAAACGTAAAGAAATTAAGTAACACAAACGGAGTACCGGATGATACTGAAGCATATTGTTGATAATTGTCAAACGAATAGTCTCAAGCAACTCGGGATCATCAACCTTTCTTCCTGTAGAACTGGAAACAAGCAGCAGCTATTTAGAATCCATTCTTTGTTGTACATACCAAAAGATAGCAATACAAAATACAAGCAAAAGGTCTTCGGATATCACAAAGATATGTTTCTATCTAATTTATAACTAAAACCAGGGAGTCTTGGACAAAGAGATTTGAGTGCATGAGCTTGTCATCCTACAACGAAAGCTGCAACGGTTCTACTTGAAGCAAACAGGAGATTGAATAAAGGGTCGACAAAACCGTGAACACACTATGTCAACAACGCTGTCCTAAACTGAATAATTGAGGATTAAGAACACATTTCACCATGACTTACACTTTAGTGATGGCAAATTTGTTGTGTTTCCCAGATGAATCGAGATAGACGTTTGCCTTGACGACATTCAGTCCGAGGTTTTTAAGTGCATTCATCTGAAATGATTTGCCATCAATCATACAACTATGACAGAAAATTACGACATCAAAGCACCATAGAAGAGTTAGATGATCTACAAAATAGGGGGAAAATCAGACTCCCAAAATAAATATTAGTATTCAATATAACAGGGAGACAGCAACTTACTGTGTCAAGAAGTGCTCCAAGGCGATCCCCAAAGGTGATTTCCACAATAGTAGCATCTGGGTCAGAATCCTGGTCTATAATGACCTTAGGTATTGGAACTTCATCAGCCTCTTTTGAACTTTCTCCCTGATTCTCAAAATTCACAAACAATTGATAAAATTCAAAACTTGCAAATTCCTTAAAACAAACAAACAAACAAGGTAAAACTATTTCCTGAAATACTTTGTTATACCTCCACAGCTGTGGCTTGGGATGCTAGCAAAACAATTCTGGTTGAAGTCAGCGATCTGGAAATTGTATCCCATTAGTCTGAGAAGGGTATATCTTGTGCTAACAAATCAGAGAATGATCAGTGACTAAGAGATAAAGACAGTTAATTTATCTTTCCTTCTTTTCTTGGAAAAGACCCACAAAAGCAATTGTCTTTCAGGATTTAGGGGGCACAGAATGAACCAATTAATTGTACTGAAGAATTTCCGGAGCAACCAAATTAATACAAGAACTTGAATGCAAGCAAAAATCAGAAACCAATTCAAACTCCCACTTGATTTAACAGTTGCAGAGAAGAAACATTAAGAATCGCATTCATAAACTAGCTTGAATCTAAGTAAATCTACTCGGGAAAAAAAGAAAAACAAGAAAAATAACTCAATGTAAAAACAAACACTCAAAAGGAAACAGAAAAGACCTTTGCTTGGAAAAAATGCAGAAGCCCTGAACTGGATTCAAACCAACAAAGCATCTGAAAGGAGCAAGTCTTGCAGCAGGTTGCTTTTCAATCACTTTCAAATTGGAGCAAAAACCCAGAGTAGTCCCAGAAGAAGCCATTGCCAGAGACATATTTTTCAGCTCAAAGAAAAGAAAAGAGAAAAAAAAAAAAAAGTCTTTCCCTTTTCAAAAATGAAAATTATAATAATGATAGGATAGTAGTAGTAGTACTATCAAAAGCTGTTTTTGGCTTTTGGGGATTCTTGAATTATATTAGTAAAGCAAGGAAAAGAAGAACATGGAGGAATGGAAAAGATATTGTAGGGACTAGATTGAAAACCATTTGGCTTCAATAGAAGAAGAAGTTTCTTGATATTATTCTTGTATTATCCGCCATTTTCATGAATTAACTCCCACCTTATCTTTTCAACAGAGCATTTATAATGAAAAGAGATAAAAAGAAAATATTCGCAAATTGCAAATGCAAATTTGTCTTTATAAATTATAATCTAATGATTCTAGACTAATTAAATAATTCTCTATTTTTATATGTATATAATATATATTATTATTCTTATAATGAAAAAATCTTTTATTTTTTGGTAGTTGAGTAAATATCTTTATTCAGTAGTTGGGCTATAAAATGGGCCATTAAAATTGGAATCTCCAGAGCCCATTGTTTAGGAAAGCTTCGTCATCGAATTGAGATATCGCGCTAAACTGCATTCCAGCACCGGAAAGAGGAACCCGGGCAGATCAGGGAATAATAAGGGGGCAAGGAGAAGAGAAGAGATGGCCAAGTCATGCAAAGGTCTTGCCGAGGAACTGATCAGGTGTCTCAGCGAATCTGAATGTGTTAAGGTAACCTTTTCGAATCATGATGTTAGCAATTTCTGCTTCTGTTCTGTTGACATTTTTTTTTTGAAAATCTAGAATTATATAATTGAAGAAATTTAGTTACCGTTTGAGTTCTAATGTTCTAGATTATTGGGTTTTTTTTAATGTAATATATTATGAGGTTGATTATCAAATGGAAGTTTTCTTGGACGAGCTAAATTTGGTTGCAATTATTATGTAGAATTTGGGGTTTTTTAGAGCTAGGGATTTGACATTGACCTGATGATGAGAATGGGATTGCAATATTTGTAGGTTCAGAAGAGGCCATATAGAGAATGTGCTAAGGAGAAGAGTCCATTAATTTCTAGCCGTTGTGTGGGACTAAGGGAAACTTACTTCAATTGCAAAAGGGGACAGGTATGCACCTCTTTCAGTTTCTCTTTTCTTCTTTTTATATCTAAAAGTTAGTTAAATTTTTAGTTAAGCTAGAGATTTCCTATGATCAATGGAATTCTCTTATGGTGGTCCTTTTGCATAGAGGGATTTGATGGAACTTGAAATATGACTTAATACATGTTTATAAGATACCAACCACTATGTTTAAATTTACCCTTCTGTTTGCAAGCAGGGAGTGTTGACACAAATTGAAGTTTATTTCAAATGGTCTTCTTTTGTTTTTTGTTCTAGAAATTAAAGTTTTAACCTAAGCTAAACTTATCATATCACCATTTGAATCTAGTAGGAATCCTTCTTGATTGAAGGATTTGACGGGGAATTAATTGGGATTCTTAAAAGTTTAATATATACAGTTAATTTGGATTGACTTCCTGTTTATCTGGTGCTGATTAATCTTTCTTTAGCTTAATTTGGTGAATTTTCATCTATTTTTGGGATACGACCCAAATTTCAGGTTAATTTTTCTTTGTGAAATGCAAATAGTATTTGGTTAGACAAGAAATTTTGTTCTGAAATTCTTTAGTTCACTCTTATTGATATATACAGGCCTCACAAACTTTCTGAGATTAGACCTTCCAAAGCTAAATTTCCATTATCCATCAATTCTAGTTAGTGTAAATCAAACTATTTCCTTTTCTTTTAAAGTATATTAAAATTTCTGCCAAGTATTCTACAAATGGGCAGATCAATATGAGTTAATGTCCCATTTCTTTATCCTCCCATGAGAGTTCATTTGAAAACATTCTCAGAGTTCAAGATTTCCAATAGTTTCATCCTTCTATTAGCAGCCTAACCTCAAATATATGCTTCTCTGGATTTAACTATTCCTTATTTTTAGTAATTACAAGATTAGGTAACACTGTAAACTTCCACTTTTAAACATTTTTGAAGAGGTACAGTAGTAGAGAAAACATCTATCTATGCATGTGTCTTTTTTTATCCAACATCTGACATTTATGAATTTCTGCATGTTGTCTTGATTTAGCTTCTTTGTTTCTAATTTTCATTCCGAGTGTGAGTATTAAATTAGTGTTGAACTGTTGACGGCTTAGATGTCATATGATAATCAAATGGATCCACTTATACTTCTATTAATGGCTTCCAACAAAAATCTCATTAACATATTCTAAAATTCCAAACCGGCTGACCATACTCCTGCTTAAATTTATCCTGAACCTTAAATCTTCTATTCTCCATCTGTTTATGATGAAACTTACCCGATCATGTACATTTACATTTCACAGGTTGACATGAGAAATCGAATTCAAGGAAACAAGGGCTATTAAGATGATGGCCTGTTTTCACAGCTTTTCTGGATTCTTCAGCTTAGTTGAATTCATTGTGCTTGAATAGTCTTATGTACAGACTTCACAAATCATTAGTTTAGATGAACTTCTTATACTTGTTCTGCTAACATGAGCTTCTTCAGAACTTGAAGTATCTCTTGTTAATCTTTCTAATAAAAGGTTTCCTAATTTTGGATTCCCACAAATTTTTGTCATTCTGCTTTTGCAAAGTGTCACTGATCTTGATTTTGTCCCTCCTTACATTATATCGGACTCCACTGACTGCCATTCTACTATTGTAGATAAATGATAAATCAAAGTGATATTTTATGTATTATAATATTAAATATTAATCGAATCTAATAAATGGAGTAAGAGTTGGATTATATTTTCTTTAAAAAAATGATTGTAATTCGACTTGAAATATTTAAACTTTTTTCTTTTTCTTAAGAATAAAACTGAGATTGCCAAAAGTGTGTAGAAACGGTACCAAATCGGGGGAGTCTAATAATCCCCACAATTCTATTTAATTGGGTTCTTCGCACAAGAATTGAACCGCTACTATTTTTTCCCATGGCGCAACCGGCAATAACCTCCGCTACTCCTCTCCTTCCTCCCGTCAAGGCTGAGCCTGACGACCACCCTGAACCGCCACTGCAATTGGTAACTACCGCAATCAAACCAGAAACCTCTCTCCCCACGGCCGGTACCACTATCAATTTACAGATTTCTGAACATTTGCCCTTGCCGTCTTCACAAGAATCACAGCCCTCGCCACCATTTCCTCATTTCATTAACTCGATAAAGGAGCTCCGTGACCTTTCCGATGTACTATCTGCTTTCCACCGCTGCTACGATGATCTCCAAACTCATATGGATATCATTACATCCGCAATTGAATCCAGACTGCCTTTGCAGTTGCCAATTGTTAGTCACCCGGTCTTGTCGGAGAAGAACGTGAATGATGAAACTTCAACTGCCATAATCCAGGTTCAGGACAATGAAACTCCGGTGGTTCCGTCTGAAGATGATGAGAAAGTGCAAGAAAAATCAACAGGAGGCGATCACTCGGAAGTTGAAAATTATTGTGCGACGATGTGTGGCCGTGGCTTGCGGAAGTACGTATTGTCGAATCTTGGGGAGCCGGATATGCTTCGGGAAGAGGTCCCGAAGGCATTGAGGCTGGCGCCTAATCCTGCGAAGTTGGTTCTTGAATGTTCTGGGAGGTTCTTCTTGCAAGGGAGCAAAGCTTATACTCCGGGCTCGCACATGATTCCGGGTAGAGAAGCTTCTGTTTTGGTATTGGAATGTCTCTTGTTGATGGGAGGTGAGGACAGTGTAGGCACTGAAGTCAGGGTTGAGAAGGCAATTAAACAGGAGACAGAGCAGGCAGCTGTGCAATGGAGAAAAAGATTGATTAGTGAGGGAGGATTGGCAAGGCAAGTGAGATTGATGCCAGGGGATTGTTCTATTTTCTCGGGAGTTTTGGGGTTCCTCGTGTGTTCAGATACGAAGACCTCAGGGACTTGGCTCGAGCTGGTAATGTCAAGGAGATTTCTGGTACTTTGAAGAGATCAAGACTCCTAATGGCTAAGATTGAAGGTGTCTTATTTTTGTTTCTGAAAGTATGAGGAACTCCATATATTGCATGAGCACGTTTCTGTTTTCAATGTTTATTGCTTTTACTGCATTACATATTAGTTTTGCTTGCCCTCTCTGTCTCCTGTGATGTGCATTTGGCACAAGATTTGTCTTCTTAGGACTTGGGAAGTGGTGTTAGTTTTTAGTTGCTTAAATGCGGAGTTATAGGAATTCTTGCTAATGCATGAACATTTTGAAAGAGGGAAAGTAACCGCTTAAGAGGCTTGAAGGAGTGAATGACAGTCTAGAAACTGTTCTGCTAAAATGGTCCATTGATGTTTAAGACTAGTGCCATAAATAAGCAATCATGGAGGCCCTCAACCGTGAATTTCTACTTAATACTGCCGATTTTTAATACATGCATCAATTGTTGAAGTAGCCAATGTATTAGAGCAGCTTCATGGAGAAACATTGTCTTGTTACAAGGACCTGGCCTAATGCACCTCTTTGAGCACTTGATATGTTGCATGCTAATTCGTTTGATCTTGACTCTTCTAGTAGTTCAATCAGTATGAATGATGTAGGGAGAAAGTATTGGATATGGAATACTGAATTCAGAGTGCCAGTAGGAAAAAAGAAAAATCTTTCCTTTTGAATTTGACCTGTCCATCATTATTTGCTCCAGAAGAACCATATATCTCTAAGCTTTCAAAATCTAAAGCCGGATAAAGAGAACTTGAAGGGAGTTGTTTCTCTCCAAATGGTAGCTGCTGGATTTAAGACCTTGTAAACTGGAGTATGGTGAATATATATGCCTCGGTGTTATATTTCAGTGGAAGTGTTCCCCTGCTCTTTTCAACTCACTTCCGTTTCATGAACCAAACAAATTCCTTGGAATCAAATTGTGAAGCCAACTTGTGTTGGAGTGGTCCATCCCTCACATGCATCATTGCACTTATTTTCTGCTAATCTTTTGAAGGCTAGAGAATTTTGTCTTCGTTTTAAGACTTCATACATAGACTTGATAGATCTGGTTTCTTTTAATATTTGAAGTTCCTCTATTTCATTCTTTTCTCCTTCTTTGTCCTTTTGAGCATTTCTAATGAAAAAGAAACTCTTGTTTGGTTTTCAATTTTGTAGCTTGAATTAAATAATTCTATCACATGCTTGCAGTTGGGTATTCTGTACATCTTAGTATAGCATATGAGCTACACTGGCCTTTGTACTTATCAAATTAATCTATTGTCTCTGTGGCAGATGCTATAGAAGGAATGGTGAAGAATAAAATGGCTGTTGATGCTGTTGACCTTGCATATAGTTTTGGGCTTGAGGATAAGTTTACTACTCATACAATGTTGATATCATATTTGCGCAATTCAAAAGAGTTCTGGAAGAAAACAAAAAGAGATTCACGGGGGTCATTAGTTGCATTGGTACATGTCACATTTTGAGATAAAGTTTGCTTCCTTCTGTATCTGTCATCTAACTCTACAATTTGCCTATGCAGAATGATGGAAACAAAAAGCATTTGGCTGCTTTGAGATCTGTTGTCAGGTGTTTGGAACGTCATAATCTTGATCCCTCTAAGATTCTTTCTGGATGGCAAATTAGTTCAATGATCCTGAGATTGGAGAAAGAGATTTCTGATATCGGCAGGAATATCAGAGTAGGGACAGCTAAAAGGAGGAAAGCAGATGACATAGAGTCTGCAAAGAAGTTAAAAATTGAAGAAACACAATATTCATACTATCCCAGTAATGGGCTACATTTGGCTGCTCCTCCTGTTGGCGGAATCCCTGGTCATTCTTCCAACTCTTTAGCATCTCAATCTTTCCTCCATGGTAGTAGTGTTGCAGGCTTGTTACCAGAAAATATTTCCGGCTCAGTAACAGGAATATCTGTGGGTGCAACTGGTCATTTACCAACAGACTCTTACCCAGGAGTTCACGGTGGAGGAGGAGGATACGTTGATGCAATCAGACAAGTAAATTATACCAGTCAGCCTTATTCCTTGCATGGAGATGCAGCCTACCGTGAACCGTTGGTATCTTATGCTGGACAACCTTCGTCCCTGGGCTTGACTAGCTTGTACAGACCATCACCATCAGTGGAAGGATTGCCTTCTAGCTCCATAGGCGTTTCACTTAGAAGCTCAGCCAGTGATCTTTATCACTTTGTAGACAATGTTGATACCGAGTCATCATATTACACTAGGGCTTCCAATCGTGTTGGAATGGTTCCTTCCTCTTCAACACAAAATTCATCACGCCTGCATTGAAGTTGCTCTTACCCGTTTTGGTGCACCCCAGGCCTTTTTTCTTTAATCCTCTTTTTTTGGGGTTTTTGGAGGAGTGTAGGTCGGGGAAGGTAAATGGTGTAAGAATTAAAGTACATAGATTTCCATGTAAACATGACCTGAAATATCTTGAACTTACCTTGGACATTGGCATTCAACTTTTTCATCTTTTAACATCCAAATTTAAATATAAATTCTCATCAATAAAGGGTTATAATAAGAATTTAAAGTTTTACCATATTTTGAGGGACTAATTTGTATTTAAACAAAAATAAAAGAGGTTAGATAGAATTTTTAGAAAGTGCTAAATTCTACATCCAATGAAAAATAAATCCTCGAAAATTTTAAATTGTAAAAGAAAAGATAATTTGCTGAGTGGGTGTTTATATTGTTGAAGTTCTCTGTAAAACCCTTGCTCCTTCCTTTGCTTTGTCCCTAGGTAATAGCAGTAGTAGAAGAAGGATAAATTTGTAATTTACAAACTTGAGAGTGCAGTTGGCAGTGGTTTTTCTCCCGAAGCGGCAAACAACCCCAAGAGAAATCAAGGTTTAAGAGGTCTATCAGAAATCAAGAAAGCCTTCCGGAGAAGGAAATGGTGAGGTTAACAGCTGACCTCGTATGGAAAAGCCACCATTTTTTCAATGCTATTCGCGAGCGCGAGCTGGATCTTCGAGGTTGGTTTCTTTTTCTTCTGAATCTTTCACTTTTTACTTCATATATGCGAATTCCTAGTTTAGTATGAAGTTCTTGTAATTTCCTTTTTTTTGTTTAGTATGTTTCTTCTCATATATATCTCACTGGCGTCAGAAATTGTGTGTTTGGAAACCCTTTTTTGCCGTCTGTCTCTGGTGTGCTTACGTTTGTCTTGTTATTGTTTAGGTAACAAGATTTCTGTCATAGAGAACTTGGGTGCCACTGAGGTTGGTTTAATATATATATTTTTTCTCTCTTCATTTTCTTGAAGTTATTTTCTTTGTTTTGGAGGGTTGTTTTTAGATGGGATATGGAAATTTATTCAGATGTAACCAAATGAATTCTTTGAATTGCAGGATCAATTTGACACCATTGACTTGTCAGACAATGAGATAGTTAAGCTCGAGAATTTTCCCTATCTTACTCGGCTGGGTACTTTGTTATTGAACAGCAATAGGATTACCCGGATCAATCCCAATATTGGAGGTAGGGAAATTAAGCAAATAGAGTATTAATTCTATATTGTGACTTAGAATTCTTTTGATTTGAGACCGTTATCTGTTAACAAATTCATGCTTCTCTCTCATTTCTAACTGTTTTCTGTGTAACTAATTGTTATCGGTTCCTGATGCAGAGTTTCTACCGAAACTGCACACTTTGGTTCTCACCAACAACAGACTTACTAACTTGGTCGAGATTGATCCACTTGCATCTCTTCCCAATCTCAAGTTTCTTAGCTTGCTTGATAACAATATTACAAAGAAACCCAATTACCGCTTGTATGTCATCCATAAATTGAAGTCTTTACGATTACTGGACTTCAAGAAAGTCAAACGAAAGGTTAGTACGAATTACGTATCAATCTGTGTGTAACCATCACATTTGGGAAGTATTGAAAGAAAGAATGCATTAAATCATCTGTTTTCATGTTGATCATGTTTGGCTATGTGTTCAATTATCAAATTGGGTTTGTTAGGTTACCCATAAGTAGAACTAAAATTTAAGATAGCATTGTGATTATTGTTTGGTTGGTTTCACTTGGTAAGGTGTGGACCTAAAACAAAGAAGAAAAAAGTAGCTTTTATGGATTTATTGTGGGAGAATCTCTGAAAGGTTGTTTCAAGTGTAGAACTGTGATTGGGAGTAGTTCTAAAAGCTGGTTGAGTATATGAGGATTCTAGCTCCGATGCGTCTCACTTATTGATTTTTCGATATTGATTGATGCAACTATATCCGTAGAAGTAGAGAGTGTCATTCTCTAGTCTATTTCCTTCTAGCTAATTGTGTGGAGAATCCATAAATTGTATATTGCTCGTTATAACTTTGTCTGTATTGATGCCTGTTGTTGAGTTGTGTCAATACCTTCTCCATGGATTTTGAAATGTATTTATAGTTTCATTTTCTTTTGCATACTTGTATGGAAATTTTGAACCGCTCATTTCCAACTATATATTTATATTTTATCTAATTTTTATTAAAATAGGAGCGACTGGAAGCTAATAATATGTTTGCCTCTGAAGAAGCCGAAGAAGAAGCTAAAAAGGTTTCTGTAAAAACATTTGTGCCAGGGGAGGTTCAAAATGCCCCAGAGGCTGCAAAGGGAGCAACCACCTAAACCTGTTGGTCCTACACCAGAACAAATTATAGCTATTAAGGTACAATTCTGTGTTGTAATCTTAATTTCTTAAACATCTTCTATATTCTCTCATGACTATAAACAATTGTATTTTAGGTGAGAGCAATTTAATCTGAGCTTGCCCTAGGGTTGAATTAAATGTACAAGATATTTCTGTTGTCCCTACTCTAACCTTATATTAGCATGATTCCACATTTGCCCTTATCTTTTGTTTATCCTTTTTTAATAAACTTGAAAATGTGCAGGCTGCAATTGTGAATTCCCAAACACTTGAAGAGGTGGCAAGGCTTGAACAGGTGAAGTCTTTGTGTGTCTTATTGGGAGAGATTTCAATTTTATAATTTTTTTTTTTTGTGGAAGTACCTTAAGAGACACTACTCCAACTAGATGAATTGTCTGTGCTTCTACCCATGTGCTTTGCATATGATGCTAACAGTCAAGGGACTATCATTCTATGCAGGCACTAAGAACTGGACAGCTTCCTGCAGATTTGAACCTTGGTGGCAATGAAGCTGCAACTACGACTGAAAATGCCAAAGAAGACAAAATGGTTACTGATGATGGAAATGTGACCAATGATGAACCTAAAGAGACTGAACCTGAACAAAAGAATGACGGTCCTGAAGAAATGGAACAGGTACTAATCATGATGTTTGTATGATACTTCATTGGTAGTCTTGGGTGCATCTTTCATTTACATACACCCCGTATCCCCATTCTTTCTGGTTTTTGTGGCATTCTACGGATGCATAAGTATTTGAATGCTTCTGCAGACCTAAAAAATTCCAGTCCTCCTCTTTGTCCTGTGTTTGTCTTTTAAATAGCAGACCATGTCTTAATTATCCGACTCTTTTCTCTCCAATGTGTTTGCCTAGTTTGTTGCGATTTCCTTGAACTATGTTTTCCCATAGTGTTGGTACACCATTTTTACCTTTTTATTGTCTATAAGGGTTCAGTTTCAGGACTAACACTTTTCCCTGAATTGACTGTATACTACAGGAGTAAAGATGGTTATTCACTTGCAATTATGCAGAGAAGACTTGCGACCATTATTGGCATAAAGTTGTTTGTTTCTTATTACATTCACCACAGCAAGTGGTGGTTATCCAGAAAACCAAGGAGTTCCCATCGCTATTGGCTTAAAGTAGTTTATTTCTTCCGCATGCCATAATGAGATTTACCTAACATGTAGTGCAGCCTTTGATGTCATCTCCCATGTATCTTTAATGCTTAGCATGTCTATGGAAGTTTTGCTAGTGCATCACTGTGAACCCTTTTCTTTTCTTTTAAAGAAATTTTTTTTTATGGTTTATAGGATCATTATGAACTGTTACTATTTTGTTGAATTGATTTGGGGTAACAGGAAAACCAATGAAAACACATGCAACAGCAGTGGTCAGACAGAGGAAGTAAAAGCCAACACCAGGTAAAAACTTGCTTATATTTGCACTTGAATATAATTACCCTCCACAAAATTATATCAATATCAATCGTTGATTTGTGGACCTTTGTGTACTTACTGGTCCAAAGAATGACTACAAATGTATCTTTTCTTTTTCTGTCAACAGTATATACTAGACTATCACTTTCATGTACACACTATACAAATTCTATTATTAGATGTGAAGGAAACAATTATAGGATGATTGTGATTGAGGGATTCAAGATTTTACATGATTGTGGTTGAAGAATCAGATAAATGCACTTTCTTGTTTGATTGGTTGGTTATGACTGGATTTCCTGAATCATCCAACTCAACAACTGCAACATCTCCAGCCTTACAATCTCCAGAAAGTAAAGATTCACTCAAAGGATTTTCAATCATGAGAGTGACTGCCCTTCTAAGAGGGCGAGCGCCGTAAGTTGGATCATATCCCTGCTCACAAATCAGATCTTTAACGGCTTCGGACACTTCCAGACCAACTCCAAGGGAAGAGAGCCTTTCTTCCACTTCGCGGAGCATCAGATTTAGTATCTCCAGCATCTGAATAATACAAAAAAAGAGATATTGGGGGTGTGATTTAATGGAAGTTTCGATAATGCTGGTCAAATTTTATCAGAGAAACATACATGAGTCTTTTCGAGTGGCCGGAACACGACAACTTCATCTATTCTGTTCAGTAATTCTGGACGGAAGTAAGCCTTTAACTCTTCCATCACTAATGCTTTCAAACCAGAATACGAGGTAGATACGTATCATTGAGAAAGAAACCAAAGGAGTTATGCCGACCCTTTGCAATGGCTGCAGATCCTATGTTTGAAGTCATCACGATCAATGCATTCTTAAATGATACTCTTCGACCCTAATGCACGCACCAAAGATAACACAATTTTAGATAAATATGCTCATAAACACAAATTGCCAATATATATATATATGCAGTTCAGAATCAGAAACCTGAGAATCGGTGAGATGACCATCTTCAAACAACTGGAGCAGAATATTGAAAATATCTGGATGTGCTTTCTCAATCTCATCAAGAAGCACTACTGTGAAAGGCTTTTTTCTAATAGCTTCAGTTAGAATACCTCCCTCTCCATAGCCTACATATCCCGGGGGAGAACCAATCAACTTACTCACACAATGTCGCTCCATGTATTCACTCATATCCAATCTTAGCATGGCGGTTTCCTAGCAGTAAAAAGAATTAAAAACAATCGTAACTTTGACAATTTATCCGTGAAAATATGATGTAGTTTGAAGTACGTACTGAACCAAAGTAGCATGCTGCCAAAGCTTTTGTTAACTCAGTTTTCCCAACCCCAGTAGGGCCACAGAAAAGCATTGCTGCAATTGGTCGTTTAGGGTCCTTGAGGCCAACCCTGGATCTCTTCACAGCACGAGAAATGGCAACGACAGCCTCCTCTTGTCCAACCACCCTTTTTCTAAGCTGCTCATCGATCCCCAGTAAAAGCATTCTGTCATCCTCAGAGAGCTTCTGAACTGGAATGCCTGACCAGAGGGAAGCAACTGCTGCTATTTCTTCCCATCCGATCACTGTGGGTCTGAATAAAAAGGACACAATATATTGAATTCAGTCTACACAATTAACGCATTCTATTTTCTCATGAGGAGGCAAAATCGGCAAAATCGGCAAAATCTTACTCGTTGTCTACCGGCATGGAAGGAAAAGTGGATGCTGAAGTGAGGCTGCTATCACCTTCCGTTTCCATTTCCAAAACATCATCCTTTTGTCCTGGCTGATTTGCTTTAATCTAATGATGAAGACAAAGACAGATTTCCAATATTAGCATGCATATCTATGGAGGTGGTGTATTTTAGTTTCTTAAGGCCAATATCAGAGAATAATGTCATCATCACCTCTTGATGCATGATTTGAACAGCTCTAATTTCATGCCAATACTCGCGAGGTGATTTAGAAAGTATACAAGTTTGTTGTTCTTTCCTCTGCTTATGTAGTTCCATACGAGCTCTACTTCCAGCCTCATCAATAAGATCAATAGCTTTATCAGGAAGAAATCTATCAGAAATGTATCTTGCTGACAAATACACAGCTGCATTGATGGCCTCCAAAGTGTATCTGCATTTATGATAGGATTCATACTTTCCGCGTAAACCCAACAATATCTCAACTGCATCCTCCTATGAATACAAAATTCTCAAGGTCAGAGAATGTGTCAGAAGATGGATTCAAAATTTTCAATAAAGATTATTATGAGATCAATACCTCACTTGGTTCATTAACAAAGACCGGCTGGAATCTTCTTGCTAATGCTTTATCCTTCTCAAAATGTAACCTGTATTCATCCATAGTTGTAGAAGCAATACACTACAAAGCAAAAGCATCATATCAGACAACAGTAGGTGTCAATAATCCCAGTCTCACTTGTTACACTTTTTATGAACAACAATTAATAAAAGTAAGCAGAAATAGAAATAGAATAGAATTTATACCTGTAACTCCCCACGTCCTAGTGGTGGCTTCAAAAGATTTGCAATATCAAGGCCAGAGCCCTTGTTTCCTCGTCCAACTGTTCCAGAACCAATAAGTGTGTGGACCTCATCGATAAAGATAATCACATCACCTGCGATGCCGTGATCACAAGTTAGGTTAAGTATAACATTTCTTAGCCACTGAGAGGGGCTACGAATAGAAGACCTCACCTGACTTCTTGATCTCTTTAATTAATGCCGTAACACGCCCCTCCAGTTCACCCCTTTCCTTTGCGCCTGCGATTAATAGACCTATATCTAATGACATTACACGCTTTGTCTGTTCAAAATGAAGATTACAGCTCATCAGGTTGGTATACAAACTACCTTAAGAAATTAAACACAAATATATTCATCTAAGATGCAAAAGCTGAATTAATTTAGACAGTTGCATGCATGAGGAAAAACCTACCAGGAGAGAAAAGGGAACATTCCCCTCAGAAATATTTATTGCAAGCCCTTCAGCAATTGCTGTTTTTCCAACCCCTGCTTCACCAAGAAGGATGGGATTGTTCTTGGTTCTTCTGCAGAGTATTTGAACGATTCTCTGGACTTCAGTCTCTCGGCCAATAACAGGATCTATGCGCCCTTCACTGGCCTGAGCAGTAAGGTCCGTACAAAACTGATCCAAAGCACTTTCTTCTGTCAAAAGGGCAAACTTTAAATATATATTTTTCTTTTTGTTTTTCCTCAATTCTTTCTTTTTTTGGAAACCAGATAGGGGAACAATAGAAATGCTTACTCATTGCTCCAGCTTTCTCAAATGATTTGGATAGGGCAGGGTTCCTAGAAGAGGATTTTTCATGTGGCCGTTTGAGAGCAGTTGGTAGATCTCTGCCATCCTTTGCAAGCTCCCCTTCTAGACGGGAGATAGCAGTTGCTGCTAAGTGATTTATGTTCGCCCCTAATCTGAAATCAAATTAGTCTAGCCCCATGAACAGAAAATTCTAAGGACTTTGGATCTACTAATAGTAGTTGAAACAAGAATCTGGACAGCATGTATGTAAAAGTAAGCAATGCAGGATACTACTTTTATGCATGCATCTAATATAAAACACTATCAAGTGTACCGATGAAGGGTGCAGTCATACATGAATATTAACATCAATGGCACATAGTCAATACATTGACCCACTAAGTAATACAAGCACAACAAAAGAATATACTGCAACCTCCAAAAGCATGAAAACTCTGAACGGTCTAGAGACTCTGCTTCTTCAATTTTTACACTTTATGTTCAACAAGAACAGTACATTTTTGCTTCATTATTACTCATTTCCAACTCATAAATGTTATCAAATACTTGTGTAAATCAAGGGTTTTCAAATAAAAAAACAAACTATCCATGAGTAAATTTGCTAATTCAGCATTCTGATTTTTGATGACAGAAGTACTATATGATGATTTCATATAGATTCTATTGTATCATAGTTATCCCTACAAGGATTCTATCACTCTAGATTCAAAATCATTGATTGAAGTAAGTAGGAATTAATCATTTTCAAGCTACATGCTATAGTATCAGACTAAAGAACCAAAATTAAGAAAGAATCAATATAAACTGAAATCCCATGTTAACAATGTACCTCTTGAGGACACGGCTAGCACTCCCATCATCAACTGTGAACAATCCAATCGCAATATGTTCTGGAGCTATAAAATTATAGCCCATAGTCCTCGAATACTCAACTGCGGCCTCGAATACACGCTTAGTGCTAATAGAAAATGGCACATCTGTGGCAGAAGTAATCGACGAGGCCCCTGCACCGCCAACTATTCCATGGTTATTTTCATAATCATTCCAAATACTAAGAACAGCTTGGCGAGCCATGCTAATTGTAATTCCAGAGCCCAAAAATCCACTAGAGCTACGATCCTCAGCGATCAGCCCTAGCAAAAGATGCTGAGTAAATACCATATTTTACCCAACGCTCTGGCTTCCCTTTGTGAAAACATCACAGCCTTTATTGCCCTCTCAGTAAATTTCTCGAACACACCAGCGATAATATAGAATGGTCGTTTCGATTTCAGCTTCGGTTTCGATCTTTGCCGTGAAAGTGAAGTGCGAAACTTGTTAGAAAGTGAAACTCCAAAATAGGAAGAAGAACATGAAGCAGAAGAGCTGCAACTAGTAGATGCAGAGGTAAAAGAAGAAGAAGAAGAATTCGGTAGGAAAGAAACAACTTTCCGGCTTCTCCGGTGATTATAGAGAGAAACCCGCCTGTGAGGATGCGGAAGAAGAAGATTCATATTGGAATGAACTGACACCGATGGTACTGAGGAACACGATAATTCCATCAAAAACCCACTTCAATTACTGCAAAAAGAATTAATTAATTAAGCTGAACAAGAAGAAAAATCAGGACTTCCGGCAGCCCACCTCGTCCTTAGAGCCTTATATTACATGTAAAAGAGTAAACAGAAAAATGAAAAGGTTGGATTCAGAGAGAAGAAGAAAGAAGTGGAATTATGGAAGAGTACACGGTAGAAAAGGGTATATAATTTCCGGGAAGGGAGAAGAAGGGTGTGGAATGGGATTCTTTGGTCCGTCCGGTGGTGATGGTGAAAGGCCGGTTTTTGAGATTTTTGTCGTGAACAGTCTGAACCAAGAAAAAGCCAACAAAGTATAATGTACCAAAATTGAAGTCACATTTACAATTACATTTACATTATGTCTTTCTAATTTCCATTCCATTGAAATTAAGAAGAAAACAAGAAGAAGAAGAAAAGGAAGCTTTTTTTTCTTCTTTTTTTTTTGCATGGATATTCCAAAAAGGGATGAGAAAAGTCTCAAAAGTAATTTGCACACGCAATCTGATTTTTCAATTGGAGACTCTCACGCAAAGAATTGCTTTACTTGGAATTATTATTTATTTTGTTTGTTTTCTATTTCTCCTTTGAAGGATAGCATAATATGATATAACTTCAGTTCCTGTAAATCTAAATTCTAAACTTAAGTTTTGGTTATTATATATATATAATATATATATATATATATATATATATTGAAAAATGATGTTATTTGATGAAAGGCATCACTATCAAGTGTGTATTTGTACATTTGCCGGTCCAAAGTTGGAAACAATCATCATGTATTTGTATGATACAATTACAACACAATTTTCTAGTGATTCTCAACAACTTCAGAGGAATCAACTTGGATCCAGAGTTTGTCAGCATAAGCTTTTTCATCTTCTTTTTCCTCTGCTACAAAATCTGCAGTGTTCAATAATACTTCTTCATCTTCCTCATCCGGTACTTCTTCAGCTGGACATTCTCCAGCATTACACACTGCAGCAGCACTAATCTCTTCTAGATGAGCAAGCTCAACCAAGGCTTCCCTCATTGCCTGTGGAGTAGCTGGTCTGTCCATGGGCCTGTATTTTGGTGCAGGCATGACAAAGGGTAAAGGTATGTCACACAAGTCTCTGCATTTTCCATTCTTACAGACTTCCCCAGATGGTGGGGGAACTGTGAAGATGATTCCCAGCTCGTAGTTACATACATGAAGTCTTGAACCTAATACAGAACTATTTCTTAAATTAGCATTCTTATCGAGTGTATTTGATAGTGGACGACCCCAAGCTGCTGCACTGAAGTTGTGGGATCCGGAATAAACCCAACCAAAAGAAGCTTCTTCCTTATGCTGAAACCGTCTAGTGGCTACCTGTTTATAAACACAGTTTGCTGTTGTTCTTTATTAATCGGAGAGCATACAATCTTTAAGATGACAACTAAAGAAATTGTTCAAAACAATCAGATTTTTATCAGATGGATAAACAATTACCTTAACATGCATTGGGAACCCAATTCTGTCGTTAGGATGAGGAATGACGTCGTGAAGTATCCCCATATATTTCAACCTTAGCCATGTTTTCTGTAAAAAATAAAGAATTATATTCTTACAGTACAGTCATGGAACATCATTTTCATCCAAGTAAAAAATGACTTTTTACTCACTAAACATTACTTGTTACTTGAATAGCAGTAAAACTTATCTTACTTTACAAACAATGCAGATACTTACACAGCTTCTTTCCATTAAGGACAACTAAAAAAAATGATTGCCTCCCAAATGACCCTTAGGAAATGCTTACACAGCCATAAACATCAAAATATTGTTCCCCATTTACACATGTGAAATTCAGAATATAACAGAATCTATCCAACGTGTATCAGTTAGCAAATGGATGTAATCAAATGCCATTGAAATGGATTTATATTAAGAATAAAGCAATATACCTGTGAAAAGCACAAGAGATATCTTGAAGCTAATATGCCACAACTTGCACTTTTCACCCTTTCAATAGTAGGATAAATAATTTTGATTGATGGCTTCCTTAACTCTTGGCTTGCACTCCAACAACCCCACTATCAAAAATTAAATAATATGAATAGTTTAAAATGATAGTATTTAGAAAATCAAATGAATTGAAAATGATTGATCTCTTACATCTGGATCTGACTCTTCAGATTCAAATGGCTGCACTGATTTCTTTCCA
Organism: Asclepias syriaca; assembly: GCA_027405835.1. NCBI lineage: Eukaryota > Viridiplantae > Streptophyta > Magnoliopsida > Gentianales > Apocynaceae > Asclepias > Asclepias syriaca. The sequence goes on from CM049928.1 coordinate 2,011,609, forward strand.
GCTGCAGCTGCAAATGCAGCTAAAAATCGTGCATCAACAGACCCAATAGAGGATGAACCTGCATGGATGAAGTATAGACATTGTGATAAAAAAAAAAAAAAGGTTGTCCTGATTCAGTGACTAATCTACAGAAACACTAACCAAAAACAAAATCCTTTTCCAAGTATTCAGGCCAGTTATAGTGACTCAAAACCTGCAGAATAGAGAGAGAATATAAAAAGGGTTCGAAACAGATGTATGATGCAATAAGTTCAATCCACAGAAGGTAATACATCTAAAAGCTAGTTAGGAGTTCGATTTGTATAAACTACCTCATGAAGACGCCATAGCCCTACACATCTCTGGATCGATGCAACTAATGAGCACACAGCAGAAACATGATCAACTCTCATAGCCTCAGAAAGTTTTGAAAAGGAAGGACCCTGGAAAGGACCAAAAACAATCTTATATTTGGTGCCTCAGCACTGATCTGCTTGAAAGAACAACCAGCAAAGTAGAACAAACCAAAAAAAAATTCAGTAGTATACCTGTGACACATAGATAATCAACTGTACTTTGTTATTGCTTCCTTCTAAGGCAGCTCGGAGGACTTCATTTGGATGAACATATGCAGAAAATGCAAAAATACCACTATCCGACAGTGGAGCCACCCATTTTGCAACATTTCTAGGTAGAAATCCTAGTTGCACATAATCTAGTCAAGCATTTAAAGCAAATAATATTAGGAAAGTAAAAGCATAAAACTGCATAGCTTAACTGTGTTTGTACACATAATTTGATGAATAAATAAACAACTAAAATTTAATTATTAAAAAAATAACAATTTTAAAAATGATATATAAAGTTTCAGAACAAATTGCTTCGCTGTTCATCCATCAAAATCCACAGCAAAATTTCAAATTTCATAGTCAAGCACTAAAAAATTGTTTTTACTTCACATCTTTGAACATAAGATCAGTACTATTCACTCTAATTTGAAACAGTCACTGTAAGTCCATGCATGGTTCCATGCATCAATTTTCATAAAAATATGTGATGTCATGTAATACAGAACTTCAAAGACAAAGAGCATCTTTTAAACATTCTGTAGAGTGGTTTACCTTCAAAAGCAGACTCCTCTGGTTTGGGAAGAAGAATGCTAACAGCATTTGTATCAGCTGGTACATTTGTTTCTCTCCTTAAAAGGACCTCTGACATCCCATATTCATTTTCATGGCATTTTCCAAGAAAACAAGCTAATTTCTTTAGGTTTGCACCATTTGTATCTGCTGAAGTACGAAACAGGTAGCTTAGACCAACAATCGATGCTTCAACAGAACCCAGTATCTTTGCAACAGGGAGCTTTGAAATGTATTGATTAACCTATAATAGGAGCAAGATAGAGCATTTAAGTCTCAATTTGTATCAAGCAGCACATACTGAGTAATATATCTTGAGTTCCCTTAATAAATTTCACTAACTATGACTTCTTTGGCTCACAATGAAAATGACTACTGAAACAAGCCCATGTAATGGAAGGCACTGACAACTAATTCCATATCACAAAGCTAACAAAGAACAGAAGTAGCTATTATTTTTCCACATATTATAAGTGAGAGTAGTCTTTTGTCCAACAGTGAAATACCATGACTCACAATAAACATGAGAAAACCTGACAATTTCTAGGCAAGACCTAGAATGATGAAAATGGCTTCTTTAGTGAAACCATACAAAATATTGAACTGATGCAGCACAACTCAGCATTCTTATGAAGGGAGAATAAGCATAACATAAAAATGTAAATTAGCTACTCACAGACAGAAAATATTTGGAGTTTGATATATAGGGACTTCTGGGTGAGTGTATTCCAGGCACAGAAGTAATGAGATGTGCAAGAGCTCCTGTAAAGTCATACTTGGACAATTCCAGAATCCAATGGGCTTGACTGGGCACATCTGCTAATAAAGAAGCCATAAATCCAGCTAGTTGAGCAGAAAAATCTGATTTTGAATCTTCATTGGCTTCCTCACAAGGGGATTCAAGGAAAAGTGATAAATAGTCAGGGACACTCTGACAGGGAAAATCTTGCCACCAGACTGTATTAGTTACATTTAACCACTGCAGAAATGGGACATGAAGTTAGTTAGAACTAGATAAAGTCATGGCAGCACAAAACTGAGACATGCCATGCAAAATGAAAGAACCCACTAAAACTCAAAACCACCATGTGATAAACAATAGATCAACAGAATAACTAAAACATAGATGACAAGAACAATGATATACATCCAATATAATAAAAAATAAAAAAAATTTAAAAAATTCTCAGATAATAGTTCATTCTGGGTGGAGGACTGATATTGGGAAGTGCTATGCTTTTCCACAGAGGTACACAGCAAGTCACTAACTAAAGGTGAAGAGCAACACAAGTACCTGTCTTTCCACCAAATTTGCTGAAGTTATTACAACCCGGAGGCTGTCTTCTCTTTGCAGCACAAATAATTTCGGATGATGACAAGCAATGCCTGATCGTTTATGGTCATTGCCAAAAGCTATAACTTCTGGAAATGGAGGATACCTGTTGTAACAAATTGACTACATCATTCTCAGGCTGAAGCTTCAACGTAGCATCCAACTATGTTGTAGACTTTCTGATAGAAGTAAGCCATAAATGCAACTTACACTACAACCAATTCGGGGAAATCTGAGTAAGGAATAGAGGTTCTTTATCAGGGCAAGAACTCCAACACCTTTCAGCATTGTGACAAGCAATTGTTACAGGTAAATTGGACGGGATCTCACAATGGGATAGGAACCTGGGCATGGGAATTTAAGCAATAAACAATAGGACACAGATAATCAAAGCAAAAATATCTTTCATATATATATTCTTCAAAGACACAATTCCTTTGATTAACATAAATATAAAATAAAAGCTTAGACCATTTACACACTATTAGGCAGAAGAATACAACAGGAGCAAGAACAATTGAATTTACCATGATATATCACTTGTGAATGTTGCAATAAATACCCGTACAAGACTTTCAATGGGATAAAAGAGTTCCGGTAGTGAGACAACATTCTGATATTCCAATGAACCATGTTCCATAAATTGAAGCCTGTTCAAGTAGAACTTCCTTCCTGGTGCTGGAACACAACCAACATTTTTTGGCTGAACCTGTGCATTCTTTCCACCTGAAGAACTCTCCTCTCTCATTATACTTCCTTCCTCAAACTTGTCATTCTCAGTGATGCCATTCAGATGTTGCACGGAAGTATTTTTCACTTCTTGTGCCGTTTGTCCATTCCCATCAAAGGGTTTCAGGTTAGTGTCCTTTGCGGAAGGCGGAGCAGATTCTTCATGGGAATCAGCTGCCAACTGCTTAGAATTTTCTAAACCTGTATTGGTCGAGCACTCCTTCCCTTGGATGTGATCTTCACACCTCAATGTGAGGTCAATATTACTTGGTAAAATTTGGGAAAGCTTCCTCTTCCTATTTCTCCTACAGCATTTAAATTTCTTTTCTTTACCAGAGATGGAACATTTCCGAATAAATTTTATGGGGTCATTACTGCACAGTATCTCTCTACACGTGCTTAACAAAAACCCACTTTAGTATCAAAATTCTCACTTTCTGATTTACCAATCAAGCAATTATCAGATACACCACCATCAAGAAACTTATGTACACTCCCACCAGCAATATCCTCCACAAGAACAATTCTCTCCACAATAAACCCTATCCGTATCCTCTTTTTGGTAACAGTTTCATCTCCATAAACAAGCAAAACCTCATCTCCAACACGCAGTCCCAGAACTTTGCCTTTACCAATTCTAACCCCATTTACAAAAACTCCATTCAACGAAACCCTCACATCCCTAGAACAAGCACACTCAAAAATGTTGAAAAATAATCCATCACACAACAATATTCTTTTACTTGAAGAATCAAATAAAATTTGACAATGGGTTTTACTAACCCTACTGTCATTAAACAAAAAATCACAATTCAAAAAATCACGGCCGATTGTGTATGGTTTATAAGGCTCTAAATGGAAAGATTTGCAGATTGAATGCGTATATTTGCAAATTAAAGGAAACCCAATTGGTTTTATGAAAACAGAAGCGGTATTGAGAGTATTGATTCTGGATTTTTTCTCCGGACACAAAGAATGCTCAAATAAATTACGTTTTGGGGCTTGGTGAGAAGCATCTGAAAAATTGTTCATGATAATTTCATTATAAATTGAATAGGAAAAAAAAAAAGCAAAATTGAAAGAGAAAATTACTATAACAAAGAAAACAGAAAATTGTATTGAAGAAATGGGGGGAAGAATGGAGTGAACCTAGAGAGAGAATTGGAGGGAAACTTTCATACAGAAATGGAAAGTTTCCTAAAGTAAATTTCCCTCCATTTTTAAACTATATACTGTTCGTAAATTACAGTAACTTGTAAAAACGGCCCAATAAATTTCTTTATTGGGCTTTTATGTCTAAACTGATAGTCTGTAAAAGGACCATATTGGCCTTTGGGCTTTTCGATTTTGTCCAGTAATTTTTTAAAAATAAATAAATAAATAAAACTGGCTATTATATAGGAAAAATATTAAATAGTTTAATGATAATGTATGAATAATAGACAAAATAAATTTAATTGGAAAAAATTAATAATAAATATCTATTATTTTAAAGTAATCAAAATAATTTTATTTTTTTTGAAAAAATTAATGTGGTTTTTAAGACTAACAAATATTTACGTAAAGAATTGGTCATTTCAAATTAAAAAATTTTAAAATTTAGGGTATAAAATCATGTCGGAGTGAGTGAGCCGGTCGGCGAGTGAGGCGGAAGAAGGCGGAAAGTGTTCTCCGGTAGCCGCTGCCACCACCACACTTGGCCAATACGCGTTTTACCGAGTCCACTGAGACTGACTATTTATGAGCACATTCAATTCAAGACACAAAAGATTCAAAATTAAAAATATATAAAAGAAAGAGAGAGAGATAAAGTCAACAATTTCTCGGTTTGACTTTTCCAAGCATTCATATTTGGTCAATGGAATGCCAAAAAAGTACTCTCCCCTCCACCCCAAATATATATAGTCTTTGAATGTTGTGGAGAATATTCATGGACGACGTCGTTTCTTTTTTAAGGGGGAAAAAAGAACAATTAAGGGAGTTTCCAAGAAGTAAGTACGTAGAAGAAAGCTTCCAATTTTTCTTCTTTTTTTTTATATTTTTTTTATTAGAAAGTTTCTGTATGGAGTCAACTACAATAGGTTAATTTAATGTAGCAAAAGAAAACAAATATATATATATATATATAATATAATATAATTGTTGGGAATTCACCTAACAAAAAAATTCATCAAGTTTGACGTTTCTTCTTGCAAACTTTTTTGGAAATTGACCTGAAAAATGTGGAACTTAATTTTTGAATGGAGATATACTTTTTCTTTGATGACTATAATTTCTTCAAGCCTGCTTTTTCCACTTTTATTTGTATAAATTAACAATGTGTTTTTTATTATTATTAAATTTAATTTAAAATAAATGACTAAGTAACTTTTTAAAATTTTAGAAATTACCCTCAATTTATTTAATTTAGCCCATGATTGCAAATGAAAATGACATTTAATCTTTTTTATTTTAACCAATTTTCTTCAGAAATATATATATATATAATACTAAGGAATAATTTCGTTTATATGTCAATATCGAATAGAATAGGTAAGTAAGAACAATTAATTTAAACAATATTTAGAAAGAAAAATAAAATCTAATGACATCAATATGGACAACGAATGAAAATGACGTCAAAAACCAAATAATTAACGTTAAATCAACTAACGTGAAATTTATATATATATGTATATATATAGATTAAAATGTAAGTTATTAAACTTTTAATTTAAAACAATAAAAAAAATACATTGTATATATTATATAAAATTTTAAGCTTGACTTTAACGTTATTTCAAAATCAAACTCACTCTTTCCAATTAGAAATTATTCATTAACTTTCTCATGTTTGATTATTTTCATATTTCTAGAAATAGAATATATTGACTCTAAATATTATATATATAGATATATATATTCACACTAAAATCAAGAAATGGAATGGTGCTCAACTACTACTAATCCGTGCAATATATATATATATATTATATAAAGAATGTTACAAATTATTGATACGAATTATTCCATATGATTTCTTATTTTATAACTGAAGTGATTATATATGTAATTTACCAATTATACAATCCCATTTCTGATAAATTAATATATATTGTCAAAGATTTGAACTAACCCAGAGCTCAAATTGCACCCAAAATTATAATAATTACTTCAACTTGCTGGTTTTTATATGCAGCCATACATGCATGCATGCATGCTACCAAACTTTGATTTTTTTTTTTTTTCTTTTTTTGTTCTTTCTTCCAGAAATTGTTCGTTGAATCGAGTCGAAAAATTAAGAACCCAATCTAATAAAGATATTAATTAATTACATCTCCATTGATAGATCAGTTTCTAACGAATTCGTAATATATATATATATATATATATATATATATATATATATATATATATGTATATGTATCAGTACGTACGTGTTGAAAATAAATGTCGTCCGTTCTCTATTTGATTATGACAATGAAGAATTTTATGGCGGGCTTCTTACCTTTGCAGCCATTGTTGTCTGAATTTTTATTATAAATGTCTAAATATATGTAATTTTGTTGTGTCTGTTTTATATTTTCCTGTTGTTATTAAATAAATATATGAAATTATTTACTTAACAATATATTTTAAATATTATAAAATAATTTTAAATGAGTCGGACTTATCTTTATAATTTATTTTTAGATTAAATGAGAATCTAATCTAAAATGGATAAAAAAAGATTTGAGATGGGGTCAAATGAGAAGAAAAACAAGAACAGCCAAACGATTCACACGTTGAAGAAGACAAGATTATAGACTACTTATTGTAAGAATATTGTAATTAATATTTGTTTCAAGTGTCATATATATATATATATATTATATATATATATAATATATATATATATTATATATATATATGTATGTATAATTATCACATGCTAAATTGTTTTAGGCCCTACTTGAGGACTACTTTTACTGCATGTTGTACAACAATCCATTGGACAATAATTTATTTAGGATTTTTCCGGGGAAAGTGGGATTGATTTTCAACGTTGAAAATTTGATGGCTTTTATTATTTTTATTAAAAAAAAATAGTAACTAATTTTCCTTTTTTCCATTTTGGTGTTCTTTATTTGGGTTAGTAAGAAAATTGGAGTCTTGGAATATTTTTTTCCCTTCATACAACAACCATTCTTTAAAAAAAAAAAAAGTTTTATTCTTTTATAAATTTTAAATTCAAATTTTATGTAAAAAATTAATTATATGACTCTATTATAAATAATTCAGAAATTTGAGAGTGCTATATATACATATATAAAGAATATGGCATTTTTGTAAAAAAATATGTTAATATTAATAATGAAAAACCTTAAAAGAACAAAATGAGTGAATTAATAATAATAATTAATAGGTTGTGGGCAGACTTTTTGGAATACTAAAAAGAATAATTATATGTATTAATTAATTTGTAAAATACGAACAGTACAAAGAAGCTAAGCTGCCCTTTACCTTAATTAACGTGATTTCATCTTATAATCAAATGAATAAAATACATTTTTCCATCTTAATAGGAGATCAAGACCGTTATACATATATATATATATATATATTAATTATATAACTCCAACTTGCTTCCTTCCAATCAAGGCCTCGACCATTACATATATATATATGTATCGGACGACTCGTTTCTTTTCATAAAAAGACAAAATGATTTTTTTTTAATCTTTGCACAAATGATGGAGAAATTAATACGTTGGTGAATATCATGCACGTGGAAAATCTTATGAAACTTCCATATACTATACTTCTACATAATTTATACATATAAATGTATATATACATATATTCCACCAAAAAATTTATATATCTTTACAATATTTGAAATTTATAATTTTTTTAAAATGAAATTAATTCTAAATTACTTTTTTTTTTACAATATTTTTTTACTATGTTATCCGATAATGAACATTTAATTTATGTTTTATTGGTTACAGATTACTATGTCGTAGGTTGTAACGTCCTATTTAATAAAATAATAATAATAATAATCCGAAAAGGTAGGCTAATTTTGTCGGTATCCCTTAAAGCCTCCTGTAATTTGACAGAATTCAAGAAACTCCCACAACTTCCAAAGTATTATATATAAGTATATTAATAAAATCCAGTGTAGAGATATAAATTACAGATTAATTAATCAAACCAAATATTTATAAAAATACAGTCTAAAATGCTTTAAGCAAAATTTCTTTCTTTTTTTTCAGGCAATATAAGCATATAAAAAGTACTCAAAGAAAAAGACAATAATATACTATGTAGAATGAAAGAATTTAGGGATAAGATTTATGTGTTCTTTATTTTTTCAAAAAAAAAAAACTTTTTATTTTTATAAATACAGCTGTCATTCTAAAAATAGAATTAAAGAAACATGTACATACATATAACTTGCCAAATTGTCCAAACTCTCATAATCCTAGTTACCGATTACTTATCAATTCTTGCATCAAATAAATATACATATTAATATTTACGAAACAAAAAATTAAAATTATCGTATTAATTATGGTCATGAAAATGTTAATTAAAGCGTCTTCGCAAAATCAAATCAGTGTCTAAAGAATTCCACAGCTGGAGTGAGATTAAATGGCCAAAATAAAACTGTTCTAAATGTAGTTTGTGATTAAAATATCTTTTGGTCGTAACGGCCAACACTGTACCAAGAAAGCATCAAAGACCGACTCTTTCAACCCTTCAACACACATATACATATATATGTATATATATATATGTAAAGCCTTGAATTGTTCATAACTCAAAGAAAACACACACACAAAAGAGAAGAAAGAAAGAAAGAAAGGGTGCCCAGAAAGACACTTTTTTACACACACACTAGTTTCAAGAATAGGAAAGTTTGAATCTTTATTTGGGATCAGAAAAAGTTCCTTCCTTTTTTTCATTTTCTTTAATTTGGGTTAAGAAAGAATGCAGAGCTCGGAAAATCAGAATCAGCGGCACCACCAACACCGTCATTCGGATACAGAGCTTGTCGGAAATGACAGAATGAATTACAGCGGTCCACTGAGTGGACCTTTGAACAAGAGAGGAGGGAAAAAGAGTGCAAGATTTAACATCCCTTCTGATAATTCCTCTGCCACCGGTTCCGATGCCGGAAACGGAAACGATGACGCTTATGTCGAGATTACCCTCGACGTCCGTGACGATTCGGTGGCGGTTCACAGTGTTAAAACTGCCGGCGGAGGTGAAGTTGAAGATCCCGAGTTAGCATTACTAGCCAGAGGACTCGAAAAGAAATCATCTTTCGGTTCCTCTGTTGTTCGAAATGCTTCTTCCAAAATTAGGCATGTTTCTCAAGAACTAAAGCGTTTGGCTTCTTTAACTATGGGGCCTGGACATCAGGGGCATCAAAGTAAATTCGATAGGACTAAATCGGCGGCAGCTCATGCTCTGAAAGGACTCAAATTTATCAGTAAAACCGACGGCGGCCATGGATGGGCTGCCGTGGAGAAGAGATTTGATTCCCTTACTGCAACTACTAATGGGTTGCTTCCACGTTCACTTTTTGGCGAATGCATAGGTAAAATTAAATTAATCAAATCCAAGATTTCCTTAGTCTTAACTAAAACCACCAGAAAGTTTCTACCTTTTTTTTTATTAATTTTCTTCCCAAATTTTCTTTTAATTAAAATCTTCTTGTTGTTGTTAGGTATGAACAAGGATTCTAAGGAGTTTGCCTTGGAATTATTTGATGCTCTTGCTCGAAGAAGAAATATAATGGGTGATTCCATCAACAAAATTCAGATCAAAGAATTCTGGGACCAAATTTCTGATCAGAGCTTTGATTCCCGTCTTCAAACATTCTTTGACATGTATGTTACACATCTATATATCTATATATCAATCCTAACACACATATATACATACATACATATAATATATATCTGGTTTCTCAAGTCTTCCTTTTCTTGTTTCTTTAAACTATTATGATGCAGGGTTGATAAAGATGCAGATGGTAGAATTCACAAGACGAAGTCAGAGAGGTAATACATACATATATATTTCATTTTAAATTCTTTCAGTCCATAAATCATTACTAATAAGGTGAAAAAATATATATATTGTAACATATGCAGATTATTAGCCTAAGTGCTTCAGCCAACAAATTATCGAATATCCAGAAACAAGCAGACGAATATGCAGCATTAATCATGGAAGAATTAGACCCTAACGACAAAGGATATATTCTGGTAATAACAATTTTATTTATAATCTTGAAGTATATATATTTATATATATATCTATATATATATATTGATTTTAAATGAAATTGAATTGATCAGATTGAGAATTTGGAGATGTTGCTATTACAAGCTCCAAACCAGTCGGTAAGAGGTGGGGAGAGCCGGAACTTGAGCCAAATGCTAAGCCAAAAGCTGAAGAATACTCAAGATCGTAACCCCATAAGAAGAAGCTACCGACATTTTAAGTACTTTTTATTAGATAACTGGCAAAGAGTTTGGGTTCTGTTACTCTGGATTGGAGTAATGGCAGGGCTTTTTGCTTACAAATACGTGCAGTACAAAAGAAGAGCCGTGTATGAAGTCATGGGCGTTTGTGTTTGCTTGGCTAAAGGTGCAGCCGAGACCTTAAAATTGAACATGGCTTTGATTTTATTACCAGTTTCTAGAAACACCATCACTTGGCTTCGGAACAAGACTAAGTTAGGTGTCGCCGTTCCATTCGACGACAACCTTAATTTCCACAAAGTAAGCATACTTGTATTTGTTACATAAATAAATAAAGTCAAAAGATATTTTAGTCTTAACGTAAACGTTTGTTTGTTTGAAGGTGATAGCGGTTGCAATTGCAATAGGTGTGGGAATACACGGAATATCTCATTTAGCGTGTGATTTCCCTCGACTACTGAGCGCCCCCCAGATGAATACGAGCCGATGGAACAATACTTCGGGGAGCAAGCGACGAGTTACTGGGAATTTGTTAAGAGTTGGGAAGGAATAACAGGGATAGTAATGGTGGTTTTGATGGCAATAGCATTCACATTAGCAACACCATGGTTTAGAAGAAACAGAGTGAACTTACCAAAACCCTTCAATAAAATAACTGGTTTTAATGCCTTTTGGTATTCTCACCATTTATTTGTCATTGTCTACACTCTACTCATCATTCATGGTATCAAACTCTACTTAACCAAAGAATGGTACAAGAAAACTGTAAGTCCTCATTCTTCTCAATTCTCCCCCATATATATATATATGTTATGTATCTAATGTTGTGTTATTTCTTTATGGCAGACATGGATGTACCTAGCTGTTCCAATAATAATCTATGCTTGTGAGAGATTGACTAGAGCATTGAGGTCAAGCATTAAGCCTGTGAAAATTCAAAAGGTATATATATATATATATATATAGAGAGAGAGAGAGAGATACATGCATTGTAGTAATAATAATTTCAGGGATTGACGGAATTGTATTTTATGTTGGTAGGTGGCCGTTTATCCGGGAAATGTCTTGGCACTTCACATGTCAAAGCCACAAGGATTCAAATACAAAAGTGGGCAGTACATGTTTGTCAACTGTGCTGCAGTTTCACCTTTCGAATGGTAAAAAAAAAAAGACTAATTCCGAGAATCAATGATATATTGGTTACTTTTGATGATTTTCAACGTTTCTTGAAATTTAATAATGGGAATTTTGTTGGGTTGAATTAATTCAGGCATCCATTTTCTATAACATCGGCACCGGGAGACGACTACTTGAGCGTACACATTAGGACACTTGGAGACTGGACTAGACAACTCAGAACCGTTTTTTCTGAGGTGAGTGAAACAAAAAAAAAAAAAAGAATTATTTTACGTATCGAAACTATCCTTATTTTTGCTAAAAATATTTTCTTTTTTAGGTTTGTCAGCCACCACCTAATGGAAAAAGTGGATTGCTCAGAGCAGAATTCTTGCAAGGAGAAAACAATCCCAAGTAAGTCATTTCCCTTTTTCTTGAATTGTTTGGTTGAAAATGATATTTAAACTAATGAACGGTTACGATAATGTTGAACAGTTTCCCAAAAGTGTTAATCGACGGTCCATACGGAGCGCCAGCACAGGACTACAAGAAATACGACGTCGTGCTATTGGTGGGATTAGGTATAGGGGCAACCCCAATGATCAGTATCGTGAAAGACATTGTTAACAACATGAGAGCTAACGAAGACGAAGAGAACGCATTGGAGAACGGGGAGAAATCGCCGCCGAACGCGAGGAATAGTAAAACGGGTGGATCTGGAAGCAGCGGCGGAGGAGATTTCAGGACGAAGAGGGCGTATTTCTATTGGGTAACGAGGGAACAAGGATCGTTCGATTGGTTTAAAGGGATAATGAACGAAGCAGCGGAAATGGATCGGAAAGGAGTGATCGAAATGCATAATTATTGTACCAGTGTTTACGAAGAAGGCGATGCTCGATCTGCTCTTATTACTATGCTTCAGTCGCTGAATCACGCTAAGAATGGAGTCGACGTCGTTTCGGGGACTCGCGTTAAATCCCATTTTGCTAAACCTAATTGGCGTAACGTCTATAAACGGATCGCTCTCAATCACACCAATGAGAGAATTGGTAAGTCCCTCCAAATCCCCCCTTTTCTTTTCTTCCTATTTTAATTATAAATTAAATATATATTTATTTATGTCACCCACTATGAATAATAATAACAAACAAAAATGGTGAGAACAGCCACGTTTACGTTTGTGTGTATTATGTCATCCACAATGTTATCGTCATTTGTGGTTGATGATGATAGAAGAGAATCATGCTTACGTAGTCATATATATATATATATATATATATGTATATATTATAATAAGTGTTAAGTTTGACTAATTAAGTTCTTTTTGGTGTTATATCAAAATTCAGGAGTGTTTTACTGTGGGGCACCAGCACTAACCCAGGAGCTGAGACAGCTAGCCTTGGATTTTTCGCACAAGACCAACACCAAATTTGATTTCCACAAAGAAAACTTTTGATCAAGACGATGATGATGATGATGATGGGTTGTTAGTTTGGAGATCTAACGGCTAAGAGAGAAGATCAGTTATTATTCCACGGTGTACAGAGATCAGATTCTTGAAGATAATATTATATTTAAGTTGATAATTTTTTTATTTTTAAGAAATCTAAGTGTATGGAGTACGTTATAAATATGAACTTAAAACACTAATAAAAAAAGAAATATGCAGAGAAAAAAAAAATGGTAGTGGGAGAAGCGGGTCCATCTGCCACTATGTAATGGAAATGATGAATTTAATTTTTGTGTATAATTTTCTTTTGTAAGTAGCATCAAATTTTGTGTAATAGTTGGTGGGCTTTCCAATTTGATTAGTTCTTTTTTTTTTTTCTGGAATAATATTAGGAAAACAGATCCACGATGATTATGTTGAAGTAATCAATCCTATTGGTAATGGTAGGAAATGAGATTGGAGAATACCGACTATCAGCCTATTATTATTGACTTTGTAATAAACATAATTTTCTAGACATTTATTTTCTCCCTATTTAAACTATATTTATTACATTTTTATAATGTGAAAAAAAAATTAAAAAATAAATAATCAAAGGGGAGTAATGTGCAAACGCATGTAAAGATTGACCAACTGACAAGAATGGGAATCAAAGGGGCCTACCACTAAATTTGTCCGTGAGAAAATGGGAAGTAGACGTGCTACGAATTAATATTTAGTATTTGGTCAGACCTACCAAGATACTACAGATACGCGGTTGGATATTTCTAATTAGGATAGAATAACTCCAGAGGTGGAAGTGTAAAACAAGGCGGCCGGTTAATAAGGCATAAATTTTAATATCCATTGCTTCGTGGATTCCAGCAATCCACTACTAAATATTCATTTATCAATTTAATTAGTCTTATTAAATAACTGGTCCAATAAGCTATGGATGTTTTTTTTTTTCATTTTTTCTTCTAATATTTGAGGAAATTTTCGAATCAGGAAAAGTGGGGAAGTGAAACATAAAATAAGAAGATTAAAGGGATCTATCAATCTATCTATTATTCAGCATAATGATAAGGCTTCCAATGGTGTGCTGTTTAATTGGAATAAGCAACGTAAGATTGATCAACAGTGGATACATCAATCACCAACCCCAGAACCATTGCTTTTAGACTAGAAATTCTACTTTAACCATATAATTTCTAGGAGAACGCCACTGTATTTGAAAAAATGAAATCAATAAATGCTGCAATGATCAACAGAAAAGTCAGATTTGGAACTTTTCTGCTGGCCACTCCAAGAAAGCTACGTAGATTTCAAATCTAAGTAGTTTCACCTAAAAAAGAAAAGAAAAAAAATGAACTGATATCTATTAGAAATAAGAATTCTCAGCACCTAGTTATCTTCTCACAAAATATCTGTATATGTATATATTATCTAGTAGGAATGTACCCAAGGACATGCTTCGTGTTCCTATACAATATCAGTTATGCAAGTGTCTAAATTCCACCCATGTGTTATGACAAGCAAAGCCTATATTATCCATGGTTATCTGATGAAATACAGAATAATGCAAAAATGACAAGAAAGAAGGCTTGCTTACCTCTGGCCCTTAACTTCAGCTCACAGGATGAGTTCACATAAGTTTTTTCTTGTGGATATATCTTAGGTTTCCCAACAGCTGAAAGCAAACAGGGATAAACCTGCTCCAAATTGTAAATTTAAAATGTAGACATAAAGTTTCGACTCGAGGAAAAGGAAATTACAGCTTTTAAAAAGATAGAATTGCAAGATTATGAATTAGAAGAATTCAATAAAAATTGGAAGGCTATGTTGGAAGATTTCATTAAGTAAATATTTTGGGTGGATTTGATAGAGGAATTAGCCGGGTTAGCAAAGTGTTCTTTGCAGAACCTCATCCTCGTTACATGACATCTCAATATCCAGCTATATCCATTTGTATACTTAAAAGTAATGGTCCAAGTATTAAATCAGTTATGCAGATAGAAAAACAACAAAAGCAGACTGAGAATACCGACCTTGTGGGAATTTTGGTGAGGGTATACTTTGGACTCTGGATAAAGACTGTCCTATGGTTATCTTTTTCGTTTCAGCCGCTGGAAGGTGGGTTTTAATGGCTGGTTTAATTTTATGCCCTGCTCATCAGCATTATTTGGCACATATGGAATAAGAGGCTTCTTTGTCAGCAGCAAGCATGCATCGGAAGTTCCAATGCCTGAGTTTTTGGGTGATACTATTTTCTTCTTCAGCTGCCTTGGAACCTCCAGCCTCTCTAGAATTCTAGAAGTCTTTTGGTCTAGATGCCTGTTACTTTCCAATGGCGATAGAACTGGACTGTCCAATTTTGCCTTGGACATTTGTGTTGGAGAATGTGTTGTGGGAAGTTCAGTAACAAACAAATTCTCCCATTCTTCTGTAATGCATGCAGAGTTTTCTCTAACTTTATCTAATTCTAGAATTTTCTTCTCAGTGGCTTCCTGCACTGGTTTTGCTACTTCAGATTCCTGTAAAATTAAGTTTGACTCTGTCCCAATCTTTAAGGGGATTGCCCTGATGCAATGACACACATGTTAATTGTTATGCTTACTGCAATGTTAGAAACAACTAATTTTGCATTAGATTACAACCAAACTATCACTGATAGGAGATTTAAATCACCGAGAAGAAAAATGTTCTCCACAAAAGTGTAGCAGTACAAGTACTGATTCATTTGTGCAAAAGTCAATTTTTTTATTATTATCCTGATTTAGAAGCCTTGGTCAACTTGCATAATTTATTGAGATATCTAGGCAGAAGAAATAGGAATCTTTTTCTAGATTGGGGAATATAGAAGAATGATTACCCAAATTGTAGGCTTTCCTTCACAAGCAAGTTTAATTTCTGATGGAAGCCTCTCTCATGCTGGAGTGGATTATAGTCACTAGCTTCTATCTGAGAATGGTAATGCGTAAGAGGCTTAAATCAAATCATATACTGGTATATCTCATGTTTGTGCGCAAAACATCACAATGGCGACCAATCTTTAATACTCGGAAGTAAAACTAATTCATTGCTGTAATCTAAACCAAATTTATAGCCTTAATATGTAAAATCATCTCACCAACTTCTTATTATTTCATGTTCTATTTTGAAGTACATGCCATGAGAAAGTGAGAAAGTGAGAAAGTTTACCTTAAGGAATGCTGTCTTAACTGAGTTCTCCATTTCCTTGCCTATTTTGGGGCAAACAAATTCACTGACATTAGGAATGGGCAAGATCTCCTCTGCAGCTACCAGGCGCTGTAAGGTTCCAGTGCAAGGATTTTAAAAATAAGAACAAGGTAAAAGTGTGTATGAATCAAGACTGCTTACTTACACAGTAAAGAAGAAATAAGTCATAGAGACTTCAGAAATGACATTACTGCAACTTGCAACAGCGAACGAAAGTATATAGAAACGTGACTTCAACCTAGACTAAAAAAATGTATACATGTCTACAAAACATGTGTTGAAAAGTTACCCTGAGAAGCATCATTCCTTTGTCAGAAGGCAGTAGAACATAAAAGCAGCAAAAAGAAGTTTCGCTCATTGTTTCCACATTACAATTTGAAAAGCAAACCAAACCCTGGTCAAGGGAATTGAGCACATGGCAAAGAGCTTGAAAAACTGCAGAGTGACAAGGTAAAAGAAGAATATATTTCAGGAAAATTCAATGGAGAAAACTGACAGTGCAAGAAAATCAGTAATCCCATTAATAAGGAGATAAACCTAGATGCAGCACCAACAAGTATGATCAGAACTTACCTTGAGTATTTTGCTCTGTGTTTCCAGTATCATCTAACTCTTGGCAAGTTGAAGGAGCAACAATAAAAGAAGCGCCAAAAATAAACCCTGTTTGAAAGTATGGTTGACTCTCAGTCAATGCTGAAACGTCATTTCAGTGCAAATGATAAATTTTCATATTGAAAAAAGTAAATAAATCCATAGTTACAATTTCCTTAAATGCATAAAAGGACTAACAAATAAAATTATACAGGAAGTTTGTTGATGTTGAAGTGCTCTCATTATCATTAAAAAAACTCTCTTAAAAAGTATGGCCAACAAATTTACTCAGTGAATGTCAAAAACATTATCAGAGTAAAAATGAGAAAACTTTGATATCCATCATTGATATCTAAATTAAAAAATGGAAAATAAATGCATTATTACAGATTCCCTTAATTGCATAACATCACTAACAAAGCAAGAAATATTGGTTTGTTATATTAAAGTGTGTCTTGCCCCCTAAGAGATCTGTAAAAGAAAATATTTTCAAGGGAGGAGCAATTTAAGGGGCAGAATGCCAGTTCAAGCCTTTGTAACAAATCACTGTTATATACCTGGATTCCAGGGGTGAGAAGATCTATATAAAGATAAGATGCAGAGAATCAAGGTATAAGCATTTAATAGCCTTTCTATCTTCAGAAATTCAATGAGCATGAGACACAGTTTAATTTTGAAATGGGAAAGAAGCTGAGAATTGTTTCAAGATTACCTTCACTTAGTGACCCCAAATTAATTCTTTCAACGACATTGAAGTCAATTGGTGAATTAATTTGCAGCAACTTATCAGAGCACTGGAAAGAGGGCATAAACAAGATTGTGTTTTCTCCAACTTTTATAGAGTTTTGAATCAAGCCAATTTCTTCAAGAAAATGCCCCTTTACTGGACAAACCCGAGGATTATTTTTCTGTTTCTGATTTAATTTGTCCAGTGGAATGCCATGACACCTGCATGTCTGTTTGTCAAAATTGTAATTACAGTTAGACTGATAAAATTGTTAGAAAATAAGAATTGCTACTTTCACTCAAATTATAGTACATTCTTAAATGGAATAACTTGAAGGCTGCATTACAACAAGGAAGTTAAAAATTTGTGTGGATATTTCTGATCTGAAAGACTAGACAGCGTTAGTTCTTTTTGTTCAAACCCATCATTGGACATTCTGTTTAAGTAGTATTGCATTTTAATAATTGACATTCAAGAAATTTGTATACATGCCTCATACACAAAAATCATTCTTCGTCCTCTAGCAATAAAATAATCTACTTCGTATATATCTTATCTCAAGATACTTCAACTGTTTTATCTATTCAAGACTAGAAAACCTATAGTCAGAACTAGCTAGAAAGGGAGGTAGAACATCTAATACCTGACAAGAAATGAATCCATCAATCATGGGATTCAAAGATCTGTAAAAGTTGCAGAATATTTTGTCCACTTGGTCTATCAGATTAGTCTTGAACATAAATCGGCACTGCAAGAGTCCTTCCATGTCATCTTTCAATTCTTGAAACCATTGTTTAACCAGCTTAGGAAATACAAGCTCATCTGTAAATTATTCTTTGTCAGCAGCTAAACGTAAAAAACATAGCATGCATCTATAGCACAACTATTCATGCTTGATATGAGAATGTGATTTATTCTTTCCATCTGTGGCACAAAGGTTCCTGAGTTAAAAGTCAAGTCTAGGCCAGAAATTGTGGTGCATTTACATGCCAGCACAGTGCAATAACTTAACAAGCTCAGGAAGAGAAGAACAGTTTCCATTTGTCCTACGTAATAGTAAGGCTCCTTTCCCTATCAACAAATCTCTTTGTCAGTGGTGGAGATGGATTAGCTTTGAACAGTACCTTAAGATTCTAGAATTCTAGTGGCAACGTCTTTCACTGACATCAGAAATTCTTTGACAGCTAACTTGTAATGCAAGTACATCTGTAATGCTACAATCTACATTGAGTTGGAAAGACAGGTAGACCAGGGAAAAGGATGGAGAGTCTTAAACTAATCAACCCGACTATAATACTTATATTTTTATTCATTTATTTACCATTAAATGAATTTAGTTATAAAGAGGAGAACTGTTTTCAAGTTTGCAGATTGGATCAATCATAAAAAGGCATGCATGCAAGAGCATAACCTGAAAGATAGGACCTGAATGAGCAATTTTCTAGATCACCAATTTGCTTTACAAAGTTGGTAATGTTCTCAGCCATATCACCAAGATGGCTGGACTTGTGTTCTAAGAAAACAAATTCCACTGAAACGCACTTGTCTGCTGCATCCTGTCCAGCAAAGAGCATAAAGACTGAGTTCGGACTCCAAGAGATACATTAGTGCTGTTTTTTTCTTTACTTTTGCCTCACCATGAGAATCTTTTTGGTGTCGAAGTCCAGATTATGAAGTATAGAGCAACTAATCAGAAATACTTTCCTTGTGATATCTCTCTCATGATCTCCCCAAGAGTATAATACTTTTTCGTCCAGAACACTTGAAATTCTCATATCTGTTTCAGAACAAAAAGAAGCAACGGATTAGGCAGTGTTTAAATTAACATGTATGAAAAAAGGAAGAAGAAAAAAAAAAGAGTAAACAGAGCGTTAGTATTCGGTAATACTATGTCAAGAATTACAATCATCCTAACTTATGATTAATGAGCATTACCTGAACAGGAGATGAGTCCAGAATTACTAAATTCAGGAGAAAAGGCATCAGTCGGCAAATTATTCACAGCATGGTGAAAATCACGGAGATTGAAGTCTCCTCTTGGACTGTATGCAACCTTCAGCTGACATCATGTAAAGTATCACAATTTTAACCAACGGAAAGCATCCTTTTCGTAGTCATAGCCTTTTTCATAAAATTGAAGAACTGAAGACATGAAAACCTCAAGCTTACATTTATTTTTTTCCTTTTCTCATTTTCTATTTGCTTATCGAAAAAAAAAGTTACTCAATTGTCAATCTATGCGTCTAAAACCTAAACGAACAAACTTCCTCATGAAAACTTGAAGGTAATTACATATAGTAACAACAAACAGAAACACTGCATGCCATATATTGACAATGCACGCACATTCCAATACTGAAATACAGAACTTACTTCCGCTGAACAAGAATTTCGATTCATGAAGATATAGCAAAGTCCGATCCGATCAAGCAGTGGCTTCGATTTAGCTTCGAAGCTACTATTGACCGGAGAGTAGATTGCATAGTAATTAGCGAGCTGCAACAATGACTGGAACGGTAGAGACAACCACATAAATAAAAATTCCATTTCAAAAAAAAAAAAAAAACTCACATCACAAAATCGATATTTTGCAAAATACCTATACAATCTACCTGCTTCAATTCTCGAAGTAACGCCGGTGAAAGGCTTCGCAAATCCAAGACGAAGCAGAGCATCCCCATTTCTCTCTCTCAAACCTCACTCCCAAATTAAACGTTCGTTTTACTTATATACACTACTTTCGGACTGTTTTGGCGCGTAAAATTAATATATATAATATATAATATGATAATGGTGAGTTTCATCCCAAACAAATTTAGCTTTAGTATGCTGAGTCCCAAAATATTTTTTTTAACTTTTAAGGTCCCAAATTTTTTTTGTAGAGAATAATAAGGTCTTCTTGACGGATTCTGTCAAAATTCTAAAAAAGACAATGATAAAAAAGTCATTACATGTAAAAATAAATAAAGAAATATTTAAACAAAATAAAAATGTCTTCACATTTAAACTTTTAAAAATAAAAAATCTATTAAAGGATATCAAAATCTTTCGTAAATCTTCTCTTCTTTGCTACAAAATTTTTATCCGTTTTTTACATATTTAAAGAAAGAAAAAAGAAAAAAATAAAGAAGAATACAAACGTCTTTGTAAAAAGAGAAATAAAAACAAAAGAAGAGGAATTTTAATATGAATTTGAGTTTAAATTCTTGTTCATCTTCTTCTTACCCATAGATCTTTAAACTCTTGTGATCTGTTCATCAAATGAATATATTGACTCTTCATCAAAATTGATGATATCGGACACCACCCATCCAATAATTGTGTACTCAGATTATCAAAAATTTTACTTATTTTAAATAATGTTATGAAAGATATTGAATTTTACATTTTAAGTGAACATATAAAATTCACAATTAGTCATCATCAATAGAGATATGAAGACAATAGAGATGAAATAGAGAAAATAAGAATTTAATAAAAATAGATAAAATACATCTACATTTTTAGAACAACTTTAAATACTTACTCAAATATATTCATGACAAGGAATGCGAATACTTACTCAAACATCGATTCAAATGTCTTTGAATTTAACATTCATTTTTGCTCCCACTTGAATTTGTTTCTTGTAGTCTAGAACAACTTTAATTTGTCAAATGAGTTTTAATGTTTGAAGATTCACTGAGTATTTCAATATCACCACTGTCTTCTTTCTCTTGAAACAAAGTAACTTTATTTCTTTCCATTGGTTAAACTTTGAATTTCCTAAATCTCTCTTTCTCGTTTTTTTCTTTTTTCTTTCTATAAAGACCTCTTCTTCAATTTTTTTTCTTTCTCCAAAGATGTTAGAAAAAGATAAAAATCTTGTGCCAGAGAGAAGAAGAGAAGATTAACCGGAGAAGAAGAATATTAACGACGACTTTTGATATTCTCACTATTTTGATAAATTTTTATTTTAAAAATTTTAAATATGAAGACATTTTTAAAATAAAAATTAAAAAAATATGAGAATATTTTTATCTCTGCGTTTAAATATTTTATTATTATTATTATTTTCTTTATTTATTTTCACATGTAATGACTTTTTTATCATTGTTTTTAATTAACTAAAGACAAACAACCGTTAAATTTTTAGAAATTTTGACAGAAACCCTCAAGAAAGACCTTATTATTATCTACAAAAAAAGTTTGGGACCTTAAAAGTTAAAAAAAATATTTTGAAACTCACCTTGCGAAAGCTAAATTTATTTAGGAACAAACTCACGAATTATTCTATATAATATAAATTAACAATAAAAGGCAATTATTGTTACGGAAGCTTTTTCCAAATTGGTGTACCAAAAGAGAAACGGAAAGAAATGTATCGAACCTTTATTCGCAGAATCTTTTCTTTTTCCTTTTTGTAGGACTATAATGTAAGAAATGATAAATAAAGGGACGAAAATTGTAAATGTTTCCATCTATATAAGAACCAGAGCTTCCCCTATCATTATTATCTTCTCACATTTATTCATCCTTTCACATCAAAATGAAGAAAAACAATCCTGTTCTTTATGTGATTCTGTTTTCAGTTTCAATTCTACTGGTACCGTTATTTTCTTCAGCTGGAAAAGAACAGGAAGCTGTTCATGACATCAAAGGAAGGAGGCTCCGAGTAGATCAGCCGTACAGCATTTTGCCGGCAGATCCAAGCACTGGTTTAGGTTTTAACATGGAAGTTATAGGCAACAAAACATGCCCATTCGATGTCATTCAAGCTAAGGATTTCTATGAAATTCCGCTGCAACTTTACCCTGTGAATTCCACAAAAGGCGATATTATTCGAATCTCCACAGATCTTAACATATTTTTTTGGAACACTTTCACAAGTTGCCTTGCTGAGTACAGTAATTTCTGGAAAGTTGATAACTATAATCCATCCGCCGGGAAATACTTCATAACTACCGGCGGGGAGAAAGGAAATCCCGGTCCGAAAACCATTAGCAATTGGTTCAAAATTGAAAAATCTGGAGATTTCTATAAGTTTGTTTACTGTCCCTCTGTTTGCAAAACATGTAAGGTCATTTGCAAGGATATCGGAATTTATGTTGAAGATGGAAAGCGACGAGCGGCTCTCAGTGATGTTCCGTTCAAGTTTAACTTCAACAAATTTACTGGCTACGCACCCTCTTAATCACTGAGATATTTACACGTCTTTGTCCTCTGTATTTTTCTTCTTAACAATGTTACCCTGTTTGTTAATAAAAAAGAAGAAAAATTAATGGTGTCAACAAACTTCTTAATTTTCGTCTTATAATTAATTATATCTTAAGAATTTAATTTTACATATGCATAAAGAGATAATAAATATATATATATATATATATATATATATATATACATATATAAAGAGATATGATAATTTGATTATATGGACAAACGCTGCAATTCTTTCAAGTAAGAGAGCAGAAAAGAGGCAGTATATCAGACCACAAAGTGGTTGGACTAATGAGCAGGACATCATTATCCAAATAACTACTTACAAATTTTATCACAAGAAAGAATTTGCTTTAATACAAAGCATTTATACATATACATACATACATACATATATATATATATATATATATGTGTGTGTGTGTGTGTGTGTGTGTGTGCAATGATCAAAGATCATCACCATTGTTGAAAGAAGTAAAAAGCTAAAACTGAAACAAGGTGACATTGTCAAGCCGTTCCACATCCAATCTTGAGAAGGAAAGTAATCTCTTTCTTAGCCTTGATTTCAGCTCTGCATCATTGGTTGCAAACACAGCACCAGAAATGCTCACAAAGCCAGGATTCTGACTGTTCAGCACAGAGAAAATAGTAGCAGACTCTAAACCGGAGTTCAAGCAATAATGCAGAAGACCTTTTGGGAAGATGAATACATCACCTTTTCTGAGAACTTTCTGGAACAGATTGTTCTTCGAATCGAGGAATCCGGCAACCGCAATCCCTGAATTGACAAAGATAATCTCAGAAGCCCTTGGATGAGAATGTGGCATTACTAAACCATCAATTTCTAGGTCAGTTCTTGCAGCTGATAATCCTAATGTGTTTAGCCCTGGAAACTCTGCTGCAGTGACTACTGTTGTTGATGATTGATAAAAGTTATCTGTATCACCAGTCTTGTTCAATCTCGAGGTTTGAAAATCAGATACTGTAATTTTGGATGGATTCTTGCAAGGGAATCCATTGATGAAGAATGTCTGCTTTGTTGTGTCTGTTGGACAAGTATCCTGTAGATTATCACTGTCAAGCCCCCAACTGAACTCAGGACAGACACAGAAGCAGAAAATTAGCAAAGAAATGGTACAAGAAAAGAGAATTTTCTCCATTATTGGTATGAATCAAATAGATTAATGACTAAAATGTCTAGTTAACTTACTTGCTTTATATATGAAATATATATATATATATATTGAACAACATATTGAGGTTTGCATCATGAGGAAGTAAAGTTATGAAGCTTGGAGTTTACTTCACTGCAAACTTTTCTTCTCTAAGTACCTTTGTGTTGTAAGAAGTGCAATATACTTTAAAAGAAAGATGTCTTGACCTTATCCGGAAGGTTATATGTCCCTTTGTTAAGGTACTTATATGCTACAAGTAGTTATCTCTCTGTCCTAATCCTATGTTCCACCATTATTTTCCTACAGTTTTCTTGAACTTTTTCTGGGATCTTTTTTTCTGGTTCAACTCAGAGAAATCCTATGTTGTTGAGATTTTGACATCAAATCATTTGAATCAACAATACATGTGGCATGGATCATGTTTTCTTTTTCCTTCTGTGAAAGATCAGCAGTAAAGCATAAGACAAGGCATTAGAAAATATCAAAATGGGAAATAATTAGTTGTCCATTCCCAAGCACAACAACAAACAACCAGGAGAGTTCAGTATAGACAGATAAGAAAGGAACCAAAACATAAAAAGGAAGGATTTTCGCCATAGGCGGAAATTCAACAATTTATTGATCTACTTTTTGCTGGTTTGCAATCTGGTTGATAGATAGATTAGAATCTCTCTGTTTTATCTCCTGCATTATCAAATAAGCTCAGTTACACAGCTGAAAATATGTACATAATATACATACTGCAACAAAGTATGTTCATTTATTCAGCTACTCCAAAAACACAAACCCGTCGCAAGAATTATCATGCTTTTGTTCGAAAGTAATGAATATAAGAAGTATACGATAAAAGGGAAAAGCTTGACTTTACCTGTAGAGAAGTTAGTGGAATTAGATTGTTCCATTATCAGCCAAAATCTTGTTCTTGATAGCATCATTTGAAGCATCTTCTGTTAAGCAGTCATCTGGTGAGGTGAGGAGCTCTGATATAAACTTTATTAAAGAACAGAGCCCACCTAAGAAATTATGATCAATAACGCCATGGCCTTCGATAACATGTGCAAAATCAATCAGTTTAATATCTGCTTTTGGATTCTTTCCTTCTAATGCAAGTTCCTTTTCAAACATCATATGAATTGAACAAGAATAGAAGTGGTAAATAGTTTGATCTTCAAACCATGCTTTCAACTCGAGTAATTGAGCCAAAATACCATTGGAGCCCCCAAAAACCATTGATGCAAAAGCACAATCTGGTTTTGGATCCAACTCTTTAGCCACATTTGAAGAAACAAAGTTTCTAAGAACTAATTTAACTTCCTCTGAAGAAAGACTCTGAACAGCTTTTCTCTCAGCTTTCCAGTATCCTGACTCTTTTGTGCTATAGAACTGCAAGCCTGATAATCTAAATCCTAGCAGAATGGTAGATGTTTCCCTGTCTTTTTTCAAACATTTCTCTATATAATTCTCTGATTCTTCAGGAGGCCAGGTTCTAGAACCAATCTTGATGTCCATAATCGACGGATTGACTCGACCAAAAGTAAGATCATGCAGAACTAAGTGAGGTAGTAAACCAGATCCATCAGAAGCCTCAATAAGTTCAGTGCCATGGAAAGCAGGAAAGAATCTACGGATGTGATCTGGTATCCTAGAATTCAAAGAGAATGAGGTATAGAATGCAACCTCCTTAGATCCACGCTCATCACCCTGAAGAGGCTTGTAGAAACCTCCAGAATCATCAATAAGGGGTCCAAGTTTTCCATTACTAGCTCTGTGACCTGCAACCTGGTGGTCTGGTACCTTAAGCATCTCTATAAGATATTAACTGAAGCTTAGTTACATTGTAGTGAACAGAAGTCAAATAGGTAATAAGCTGCAAATAAGGTACATTCTTGAATAAGGTAACAAAAGTTTCGATAGAATTCCTGTTTTTTCTAGACAATCCAAGAAAAACCCAGAAAAAAAAAGATTACAACTTTACATCAGCAATCAGCATATGAGAATTTTTCATATGATGATGAAGAAAAGGGTCTCTCCGAAACAAGAAAAGGTTTAACATTACATGCATCTACAAATCCATAACAATGAAACTTTACATGAATTAGGACAACTTATATGTACAATAAAATAAAGATCGAAACTTCAAAGTAAACTAATAGAACCCAGAAAGTACCTCTTCTAAAGAACCTCAACCCAAGAAGCGAAGAATTCAGATACACTATTCCAAGAAGAAGAAGAACAATAATAAAGAAAACGAAAGTAAATGGCCTTTCCCAGATTTTCCTTTTTCCTTTTTTTAATGGTGGAAGGCAGGTGGAAAGAAGGATCTAATTCCTTGCTACGTATTCCACAAGCCTAGAATTGGATCCACTCTCTATTTCCTTTTTCACGTTTCTTGACAGATTTTCCCTTTTTTGTTTTTCTTATTTTAATTTTGGAATAAAAAATTTAATTTTCATATTATAAATATATTAACAAAAGACGAATTTGTAGTTTTAGAGTCAAAGGACGAAAGTGGAATCAGGAATGGCGCCTATAAAATAAATTTCAGAGTTAACTCACATGATCGGCCAAATCGGGTCGGAAATCCGCTTAAATTAAATCTCTGTTAGCTCCGGAAAACGGAACGGTGGCCGCAATAACCAGTGACATACTGCATAAACCCTTCCGAGTCCGAGAGACCGTCCTATTTGGGGTACAACGTGGCGAAGATAAAGGTCGCTATGTGCCTTACATACCTTTTGCCATGGACACGTCTACTGAAGCTGTGTCCATACCTGTGCGTCTTACTCCTCTGTATATTTTTGAGTACTTCAACGGCCAATAAAACTTGCACAGTACAGTTGGAATTTCAGCAGCACCGCAACAATCGTCGAGTACTTCCTGCAAATTCTTGTAAAATGGTACTTTTAGGGGTGTTTGATATTTTGGCATTTCTATAATTTCTTGAATGATATAATATGTATATTTGAATGCTGAATGAGTAGAATGAAAAAGGGTCGTCAATGGGGTAATAGGTTTTCTAGTAGGTTAGGGAAAGACTTTAGCTTTTTATGTGATTTTGTCCTTCCAAAAATATTAGAGTTATTCAATCTAACACTGGTAACAGGCCAGTACATTTAAAATTTTTTGGGAAATGATGTCCCAGAGTCAGAGAGTCTGGGGGTCATTTCCGGACCCTTACACCAAGGTAATGGATTTGAAAGCTAGTGGAAGTAATATGGTGTTATTTTTACTTTAGATGATTATTTTTTTCTCATATTCTTGTGTGTCTTTGATCAGAACAGGGGGACATTGAAACGTGATTCTTCATTAATGAAGGGGTTCCTTTTATTTGATGCAGGCTTCTTTAGTGATGCTAAGGTAGTTATAGCTTTCTATTTAAATCTTGGTATTAGGTGTTTTTTCTAAGACATCTATCCACAGATGCTGGAGATTGAAAAAGGTGCGAAAGAGTTGAACATTCCAATAATCAGGGACAATCGGAAGTCTGTTGCTTCTGAAAATGGAGGATTACATAATTCATCTTGTTTGATCTTTAATCCCACATGGAACAAAGGGAATTCTCAATTTGCAACCAGTAGTAGATTTAGCTATCCATCTTTGTCAAATGTAATGAAGCCAACAAATGATGAAGATATTGCTTTCATGAGTGTAAGTTCATATTAGAGCAACTAATGCAGATTATCTTCCGTGTTTGGTTGCATATTCATTTTAGAACTCGAGTTTTGTGGTTGCAACAGGTTCTTGAATTGGGGCAACTCATTAAGACAAGGAAAATTACGTCTGAGGAGCTTACTGGAATCTTTATAAGGAGACTGAAAAGGTAAAACTTAAATCTTTCTGAATTCCTGTATCCTCTTCTTCTTCATACTCAATGATGCTTTTCTACCAGGTATGGCCATATCCTGGAGTCTGTAATCAGCACTACTGAAGAATTAGCTTACAAGCAAGCAAAAAGTGCTGATTATCTACTTTCAAAAGGAGTATATTTGGGTACATCTATTCTCCTTTTACTCCCGGAATAGGTTCTTATACATGTTTCAATGACCTTGTAAATCTTAGTTAGATGTTCTGGAACATTCATGATCATGCTCGAATGAGTTTGAAGTGTGGCATAGTTTGTTATAGTAAAGTTTACTATCTTTTATTTTCTCATCCTTTTGCTGTCTTGTCTGTTAACTCACCTCCACTTTTTCACCATTGGACTTGCTCTCATAAGGTGTCACTACACTGATCATATTTCATACAGGTCCCCTCCATGGGATCCCATATGGGTTGAAAGATATCATTGCAGTACCAGGGTACAA
Organism: Asclepias syriaca; assembly: GCA_027405835.1. Taxonomy (NCBI): domain Eukaryota; kingdom Viridiplantae; phylum Streptophyta; class Magnoliopsida; order Gentianales; family Apocynaceae; genus Asclepias; species Asclepias syriaca. The sequence continues at coordinate 2,040,024 of CM049928.1, forward strand.
GACAACCTGGGGATCAAAGACTTTTAAAGATCAAGTTATTGATGTTGAAGCTTGGGTTTATAAGAGGTATTTAAGAATAGTTCTCAGCAACGGGTCTGAATCGTCATTTTCATCAATTTCTTGACATTTTGCATACTTCTACTTAATGCAGGCTTAAGTCTGCTGGGGCAGTTCTTGTTGCAAAACTTGTCACAGGATCTCTGGCATATGATGACATCTGGTTTGGAGGTAGGACAAGGAATCCATGGAACATAGAGGAATATTCCACTGGTTCATCTGCTGGACCTGCTTCATCTACCTCAGCAGGTAACTCCTCGTATCACACTGCTGTTGCCTGTTTATTAATGGATGTCCTTTACATCTGCCTAAATGAACCAGAATAACCTTTTGTATCTGAAATATTCAGAGGATACCACTAGAGATATTGAGTTGAAATTTGTTAACAAATTGAACCCTTGTTAATTCATACGTTATTATTGTTTCTATACATATAGGTTTGGTTCCATTTGCAATTGGTTCAGAAACTGCTGGTTCAATCACTTACCCCGCCTCACGCTGTGGCGTGACTGCACTCCGTCCAACTTTTGGAACAGTTGGCCGAACTGGTGTTATGAGCATATCTGAGAGCTTGGTAGTTAGTTATCATCTTATATGCTGTAGTTCTTTTGTAGGTAAAACTGAATTTTTCGTTCTTTTTTTATCAGGACAAATTAGGGCCTTTCTGTAGAAGTGCAGCAGACTGCGCTATAGTTCTAGATTCTATTCGAGGGGAAGATCCAGATGACCTATCATCCCGGGATACTCATCTTATGGATCCCTTTGAAGTTGACATAACAAAACTAACTGTTGGATATCTTGAGGATGCTGAGATGGAAGTAAGTTTACTTCTGGAAATATCTCGTTGACTAACTCTTTGATGTCAATTCTAGTAACCTCCTTTTGGTCAATGACAGGTTGTCCATGTGCTTAAATCTAAGGGAGTCAATATGATTCCTTTCAAACTAAATTACAGTGTTGACTCTGCTCAAGGAATCTTAAACTTCACAATGGATGTGGATATGTTAGCTCACTTTGATCAATGGCAACGTGATAACCTCGATGACGAGTACGAAGCACAAGATCAGTGGCCTCTTGAACTTCGACGAGCACGTGTCATATCTGCTGTAGACTATATACAGGTATATCAGATCATATGCAATTTATAATCTAGCCTATTTGCTAAGTACAAAACATTCGATAACTTTTTCCAGGCACAACGAGCACGAGGAAAACTTATTCGAGAGATAAGAGAGAACTTCAAAGTCGATGCATTTATAGGAAATACAACAGACTGGGAGAAAGTTTGTGTTGGCAACCTTGTGGGAATGCCTGTCATTGTTGTGCCAACCGGATTCAAGAAAATATCTGATCCCCCAACAGAAGATACTCAAAGAAGAACCACTATTACTACCGGTATCTATGCTCCACCAGATCATGATCACATTGTAAGATCTCTTCATCACATATCAAATGTTTTCATTATTCTTAGAGCTATGTGTGTATGTATATATATATATATATATCAACTTATACGTGCAGGCTCTGGCATTGGCAATGGCTTATCAATCTGTGACTGATCACCATAAGCAGCGGCCTCCTATCGATAACCTTGGACCTAATGACACGATACCTAATCCGCCCACCAAGACTGTTCCTCCAAGACAATTACGAGGTTAAATCTCTTTGATTTTTCTTCACATTTTGAGAATTATGGTATTGATTGTACTCTTTCCACTTGAACATCCAATAGCTTCTAATAGAGTATCTCGTGTGACTATTATTTTCCGAGTTGACTATAAATATTAAATGTATGAAGAATGGGACAAGTATATTTCCATTTTCTGTTTTCCATTTTAGTTGCAGAAAGTAGTGGGAGAAAAGGAGCAAATTCTTTAGGTGGTTTTGTGGTAATCATAGTTGACTGTTGTGTTTTGCTCTTTCTGATGCAAAAGGTCAAAGTCGCTTTAACCATTCTTGTTATATAAGTCACGTAATGCAAAAAAGGGGTTGCTGAATAGTCCTCAAACAGTGCAGAAATTACAAGATTTTCCAGATTCCAATTAGTTCAACTTGCAGTAGAGATAATTCAAGATTGTCCATAAAAAAAAAAAAAAAAACAAATCCTCTGAAATTTGCCCTTTTAAGGCAGACAAAAAAATCAGCCCATAAATAAAGTACCTTTATTTAGTGATGGCCACCCAATTAGTGATGCCAACCATAAATATATATACACAAACGAGTTTCTTGCACTCTCTTTATCCCTTATTGTTTTGTTGGTGATGATGTATGAGTTTGTTGTACCCTCCCTATGCCAACAATTATAGGAAAATTAAGTATATATATATTGAAAAAAAATTATGCAATTTTTATGTTTTTATCATATTTCGAATTCAAAATTCATGACTCAGAAGTGTGATGGTGCTTAGCATTCGAATATTTTGTAAAAATCTTTCTTTTGAAATATATTTTTTTCTAAGCAAGAGTTTTTTTTGTTATAAGTAATGTTAAAGATTGACTCAATTGTTTTATAAGTAACGGTAAAGATTGAATTTTTAATTCAATTATAATATATTTCATATATGAATTTTAACCATCAAATTTAATGCAAAACCTGGAGAAAAAAAAACGCTAAATTAAGATAAAAATATTTTGTTTTACTTTTTCGTTTTCTTTCTTTTTTCCAGATTCACCTTTTATAAGGAAAAGGGAATATAACAGTCTACCCCGACTGACTTTTAAGTAAAAAATAGAATCTTTTTTGGGAGATGGGTAAATTAATATAAATATATATGTTTCTTTTTTTTAGATTAAGAAAAAGTTAAATTGGTAGCAATATTGAAATAAATGTGACTCAAATTTATTTTTAATTATTATTTTACATTAAATAAAAATAAGATTTTTTTTTTCTTTTACTTTTTCCACTTTTCATTCAAGGAGAAGAATATATCTTGTCCTAATTTTAATGCATTATTGTCTACGTGGCAAATACTAAAACTGTTTTCCAATACATTTTCACGTGGCATTTCAGCATTGGGGATTTTAAGTGACATGTCATAAAATCGTGTCACAAATAAATTTGACTTTGTTACCCCTCTTCTTTTGTACCTAATTTATTACTTCTTTAACGTATTTAATATCAATAAATTTATATGTTTTTTTTTAATCCTCTTCAGTTATTGAGTTTTCAAAATTAAATTTATATTTTATATATTTTAAATAAAACAAAATATCATTTTCAATTTTATTTTATTTTATTAATGAAACGGAAATTGATGCAATATAATTTCGATGGATTTTATGCTGTAAGAAAAGTAGGTGGAAAAATTTAGTGGCATTTAAGTAATTGTATAGAAAAGTAGGGCCATTATTGTTATCATCTCCACTTCTAACTGTAGATATGTATAAAATCTTCGTGTGTGTATATATATAAGTTCACTCGCTGCTAATCCGATCCGCCGTCCGAGCAGAGGTTCCCGGTTTTAATCTTACTTTCAGTTTCCTATTCAAATCAATTCCCCTTTTCTACCCGGAAGAATCCCGTCAATTCTTCATGATTCAATAGATAAAAGTTGAATCAAATCTATTCAATCTTTGTTCCTTTCGCTTTCTTTCGTTCCCCTCTGTTCGATCCGTTTTATCTCTTGATCAGGAAGGTAAATTCTTCAGATCTTTCTGCGCACGTGGGAGGGAGTCCTTTCCTGTTGATCTTTATGTTTAATGTTTTTTGTGGCCGGCTGATCTATAGCGTGTTTAAATCTTGGATCTTTACTGGTTTAGTGTTAGATGTTTAAAGCTGCATGCATGAACATTAATGAGCTGAATTTAGCACCAATTGGTAAAATGTATTTACGGATTTTGATTTTTTTCGGCTGTTCTTTGGTTGAATCTGAATGGTTGTTTGACATTTAGTTTGCTCTGGTACTCGAGTATTTATCTGCTCCACGATTTTGTTCTAGCAATTTGCTTGATTTCATGGATTTGATTTGTTTTTTTGGGGGGGCCAAGGTAGAGAGGGGAAAAATCAATTCTTTTTTATGATTGGATTAATGCTGGGATCTATGCTTTGATTTCTGAAAATTAAAATTTTGCTCTGGGCATTGACTTATTGGATCCGAGGATTGTTGTTCTTGGATATCGAGTTTTAATTAGATTTTGTTTCTAGTTCTGCTATTCTCGATGGTCAGGTTTTTTTTTTCCTCCCTTAAATTTTGTTTCTTCAGCTTCGTGAAATTCTATTCTGTGAATGTTTGGTTTCCTGTGATGTTGCTGCTCAATGCAATGCTGCTGATGGTTGTTGGTGTGCTTCAGTAAAAACACTCCCCATCTTCTGTCTGTCCTGCCTGTATCTCCAGAAGTGCAGTTTTTTAAAACCTTAAATGTGATGTTCCCTGTTTCATAACTGTGTTGTGCCTCTCAAAGAAAAGTAGCCTTTAGTGCAATATTTAGGAAGCTAAAGAAACCCTGATATGCAAGTCTGTGTATCCTTCAGTATTTGCATCCCATGATTTACTCAGCCATTTTTCTCTGCAGACCATTAGCTGTTGAGATGGCATCAACAGCTGCAGCAACAGGATGGCTTAGGGGGAAAGTGAAAGCTGTTCCATCAGGTGACAGTTTGTTGATAGTAGGAAGCTCAAAGGCTGACATTCCTCCTGAAAAGACAATCACTTTGTCCTCTTTAATTGCTCCAAAATTGGTATTGCTTAGTTAATTTGAGATACCTAATTATTTAACATTTTAAGCTTTCTTTTATTATTAAAAGAGCATCCTCATCCTAGATATCTGTTCATTTTTTCCTACATAACTCCTGAATCAGTTATATTAACGGAAAAAAACCTTATGAATGAAATCTTTCTCGCACTTCAGAGTGTTCCATGGTTAATCTTATCTTGTCAATATCCAGCTTGAATCAATAAAATTAACCTATTGCTCTTAGATGTCAAAAATGATTTGTCTCTATATTTGGTACCAGTACACGAACATACTTTATTATTTCAGGAGTCTTGTTTATAATTTGTTTCAGTATTTTTCTATAAAAATTGCTTTACAACACAGATGGTTTTCTGGTTTCTTTATATCCTATCTTATTTCCTTATCTTTTCATTTATATTTTTTCATATAGGCCCGCAGGGGTACTCTGGACGAGCCATTTGCATGGGAGAGCAGAGAATTTCTTAGGAAGCGTTGTATCGGAAAGGTGCTAATGCTGGATATCTTTGTGTATTTGTGTGCAGTCTTGTGTTATCATATCTAGATTAATTGGATTTTATTAATTCTGCAACAGGATGTCACTTTTAGAGTGGATTACACTGTTCCATCCATTGGGCGAGAGTTTGGATCTGTTTTCCTTGGTGACGAGAATGTAGCTTTGCTGGTTGTATCTGAAGGCTGGGCTAAGGTTTGCTTTATATATATATATAGATTTTTTTTTTTTTTTTTTTTTGCTTAATTTGTTAACTTCTTGTCTTATGTATCAATTACTATTGTCCCTGTAGGTGAGGGAGCAGGGTCAACAAAAAGGTGAAGTTAGTCCATTTTTGGCAGAGTTGCAGCGTCGGGAAGAACAAGCTAAGCAGCAAGGTCTTGGTCGTTGGAGCAAGGTAAGACTTAAAAACTTCAGAGTCAGTTCTTGGCCTACAAAAACTTGTTTATCTGTTATCTTCTTCATTTTGTGTCTTTCATACAATTTATTTTTTTTGGTATTTAGTTAGGGATGGAAAGCCTAACTGATGTTTATGCCAAAAAGAAATAATTTGTATTGCTATACTCTTGGTTTTATAGTGTCAAACCTTTTTTCCCAGCAGTCAATTGTCTCGTTGGTATTATAAGATGGAATTAATTCTCTAGCAGTACATTAATATTTTATCGGCATTGATGGTTTTAGGTACCAGGTGCTTCTGAAGCATCAATCAGGAACTTGCCTCCCTCTGCTATTGGTGATCCAAGTAACCTTGATGCCAGGGGTTTCCTGGATGCTAACAAAGGTAGCCCAATGGAAGCTATTGTGGAGCAGGTCCGTGATGGAAGCACCCTTCGTGTTTATTTGCTTCCAGATTTTCGATTTGTCCAGGTTTTTGTTGCTGGTATTCAGGTAAGAACTTGGTTAAATATTTAGTGATGGAAGGTTCTTGGCATTTTTTCACCTACTAGGTAAAGAAAGATCTGATTTCTCATCTATTACCAGTCTCCATCTATGGGAAGAAGAGCTCCAGTAGAACCTGTAGCTGAATCTGAAATTCCCTCTGATGAAGCAAATGGAGAATCTTCTGGTGAAACTCGGGCCCCCTTAACATCAGCCCAGCGACTTGCAGCCTCTTCAGGGACTATTACTGAAGTTGCCCCAGATCCTTTTGGGAGGGAAGCTAAGCATTTTACTGAAATCCGTGTACTAAATAGAGATGTGAGTTGTATTTTATCTGTCATAGCCTTGTTTTTTTTTTTTTTTTTAAAGTTATTTCACAATTTAGTTTTACTTTGCAGGTTAGAATTGTCCTGGAGGGAGTGGACAAATTTAGCAATCTTATTGGCTCGGTGTATTATCCAGATGGTGATTCAGCGAAGGATCTTGCGTTGGAGCTTGTTGAAAATGTATGTGCTCCCACCCTTTTAAAATTTGAGTTTATTATAATCTTTCAGAAAATAAAAGTACAAATATTTGAAATGGCATAAATATTGGTGAAAAGAATAGAACATTTATTATGATAAGATTCTTTGAGATGTTAAATGATATTGTTTATTTGGACTCTGGAGACACCTCATTCTCTTGGCTAAGCATGTTCATGAAAATTCACACAAGCACTTCTCTATCAGGCCTTCCTACTCTTTCCAGTCATGTTCTGTTTGAGAATAACAATAGTTGCACAGTTTTTCATGACCTAAACAAATTTCCCATTTTTCCTCTCTTTTAGACTTTTCTGTGTCACTACTGAATTTCTAGGTGGGATTCCTCTCTTTGTCTGCTGTAACTTATGGTTTATATTACTACAGGGTTTCGCCAAATATGTTGAGTGGAGCGCAACCTTGCTGGAAGATGATGTAAAGCGTAGGTTGAAAAATGCAGAGCTTGAAGCAAAGAAAACACGTTTGAGGATTTGGACAAATTATGTGCCACCAGCTACGAATTCAAAGGCCATTCATGACCAAAATTTTACAGGCAAAGTAAGTATTGTTTATTTGCTTGTTATCTGCAGTGTTGCTAGTTTCTCATAGCTTATGTTTGCATTTCTTCTTTGTCTTTCAGGTGGTTGAGGTTGTTAGTGGGGATTGTGTTATTGTAGCAGATGATTCTGTTCCATATGGCGATCCAGCAGCAGAACGGCGAGTAAACCTATCAAGTATCAGGTGTCCCAAAATTGGGAATCCTCGTAGGGCTGAAAAACCTGCTCCTTATGCCCGAGAAGCAAAGGAATTTCTAAGAACACGCCTTATTGGCCGTCAGGTAATTGTACTTTTTTGTATTTGTTGCTTTAATCTCCCAAAGAGTGTTTGTTGAAGATATGATCTTAAATTGTATTTCCTAAAGAGTGTTTGTTGAAGATATGATCTTAAATTGTATTTCCTAAAGAGTGTTTGTTGAAGATATGATCTTAAATTGTATTTTTCTCAGGTAAATGTTGCAATGGAATATTCTCGTAAGGTAAGCATGGCTGATGGACCTGTGCCTATGGCAGATTCAAGAGTGATGGATTTTGGATCTGTCTTCCTTGCATCTCTGGCCAAGGATGGGGAGGATGCTTCTGTCTCTGCTGCAGGTGGTCAGCAGGCTGGCGTAAACATTGCTGAGCTTCTAGTCAGCCGTGGATTTGCTTCTGTCATTAGACATCGTGATTTTGAGGAAAGATCAAATTACTATGATGCCCTCCTTTCCGCTGAATCACGTGCTCTTGCTGGAAAGAAGGGTATCCATTCTGCCAAAGATCCTCCAGTGATGCACATAACTGACCTACTCATGGTTAGTGATCTTTCGTGAAAGTTTCCTTTCTCTTAAAATCTGTGTCATTTTATTATTTAGTGCTTGTATGTTTAAATAAATTTCCAGGCTTCATCAAAGAAAGCCAGAGATTTCTTGCCTTTTCTGCAACGGAATAGGAGGATGGCTGCTGTCGTGGAGTATGTCCTCAGTGGTCATAGGTTTAAACTGTTTATCCCCAAGGAAACATGCAGCATTGCTTTCTCTTTCTCTGGAGTTAGATGTCCCGGTCGTGATGAACCTTATTCAGAAGAAGCCATTGCATTGATGAGGCGGAAGATAATGCAGAGGGATGTTGAGGTAAGTGGAATTCTCTTCTTTTCATATCATTCTGTTGCCTAGTTGTCTCTCCCTCATTGTTCTTCTGTTGCTGTGACACATAGATTGAAGTAGAAACTGTTGATAGAACTGGTACTTTCTTGGGATCATTATGGGAGTCCAAAACCAATATGGCATCAGTACTTCTTGAAGCTGGTTTGGCAAGGCTCCAGACTTCCTTTGGTAGTGACAGGATCCCGGATGCTCACTTGCTAAGTCAGGCTGAGCAATCTGCCAAGAGGCAGAAATTGAAGGTTATATAATAACCTAGACTGTTCTTCAACTTCCTTTTTGTTCACATTGTTTTCAGTTTTCTGATCAAGAGTGGATGTAGGTATGGGAGAATTATATTGAAGGAGAGGAAGTCTCTAATGGTACCTCAGCTTCTGAAAAGAGACAGAAGGAAGAGCTAAAGGTACTTATGAAGAATGTACATGCAGTTTTCTTGTATATTTTAATTATTTCAAATTTCTCACTGTGATATTTTCTCAGGTGATTGTCACTGAAGTCCTTGGAGGTGGTAAATTTTATGTGCAATCAGTTGTTGATCAGAAAATGGCTTCCATCCAGAAGCAGCTAGCTTCCTTGAATCTTCAAGAGGCTCCTGTACTTGGTACCTTTAACCCCAAGAAGGGTGATCTTGTTCTTGCACAGTTTAGTGCTGATAATTCCTGGAACCGAGCAATGGTAAGATCTTTGGGTGACTCGTCTGACGTGTTTTAGTTATTTCTGTATCCATGTTTGTTAATTATTTTCCTGTGTAATGTGCACAGATTGTGAATGCTCCTCGAGGTGCTGTTCAATCCTCCAGTGATAAGTATGAAGTGTTCTATATTGATTATGGAAATCAAGAAGTAGTTGCATACAGTCAGTTGCGACCGATTGAGCCATCTGTTTCATCTGCTCCTGGCCTTGCTCAGCTATGCACTCTTGCATTTGTCAAGGTCCCTGAGTTGGAGGATGACTATGGACAAGAGGCAGCTGTACGCCTGAGTGAACACATTCTAAGTTCTCCTAAAGAATTTAAGGCTGTGATTGAGGAAAGGGACACTTCGGGTGGTAAAGTTAAAGGACAAGGAACTGGAACCATCTTTATGGTCACCTTGGTTGATCCAGAAACAGATTTGAGCATAAATGCCACAATGTTGCAGGTTTGCATTACTTACTTTCTTGTCCTTCAAAGCCTTCTTCTAATGTGTATGTATATATATAAGCAGTAAGTATGTGGTGTTAACAATTTTGATATCTATTAAAAAAAACAAAAATAAAAAAATCTCAGGAAGGACTTGCAAGGTTAGAGAAAAGGCGAAGATGGGAACCCAAAGAAAGGCAACAAGCCCTTGATGAATTGGATAAATTCCAGACCGAAGCGCGAGACAAGCGGCTTGGGATGTGGGAGTATGGAGACATTCAGTCTGACGATGAGGACTCCGGTCCTCCGGTTAGAAAAGCTGCCGGGAAGCGATGAGAACAAATTTTGTAGTTTGCCCAAAACTATAGATGCGAAGAGACTCGTTAACCACCAGCTAAACAAAAGATGAGTCTTTTTTTACAGGCATAAATTGCTGTCTTAGAAAATATAGAAGAAAGACATGAAATGTTCGGAGTAGTTTTTCTTCTTTTTTAACAGACTGCTTTTTGGATCGTCAGGGGACAAATTTTGGCTTTTTTTCTTTTGTTCTAGTTTTTAAAATTTTGTTTATTTTATAGAACTTTTAATAAGTTGCTACCTGTTTTAAAGCAGAGAATGTTTGATGTTGATTTAAACGATAAGTTATCTCCGCTTTTTTATTTGTTATTTTGCACTCTCCCTTATCTGCTTTATTGTCTTCTGCATGGGTGCGCACCCAATTACAGAATTTTTAAGGAAACAAAAGATAATGTGATTTACTGATAATGTTGTTGTTGTTAACTGCAACAGTGTCAAAATATAGGCTTACAACATTTACAGTTACAAATTTTTTTTTTTTACCAAGAGGATGAAATTCCATTTTAAAAGAAAAACAAAACGGGCATACGTGAGGAATATAGTAACTTTGATTTCCTATATTTCTATTCAAATAAACAAATTTTCCTCCTTCCGTTGCCTGATTTTATCTTAAACAAACAAATATATATTACTTAACAATAGGTATATGTATGAGAGGGGTGAATTAGTACTTAATTCTTTTCAAAAATTCTTTTGCAAATTTTAGTACTTCAACAAAGATTAATATCAAATTTCAGCAACATAAATTTAACAGATTGTTTTTGTAGATTTTAGCACCACAACAAAGATTAATACCAAATTTCAGTAACACAAACAATTATTTGTGTAGTTCAACTATTGTGATTCTTTTAGTTGATCATTTTAATTTATTTACGTAGTTCTACACCAACAAGGTAGGTTACATTCACGGTGATAAAGTTCACTGTCCTTTTACTTCAACTTCACTAGTTATTTATTTATCACAATATTCTTCATTCTCTTACTTTCACAATTACAATTCTTAAAATAAAAAGTAATATCACTTCCTACTCTACCCAATAAAAACGATGTCTTTAATATCCTATCACTTAGGTAGGCAAATATAAAACATACCTCAGAGAGATGACCAAAATTTAATATCGAAGTTGATGAATAAACTCTTTGATGCATTCTCCGTGAAAGTAAGATTTAAGAGGATTGTTGCGGAGTGTTGCGGATTGTTTTTCTTGAATTTTTTTGTGTTTTTCTTGAATTTTTCTCTCAAAAAATCTCTATAGACCACAATCAGAATTTTTCTCACGCTCACTTCTTATTTCTAAAGTGAATATGTGTATTCACATCTTTGCATTCACACAAATCCTACAATTTTGACCATTGATGCCTTTAATGAAAGTTCAATCTCCACCCTTAATTTTGACAAATAATTTTTAATGAAAATGTAATATCCACCCTTAATCTATATAATATATATGTATATTTCAAAATAGTGTCTATATAATATATATGTATATTTCAAAATGTTCACACTATGACTACACTAAAATTACCATCATTAATAAAATACCAATATATCACTAATGCATTATGTTCAACAGTATAGTTAGAATAATATCATAAAGTCTAAAAACTCAATTCAAATTCCCAAAGGTTGCTAAACTTAAATACTCTTTCAATATCAAGGTCCACCCATATATCCTGTGCCATATAGAAACTTAGCCGATCACAATCCGAATTCCCAATGGCTGCAATAAACCTGACCTTTGAAAACAATTTTTAAAGAGGAAAAATCTTCCAAGATTGCTTTATGGCTGTCGACTGAAAAAATTCAACACTGGAAAATTAACGTCCAAAAAAGCTATCAAAAGTTACACTAATAATGTCCTAAGTGTCACGTCTTGTGTTCCTTCTTCGAGGCGCACCAGCTGCATCCTCGTACTCCTCAGTCTTCTCCTCGGTGTTTTCTTGACTGCTTGAAGCCTCAGCCACGGGAGCATCTATCTTCTTTGTCTCCTCGCTTGCCTTGTTAGCAGGAGCAGCCTGCATACAATATATACATTTTTTCATATTAGTCTTTTAAGATTATCTAAGTTAAAAAGAAGGAAATATTTAAGAGTAACAATTAAAAGAATGGACAAGAATGGAAGTATTCACTTACAGGTTTTTTCCTGCCAAAGATGAGCTTCAAGAGAAGACTCAAGATAATCACCACAATAGAGATAACCACGCCTACTGTGATGTTTGGTTGTGCCTCAGCTTTTTCAATGAGACCCTGCATAGACATGGACTCAGATTTCAGCTACAACATCTGGAATAAAGATAAAACTAGCAAAGCATAAAAGAAAATAAAAGAGTATACTAACTCACCAAGATCTTGGTCTTGTGTTCACTCAAGAAGGGAATGTCTGCAACCTTGTACAGGACATCAAATATAGCCTTCTGCAATCATAACAGAGTTCCAAAATATGAGGAATTACCACTTACAGGAATGCAAAGACGATAGAAAGAAAGCTGTCACAAAAATTACCTGGAGAGGCTTATGAGGACCTGAATCAGCAGCTGCTTCTTCAACCTTCTGCTTTTCTTTTTCTACATCAAATTTTGGCTTCCAAGTGGTAGCCCTGTATGATTCTGCAACTTTCTCATCACTAGCAATCAGAATGTTGTCAAACATGATGCCATCTTGCATTGTCCAGATCTCAATACCCACTGCTGCAATAGGCTCAAAGTTTGGCTTATCAAGCTCAAAGTAACTAGGATTTGGGATATCTCTGGGCTTCCAGATACCCTTGTAGTTAGGGTTGTCAATCATTGGTGCATGCCATTTACCCTTATATTCAGGATTCTTCTTCATTGGCCTCTTCCACTCACCACAACCAGGTGCCTCTTCACACTTCGGGTTATCTATTTTTGGGGCCTCCCATTCACCATCTTCCTCATCATCCCAGTCCTCTGGTTTTACTGCTTCAGGATCATCAATCTCCTCCGGTTCATCATCCAACCACCCTTCAGGCTTGCTAATTTCCAAATCTTCAATCTCCATTGGTGCATCCTCATCCCAGTCATCTGGTTTTTTGGCATTAAGGTCTGGAATCTTGGCCCTCTCATCCCAGTCTTCAGGCTTCTTGTCCTCTGGGTCAGGAATAGTCAGGGCAGGGATGAGAGGTGGATCAAAGTCTTCGGCTGAGAGGAAATTAGCCTTCTTCTTCTCCTCCCCATCAATCAAGATACGCAATTCATTATCAGGTTTCAAAACAGCTGTGTAAACATGGGTCAACTTATCAGAAGGTACAGAGGGTGGAAACTTCAGGTGGTGTTCTACATACTCCCCTGTCTTTGGGTTTTTATGCTTCAAGATAAAGTGAACCTTGTTTGTGCCCCCACATTTATCTGGTCCAAACATTATTGAGTATGGAGATTCATTATCAAATTCTTTGGCTATCCAACCAGCATCCTGAGGACGGAGATACTTCAGATAAGCACCACCACATTCAAGTCCATTTTGGAGGCGGACTTCATATTGAAGAATGGTGGATCCATCCTTAAGATCAACAGGTGAATCAAGCTCCTTTACAATGGCATACTTCCTCGCTGGCTCGCTCACAAGAAGTCCATAATCATCATGTCCTTCACTCTTCGCATGTTTCCAAACACCTGGTGAATACAAAAATTGAGTGGGGAAAAGAAAGGGTAACAAATTCAAGCAAGCCATGCAACTATAATGTTTCAAGGCAGAAATTTTGGAGAAATAACACAAGATGAACTAAAGATGATAAGTGGCTTACTGACTGCAATAGGACAATATCAAATAGTATGTTCAATTGAAACCACTTCACACAAACTTATTTGAAATACTCGGAACATTGATTTGAATTTTGGTTGAGTTCTGATGCAAAGAACATATCTATGAGATAAGGAAGAACAAAAATTTCTGACTTCTCAGAAAGCACCCCCACACATTTTGATTTAAACAAAAGGTCTTAGGACTTGGATAGATTTATGAAAGAAAGTGGAAATGCAATTCTTCCGAAAATCGTAAATTAATGAAAAGTGAAACATTGAATATCTTTCCTAACAGCTTCATATCGTTCATATCAAAGCTTTTGGATATAAAGGGTTTAATGCTAGAAAGAAAGGAAATTACATACATACATACATACATACATACATACATATATACATATACATATACATATATATATATATATATATATATATATATATATATATATATATATATAAACCAGATACATGGGAACAAATTATCCCTGCTCCCCAGGTAAGGAACCATTCCTATTTTCAAAGGATCTTTGCTCGTCAAATTTTAGTCTCTTGTAATGAGGATTAAATAAAAAGTTCTGCAGCAAAAGTACATTTATTAAACACTTCACAGTAAAAGTACCATGCAGATTAGACGAAACTGAAAAATAAATAACCACCGCCGTAGATCGCAGAAACAAAGAGAATAATACTAAACTTCGATCTAGCTAGGAAATAAAGAAAACGAGAATTAAAAACACAGTATACCGCAGATCCAAAAAAAATAATAATTACCTTTATAATCCTCCTTCACAGATACAATCCACTTCCCATCAAACGATTCATCAAAGGACTCGTAAAATTTCTACAAATACACCACAGAAGGGAAAAGGAAGCAGGTTACTGGCCATTAGAAAATAAATCTAGAATTAAAGCTCGAATTCCATAGATTCACATAAGAAAATTATCTTACTGCATTTGACGACGCGCTGAGCTGAGAAACAAAGCATCCGACGACGAACATCAACAACAAATACCGCATACAAATCTTCCGTTTAAATTCCTCCATTGTTACCCAACAAATACACTATCCTAAAACACAAATGGACCCTATTCGATAATTCGAGGGGAAAAAAATAATAACAATGATATGGATCTGAGGAAGGGTGTGAAGAAGTATCCAGAAGGAAGAGGAAGAGGAAGAGATAAAAAGAGTGAAACCTCTTTATTGATATTTTGGGGAAAATATATTTTATAGATCTTTGAATGCGTAGTGTCGAGTTGTCTCAGCCAATAACAATTCATGGACGCCTGGTGTGAACCAATAAGAATAATCCACGTAGCATCCATGACGAACTTACTAATTTGCTGTTGGAGAACTAAGATCCACGGTTGGGATTGGACCGGTTGGTTTGATCCGACCAATTTGTTGGTTTGCTCCTTTTACCTTGACTTGATTATTCTTTTCTATTTTTTCATATTTATTTTCTTTTCTTTTTTCAAAAGAAAAAAAAATTTCCATTTCCCCTAAATTATTAGATCATAATTATTTATATATATTTTTATCTTAAACATATTAATTCATTATTATTTTTATATTATTATATATATTGTTATTTTACATAATTTTCTTCTTTCTTAAAAAAATTAAAATTATTTTTGATTCAATCTCATAATTTCATAAAATATTTTATTATGAGCAGTTATATTACAATAATGGAATTATAATCTAATGTGATTAATATAGAATCATATAATTTGGAAATACATAGTTGCGGGAATAATTACATATAAATTTCTTGCGTATCTTCATAGCCTTTTTGGAAGTTTGGATAAAATCCAATTGCTTCTTCCTTCATTTAGGGTTCTTAATTCCGAACAAGATTTTTAACCTATAATATATTTAAACAATCCATTTCAATAAAAATGTGAATTCACTATTCATCTTCTATTTTTCATACTTGGATCTTCAAAAGATTTGAACTTTGTGATCCTTTTGATCATTATCAAAAGAATAATCTGATCTTCAAAAATGTCTTCCTCTTTTCCAAGATCAATAATCTGATCTTCTATTTTTTCCGCTGTTCTCACAGTTTTAGCTGAAAGAAACATTTAAGAGTCTAATTATTAACTTTTATAAATTACAGAATTTTCAATATCAATTATTATTAACAGCAGAAGGTGCACTGCAAATGCTAGTAAGAATTTTGCCGACCGGATGATTTAACCCAAAAAAATATATATCATTAAGAACTGTCTGCAAAAATTTTCAACTTTGGTTAAACTAAGGTTTAAAGAAAACAACATTGATGGAAGTATAATGAATTTCAACTGAAAAAAAAAAAAAAAACACAAACACATATATGTATATATATATATCTCACCTATACATCATTTGTATATATAGTCATGATATCATGGATTCAGACATTAATCAGCGGCTATCTTCTCATGGGCTAGCAGCTCCAATTTTTCTGCAAAATAAAGAATACCAACTCATGATCATATCGGATATATAAAGATAATCAGAAAAATTAAACAATATACATATACATATATATATATATATATAGAGAGAGAGAGAGAGAGAGAGAAAAACAAGAGTAGAGCTGATGGTAGAGAGGATTGGAGTAAGTCTTCGGCTGCCCCGCCAGGCAACCGATATTCTATCAGCAGTTGAAATTATATATGTATATATATATATATATATATATATATAAGAAAAGAAAAGAAAATAGAATATCGGAAGCCTTTGAGGGCAGCTGAAGGTTTACTCCAATTAGCAGAGCGCAGAAATTTTCTGTTATTAATTATGCTATTGGCAATTGCTAGAGTGGGCTTTTATAGTGTTATATGTATATACATATATATATATATATATATATATATATATATTACTTTTTCTTCCATAGGTTTAGGGGACCAAATATATAAAAAAAAAAAAAAGGTAAAAAAGAGAATAATTTATCGAACACTTAGTACATAAGTGGTGGTTTCCGCCATGCAAAACCAGCTAAGTCTAGGTGTCATTTTTTGTTTCATCTCTCTCTCTTTTCTCTAATATAAAGTCGATCTACAAAAGCAAATCAGTGAATCTTTTGTGGATATATATATATATATATATATATGTATGTATGTAACGTATGGGCCACAAGTAGTGGCTCATTCAGAAAATCAAGGGGCAAGAGAAAGAAAATATGTTGAAAAACGTGTACATTCCATGCTTGGGATTTCAAAGAAAAAAAAAAAGAACATTGAGATCTCAGCGAGGTCGTTTATTCCATTGTGGAAATTCTTAATGAGATTGACACTAGCTAGTGCCACCAGGCTTAATTCGGGATAAATATATATATTTTGGGGGCTGGTGTCCACTATGTATGCAGACAAAAATATTTTTAGTGCCACTATAGTGAATTATGGACCACAAAAATGATTTGTAATCCAAAATATGAATGCTAAGCTGAGAAATTTCTGTGAAAATTTCTCATTTTGGAGAAGCATATCCTGATTAAATGTATATATATATATAGCATAGGCCATGTTACGAGGAGAATTTATATTATAGAGATTTTTCCAAGAAATGAATATCAATGGCTCCATGCGCTACTACTTCTTTTGTCATCATGAGAATTAAGGCTAGTATTTCAAGATTTCTTCTTTGGGGGGATGAAATTTCAAGAAAATCTATTTTATATTATATATATATATATATGTCAAGCAATGTAAAAGCCTTGGTTCGAATATGTAGATGCCAAATGCTTGAGCAAATGGATCTAAAGAAATAGTTCCATGCATGTATATTTGTAAGTTTGAAGCAGGGAATCAATTTTAAAGTCAACCAAAAGAGAAATATATTCGACCTCAAAGTCTACTAAATCATGGGATATGGCTTAAGAATGGATTCCCCCTTTTTTCTTTTTTTCTTTTGCACTGATTCTTATTCCTAAGTTTGTTTAGGTTGATATTCGATGAAGAGAACTTACTAAAACTATATGTATTCCTTTCACCTTTGTCAATGGGTTCGTGTAAAGTAGAAAATCTTGAAATGCTCAATTTATATATAAGCACAAAAAGAGGTGGTGGAAAGTATAGCACACAGATATATATATATATATATGAAGTGGAACGATTTAGGTAAATTGAAAACGATAGAAATTAAAGCTTCTAGTAAAGAGCACAAAAGATCCATAAAAGTAGAGCAAAGAAAATAAAATCGTTAAAAGTCACGGAATTATTATTTTTTTTTAATTACAGAAAAGACAAGAAAAAAAAGCATTAAACCCTGCCTTTCGCTGCAGAATCCACTCCAACGTCTTTCAGTGTTACTGCCCTTGGTTGCCTGCAAACAATATATTTATATTAAAATATATATATATTTATGTATGTATGTATGTAATTAAGTATATATACTTACCGGGCAAGAACATCTGTACGGATGGTATCAGGAATGACACCCTTATGATCAATATCTTGAATATGAGCAATTTTTCTAAAGAAAGATTCTTTAAGAAACTTATCGCCTTCTTCAGCCACGTGTTCCGGTTCCGTAACTTCCGCTACCGATTCTCTTCTTGATTTCTTCACGCACACGTTCGGTGCCCTCCGTAGCTGATGAAACACCGTGAACAAACCGAATCCCACTTGTAACGTTATCATCCCTATCGCCACGTACACCGGTATAAATGCTAACTTCATCCGCGCCCCTGCCCCCGTCGCCGCCGGATACTGCTGCACAGCATAATCGCCCGCATTTGCTGCCTGTGGCTTCGTTTTTGGAGTTGTTGATGTTGTAAAACTAGTTTTACCTGTCAATCGGCTGTCTAGTACTGATCTCAACAGCGTCTGAAAGATTCCAATTATATAAGCACATAGTCAAGCTAGTAATTATATATATATATATATAAAACTAAGTATTGTTGATTTACTCACCGAATTAGACCTCAAAGCCATGGTATAATATGCAGTCGAACTAACAATAGCTTGATTCGTGATGAGATATTTCAAATTGAAAATAAATGAATTTCTATTTGAACTGCAGACTAGCTTGTTTATGAATCTATGAGGCCGGTGGTTTTAGCAGTGATGGATGCAGTGCTGAGGATGCTGGCGGTGACTGACACGTGCCGTTGAGCCATGCGTCAACGACGGCATGCAAGCTCGCTGAGCTACACGTCATAATATCTGACTTCTCAACTGGAATGGGCCTAAGTAACTTCACAGAGAAAATTTTAGAAATCCAAGTCTATCAGGCCCATATAAGTATTCTTATTCTAATTAGATTGGGCCCAATATGTGGGAGGGGCCTAGGGAAAAGGAGTCTGTATAGGACAAAAAAAACAAAAAGGAAAAGAAGAAAATAATTGAACAGATATAGCGCACGTTCATTAGAAAAGTCACATAATACACACATTTTATATATATATATATAATATATTATATACACACACGTATATATATATACATTATAATACATAAAAGGTATGATTATTGATTGCTCGTATTATACAGTAACTAGTAGTACATTATAACAGTTATCGTGAACTATAAAAGATCAGTGTTGCTCTGGATCCACTCCAATATCTCTCAATGTTTCTGCCTTTGACTGCCTGCAATTACAATAAAATCAATCGCGGGAAAATCAAACTTTTCAAATAATTTTAATTTTGAAAGAGAATTTGTGTACATATATATATATATATATATATATATATATGTATACCTGAAAAAGATCTCGGCATTGGGGTCTTGGATGTGACCTAGTCTACGGAAGAGAGATTTTTTGATGAACTTGTCGGATTCATCAATAACGCGCTCGGGTTCCACCACTTCCGGAATAGTTTCCCTTCTCGATTTCTTCAAATGCACATCTGGTGCGTGCCGGAGCTCTTTCATGGCTGTATACAATCCGATACTAGTTGAGGTCGCTATCATCCCTAATGCCACACAAACTGGTACAACATCCCCCTTTTTATCCTGTTCTCTTAATCCAACAAACAAACAACAAAAATACTTCATAATTTAATCAAAAAAACCACAGATCCAAGTAATTAATCACTCGTCAATTTAATCATCAAAATCTCATCATACCTTGCTTTAAACTCCGGAGACAATTCAAGTGCTGAAGCAGCGGTAGGCTTCATTTTAGGACCAATCGAAGAAGCAGCAGCAGTAGAGAAGTTTGAAGTTCCCCTGAAACGACTGATCATGGATTTCAAACAAGCCTGCAACATAAATTGAAATCAAAACAAGCACGAGAAAGAGGAAAACGGTTAATTCACGTCCGCAACACGAAATTCAGGTAATTAGTTAAGTCGGAAACATGAAAATGATTACTCACCGGAGATCGAGAAGCCATAGTGGGATGTTTTTTTTTCTGACAGTGCTGATCGGAGGAGATAAAAAACCTAGAACTGATTCCAAATCTCGTAATTCCTTCTGCTTTCCTTGAGATGGAGATTCCGAGCTTATAAATATATATATAAGAGCATCTCGGATCGATACTGTACGACAGAGGATTCGAGAAGCACCAGAGGAAAGCGAATAACACTTGTGAGAAAGGTAGTGGGAAGAACGAGAACGATATGGAAACATCTTGAAGAAACACGTTACTGCCTTCATATCCTTTATTTAATAAAAAAATAAATAAACAAAGAGGAATTCAGTGATTATTATTATTATTAATCCTTAATCATTCTTGCGATTCCTCCTAAGTAACAATCATAAAAGACAAAGTGGCCCATTTTTACTTTAAGGGTGCGTTTGGACGGTATAAAAATTGTTTTGGTATTTGTCTAAAATTATAATTTTAATACAAAAGGGAAAGTTGTAGGCAAAAAAACCTTATTTTATTGTAATTTCAACATATAAATTTGTGTTATAAAATTGAGTTTGAATTTTATTATATATTTTAATAATATTTATTTTTAAAATTAAATTTATAATAAAAAAACCTTAAAATCTTTTAATGTTTAATTTTTTTTATGAGTTAAAGGAACCAAGGCAGACTTTTACCAGTGGAAATTGCAAAATGGAAGTCAAAGGGAGACTGATGTTAAACCCAAATCTCCAATCACAAAAGTGAAGAAAGAATCAAAAAAATATAATTCCAAAATGGAATATTTAGAAGTATACAAATATCTCTAATCTAATTCTCCAAACTACTACATACACAAATTCTACATCAAGATTGCATTTTTGATACTTCTTCATCGTTTTCTTGAAATCCCATTTGTATAAAATAATCATTCCTTCGCTTTCAATATTTCTTGTGTTGGACAAATCGGAACCCAAATTGTTTCAGACCTTTTCAACTTCCCTCAATTTTTTTTCACTAATTTTTTGGCCGGCGGATTTTTCCATACAATTTCTTTCCTTTCTACTGCACAACTGGCTTTTAGGCAACTGTTTGTGTCTCCTTGCGCCTTTCTTGCATATATATATATATGATCAAAACCTGCTGTTTTGAGCTGAGGGTGCTGTTTTTTTTAAGATAAAAATGGTGCATACCCCTTTTACATGGCGATATGGAGGTCAAAGAGTATATCTATTTGGTTCTTTTAATGGGTAATCATTATTTTTTTTTTTTGCTGCATGTGAGTTGTGGGATCAATGTGTATTTTGGTGGGATTGTGATTTTTGAGTATTTTGTGTAGGTGGAGTGAGCGTATGTTGATGATTTTGGTGGAGGGTTCAGCTACAGTGTTCCAAAGAATTTTGGATCTCCCACCGGGTTGCTATCAGGTATGTGGTGCATGTTGCATGCCCCTCATATACTCTTCTTTGTAAGAATTTGACTCTGAATTCTGCTGACAGTGTTCATTATAGTATTTGGAACTTGAACGGAAGGAATTACCTGTATCTATTTGAGTTTTATTTCTATGGTTTTGAACTTTGTTGAGCTGATAAGGAGAAATATCAAGCTGGAGACAGCAATTGGTTTTTATGTTTTGTATATTCCTGCATTTTCAAATTCTGAAAAATTTCAAATTTTATGTCCTGTATGTAAGGTCATAAAATGGTGATTTGTACTTTTTCCTTTTTTTCATTTAATTGGAGTGAGAATTTTGTGGTATTGCTGGGAGGAAACTAGAGCTAAAGATTGGAAGAGTTGCTGTCATCTTCAAGAAGATGTATTGCATACTTCAATTTTACCAAATATGTTAAAAAGGAACCGAGAATTCAAACATTTGCTTTGTGTTTCAGGCTTTAGGCTGCTTGTTTGCGCAAATTGAATAGAAATAAAAGCATATGAATCCATCAACATTTACTGATATTACTTGTGCACGTGTGTTCCTGAAATACCTTTATATTATACCTTTGTAGACCTAACTGATAATTCTTGATGTGCTACTTAGTCTAACAATTTTGATGTTTGGATTTTAACCTTTCAAGCGTATGATGTAATTCCAGTGCAAGCTTTATTATAAACTCCAAAGCTCTGGAAAATCTTCTTCTTTTCTAGAATTAAAGATTTATTTACATACTATGAATGCAGTATAAGTTCTTGGTTGATGATGTTTGGCGAGTTGATGAACAACAACTTTGTATCCGGGATAGCTATGGAATGATAAACAATGTTGTGTTTGTGACTGAACAGGACATCCTGCCTCCTGTATTACCTACTCAACATTTTCTGTGGAATGTAAGCTTAGATAATACTACAATTATGCCAGCCAGCAGTGTTGGTGATTTTTTCTTTATAATTTGCTTTTAATGTTTTTCCTGTTTTGGACGCAATCATCTATGATCTGTTGTCATTCCGAACAGGCTTCATCTTCAGGTGGCACACGTGAACCTTCATTGCAATTAGCAGAAAGTGACATAAATGCTTTGCGTTATCAACTATCGGTGCATTTGTCTACTTCTAAAGCTTATGATTTGATGCCAGATTCAGGCAAGGTTTGGATGCTTCTTTCTTGTTGAATAACCTTTCCACATGATTTTTTGTTGCTTTCACCTAAACCAAGATCTGCATGGGTCATGAATTCAGGTTATTGTGTTGGATGTTGATGTGGCTGTGAGACAAGCTTTCGATGTTATGTTTAAAGAGGTAAAAAACTTGCATTTTTCTTGAAAATATTTCGTTTGTGTTGTGACATTAATTTATTCTTTTATCTTCACAATAACACTGAAAAACTGATTTCTAGATACTGTTTATGGAGTAATCCTACTTCGTCTTACTAATTCGTATTGCTTCTTTAAAATGTGTAGTGTGATTTTATTTATTTTGCTTCGTAAGGCAGTTCTCCGTGATGGCAACTGATCTTTGCTTCTTTTGTTGTATAAATATCAAGGGAGTTGCAGTGGTGCCTCTCTGGGATGAGCAGGGCACACAGATTATGGGGATGTTAACTGCTTCCGATTTCATTTTGATTTTGTTACAGGTACATATACATACATAATACTAGATGATATTTTCTGCAATTCTTGTTTTTTCCCACTTTAAATTGTTTCTCTGAGCTTATGAAGAACAAAATAAGGCAGAAATTTGTGTCATCTGTCAATCTTCTGTCTTCTTGCAACGGATGCTTGATGGCTTTCTATCTTTATGCAGCTTCACCTTAATAATGCTGCTACCCTAACTGATGAAGAGATAGAGACACATACTATTTCTGCTTGGAAAGACGCAAAATTTCAGCGAAATCCGGAAGCTGTTGGGGCTTCGGAGCCACTTTTTCAGAGATCATCTTTAATCCAAGTAAACATTCTTGGCTGCATATTTTATGTTTCCAATTACATCCAGAACTTTTCATTTTTGCTTGTATTGGATTCATCAGCAGGCTGGTGCAGATGATTCCTGAAAGATGTAGCTTTGAAAATTGTTCGGAATAAAATATCTACAGTTCCAATTCTAAATTCAATTCAAGAAGGAACTTGTCCTCAACTATTGTCTATAGCTTGCCTCGGAAGCATACTAAAATGTTCGTCCGTGTTCTTGATTCACTTACGAATATCTGTTTTGATAACTCACTCTCTCTAGTTCTTGATGGCTAAGGTTTTATTTTCCTGGACATTTTCAATCTTAGACATTTTCAGACATTGTAGAAGACATCTCGATTGTCTGCCATTACTTCAGAAACCAGTTGGTGATCTCCCATTAGGTACTTGGGCAAGAAGAAGCAGCCTTTTCACGTTACGTACCAGTGATCTTCTCACTTCTGCTCTTAACTTACTAATTCAAGGTACAAAACATATTGATTCTTAGTAATTCTTATTTCTTGTATCCAACCAGAGACACTTGTCTGATTTGACAGCGGAAATAAGCTCAGTGCCTATAGTTGATGACAGTGGAATCCTTGTCAATGTTTACTGCCGGAGGTACTTACTTATATATATATATATAGAAATAGTTTATTTTTGTCTTTCGTATACACAAATATTTTTGCTTGTGTTGTAGTGATATTACCTCACTGGCAAATGGCAATGTCTATGCTCGTGTTCGGCTTGATCGGACAAATATATCCAAGTAAGTTGTCCATTGAAATCACTCCCAACAAAGCGTTGAACTTATGTAGTATTCAATGCGTTTTTTAGTCTGTAGTTTGTGAAACATTCATTCACATGAGAGATCCCTAGTTCGAGTATTAAACTTTGCAGCTTCATTTTACTGATTGATTATTCACTACATCTAATGACATAATGCACAGGCCTTGGAGATGGTAGACAATAATCAAAATCGATACCAGACCTGTACGAGGTTTGATTCATTGTACAAGGTGATGGAGCTTCTGTCGGAACCAGGTGATGTTTTATGTTTTGTTTTTTATTGTTTCTGTATTTTGCTCAATAATGGTGATGGATTGACTCATTCTTTTGAAACGCTTCTTTTCCCAGTTGTTCGTCGGGTAGTCGTAATCGATCCGCAAAGCCGGCGGGTAGAAGGGATAATCACATTGAGAGACGTTTTCAGTTTTATTTTAGGTTAAAATCATTCCTCATTGTAAATTCCATTGTTTGATTGATACAAAACATGATTTTATTTTTATATAATCTTCACTATTTTCCAATTCAATTGAATCATACTGAAACCACATAATCTGTTGTTTAAAAAAAAATTAAAAAAAACAAAAAAAAAACGTGAACGGCAGGATTCGAACCTGCGCGGGCAGAGCCCACATGATTTCTAGTCATGCCCGATAACCACTCCGGCACGTCCACATTGTTGTTCAATTTTTCATTATTTTTCCAGAATTACAAAACTTAATTTTTAAAATTGATAAAAATAGATACTTCCTCAATTTCTGTTTGAGAGTTTAAAAGAATTGTTTAATTTTTTTTTTTCAATAAACAAAATTATTAATTAAATATTATATAAATTTTATGAATATCTAAACTCATAAAATATATATATATATATATAATTCAATTAATACAAATTTAATTTATAACTTCAAAATTTTAGAGTGATGTCCAAAATTCATCCAATAAAAGCAATTCGCCAAAAGATGTATCTTGGATATGAGCCACCGCATGTTATTTCCGTATTAAGTACCTCTCTCTTTCTCTCTCTCTCTCTCTCTCTATATATATATATATATATGTATAAAAGATATATATATATATAATAAGATATATATAATAATGTTTTCCATCCACTAAAGCTTCATTAGTTGGGGGGAGTCATAACTCATAAGATTCTCCAAGAACCCTTTGAATTGTTGAGGTGTTACGAGGTGGACGGTGCAAAGTGATTGTACTCTCTCTTTCTCTCTCTCTCTCTCTCTAAAACAATATATATATTATATATATATATATATATATATATATAATAATCTATGTCAAAAGCATAAAAAGAATGGCGTATCTCTCTCTTTCTTTTTCTCTCTCTCTCTCTCTCTCTAAAACAATATATATATGTATATATATAACATAATCTATGTCAAAAGCATAAAAAGAATGGCGTATCTTTAAACAAAAAAAAAGAAAAGAAAAAGAAAACACTTATATTCTTTCTTAAGCCTCCTATTAATTTAATATCCCATTACCACATTTTGATGGACTCTATGCAAGACACTTGTCTACTAGCTTAACTTTTTCTTTGTTATTATCCTTTTTTTTTTTTTTCTTTTTCTTTGTTATATATATATATATATATATATATATATTGTTGTAGTGCTTGGATAAGTATGACTTAATTTGAGAATAATGCTAGTGAAGGGACCATATATATACATACATATATGTATGTATGTGTATATATAATTGGTGGGATTTGAAGGGTAATGATATATATCAACTACAAACTAAACTAAACAAGTTTGTAGTTTAAGAGAGAGAGAGATGGGGAGAAGAAAGAAGAGAAAGAAGAAGATAATGAGTTTCATGAGTGATGAAATTAATTAATTACTTTTGGCAGTCATAATTTCGTCTTCTGATCAAGAAATTTATAATGGATCAAAGATGATGATGATGGGGAGTCAAGAGTACCAAGGCAAGTCATAGAGGCAAAGGGAAGGCAACGCCTTTCTTCCAGCTGCAGCTTTCTTTTTTTGGTAATTTCCTGTTGGTTTTGATGATATGATTAATGTATGATCAAGAATGTTATAATATATATATTACTTCCTGTCTTGTTTTTTGCTTTATAATTTGTGGGTTTTTGTTCTTGATGAACATAACATTCAGTACAACACAACATTGAATTAGTTGACATAGTTTCCTATTAAAGAAATACTAAGCTTGTCCTCCACTTTTCCTTTCTATTTTTGGGCTCCAAGAATTCAACAATTCAATGGCTTTTCCAGATTTAACACATCTAGGTGTCTTGTATTGAACCATGGAAGTTCCTAGAGAGAGAAAATAATCCATGAGTTCATCAAAAGTTCCATTCTTTACAACTCTAATCTCAAGAACCTATAAACAGGATCCAATGTTTGCTCTATTACAAAGCAACATTGCTCCATTAAACCACTGTCAAGTTGAAGTTCAAGAGCTGATTTACCTTTGATCATTTGAAGCTCCCAGAATAGTACATAGTGACCTGGATAACAGGATGTATTCCAGCATAAAACCTAATGGTTCTATGAGGTGCATTGCTTCTGTTTTATGGATTTCTGGAGATCTTCTTCCCTTGTCTTATCTACATTAATACTCAACAAAGTATTTCTTCTCTGAACAAATCGAAATCAGTGCAAGCAAAAACATCTCCTGTTTTATACCTATACAATCATGAGAAAATGGTAAAGAAATTATTGATTGAAAGTACACAAAAAAGTTATAGAAATAGCAGCTCAAAACCCTTCTCCAAACTCCAAGGTCAACAATTTCATCATTTGGAAGTGGTAAGAACTCATAATATCACAAGGTTTGCATAAAGGCTTGAGATTAATACCAAAACATCCTTCTGAACTTGCATAAGTTGTTGAAACTACCACCATATAAAAATTCAATCTTTGGTATCATATATTGAGCCATAGATCCTGTAAAAACAGCCTGCACAAACTTGGTTTTAGGCCAAACTCTATGGCATGATTCTTTACTGCATTCTTGTTCAATGGCATTGGTTTACTAAGAAAAGAAGCTAATGCATTCCTGCAGTTGGAATCACTGATGCCACTGATTTTCAAACTCTTTGATCACTTTTAAGAGGGAGTAAGCGAAAATTGTACCAATCTTTATAACATTATCCCTTTGGAGAAGACCAGAGAGTAATTGACAGTACATCATACTCTGTTTTGTGTCTGGACAGAGTAAGATATCATCAGGGCTAGTGTTAATATTGAACCGATTAAATGGTCTGCTGCTTTTAAACATTTCTGATTTAAACCACCAGAAGTCTTGATTTCTGGTCTCATGAAAATAAAAACCCCTCAATGTGCCTGAAGAAGAAGATTAGGGAATATCCCTTTTTACAGATAAAAACTAGAAATAGACTAAAACAAATGCCATTATTCAAATTTCTCAAGATATTCAAATTCAATCTTGTTGAGAACACCCAAAACCAGATTTTCAAAGGTTATCTTCCTGTCCAGATCTTCGGCTGTTATGTCGTCCGCCTGATGTTGCTGAGCTGCATCCATGAAGTTTAAAATAAAAAAACGTTAGATGAACAAATAAACCAGCAACCTCAAACAAATCGAAAAAAAAGAAAAAAGAAAAAGAAATGTTTTTTCTTGGGCTATATAACAGACAGTACCTCCTAATGAATTCTAAAATGGGTTGAGCTAGCAAGATCTTTGAAGTGTCTCCATTTACATTCTTTTCAATGTAATTCTCAATATCTTCATAATCCACAACTGGGACTTTCTTCTTGTAAACATCCACATCAAATTCAAATGTACCCTCCACCTCCATTTTCATTTACAATTTCCTTCAATACTTGTTGCTGTACGCCATTAACATCACTCAGTAAATTCTCTAACAGCTCAAAACCAATTTCAGGGTCACCAGTATCAAGGTTTCTTAGCGACATCCGTTACTCTTTGGCTGAAATTGGACAAAAATCTGGAAAGACGAGTCAAGAAGAAAATGGGAAAGAAGCCCAGTTTTTTCACGCCATAAGTGACCTGTTGTCGGTGTAAGCTGTTTGTAAGTATTTACAGGTGGATGATATATATATATATAAGTGGCAAGACAAAGCTTCACTATAACCGTTAGTTCAGTCATAAAATTTATATTTTGCACTTTTAATGAAAAAAAAAAAGAGGTTATTTTTCATAGTAACAATGTTGTTTTAATACTTGAAGAAACTGAGAAAAAGTCACCAGAAGAGATTGATTATTGTTTTGGGCAACTTACAGAGTAAAAATTTGAAGAAGATATTGGATGAAGCAACTGCAGAAAGATAGATCATTACAGAAAGATATATATATATATATGACAAAAATGGTAAGGTTTGCTGCACCTTATGTATTCATCCTGCAAGTAAATTGCGGGCAAAAGGTTTACAAGAATATCCTAGAACTCAGATAGAATAAGCAATCTTGATTTACTGTTATCCTCAAATTTCCCGAGTAGAAGTCAAGTCAGTAAAATCCCCAAGAGATGCTTCCTCCCAAGGCAAACCCCTGAAGGGAGGTATATCCATCCATCTCCCTGGGAAATCAATATATCTAAGGGTATAATAATAACTACACCAATGAGATTCAATTGGACTAAATTGTATTATTTTTTATTTCTTCATCTTATCAGGAAACTAAATAGGGTAGTAGCCACCAAAAAGCCAGGGCTAAGATGCTCTCTTCCCCAACTATTCAAGCTTTAAATTTTTTTTCATGCTTTCATAAACCATGTATGTAATGCTAGCAGCTGGTACAACTTTCAGAAGATTAGGAAAAAGTCCTTTGTAGAATCCCCTGAAACCTTCATGCTCCAGAGTCTTCCATATTACATCACCCATTCCACCATAAGCAGCACTAGCTTGCATTCTGCAAGTTAAGGCAAAACCACACTAAGAAATGTCAAGCTAAATGAATCACAAACCACTACAAGAACCTAAAGACTTTGTATTACCTTGTTCTGATGACCTGCAATGGATAAACACACGTTGCTCCAAGGGCCCCGGAGATTGTCCCACAACCAAGTTGCATAAGAGCACCAGGTTCTGCATGTAAAACTCAAATTTGTTAAAGTTTGCTAATTTAAGAATTCAACCCAAAATGGAAGGTAAATAAATAAAAACTTCATTAAATTAACTACAAGAATGAAAAGCAGATGAGATACCGCTACTATCATGGAGAACATAAGTCCTTGACATATCTTTCAAGGTTTCATAAGCAGCCAAATCAATGCCTGCATAAGGAACAATCCCAAGAAGAGAAGGTATCAATCCTCTATAGAAGGCACGAGGTCCCTCATGAACCCATATCTCTCTTGACAAATTACCCAAATTTGGAGCCTTTCCACTACCGCAGGAATAAGTCTGTAATCGAGTCTTGACAAGGTCCATTGGATAAATAGCTGTTTGCGCCACAGCACCAGCCACACCCCCAGCAATAAGGCGTCCTACAGTCCCTATATCAGCCGAGTTCTCCCCTTTACTGTTTCCTATGAAACTTTTCATCATTTCATAGGTGTAAAACTTGATGGCACTTTCAGGTGCCACCTTTATTACATTTATCCCATTGCCTCGGAAAAATCCCGAAATTCGACCTTCCTTCCAAATGTCCTTAATTGCAGGACCAATAGCTGCATGAGTGGTTTGAACCTGTAGCTTTACCTTAAGACGATCAAGAGGAGCAGTTGCAGTACGGGAAGTAGCCCCTGCAACCCCACCAGCAATAAGATATTTGCTAGCATTTACATGCTTGCTGATGCCTTGAGGAATAACAGCATGTTCACCAATATCCACAAGGCACACCCTTTCCCAATGGTGATAGATGTTCTCAATAGTTACTTCATGTGGATATAGCAATAGAAAATCTCTCCATTCTTCAAAAGTTATTATTCCATTGTTATCTTTATCAACATGTTCCACAAAGCGAGCCAGCTCATCATCATCAATTTCAATCCCTGCAGAAATAAACTGTCATGGCTTATAAGATGCAAACAATTCAGGCATCACAACTGATAGTAGGAAATCTTCTAGACAGTAATTAAAGAGTTAAAAGCAAAATTCTTCCAACTTTTACATTCTGTTCTAAAGCTAGTAAAAGGTGCAGCAAGTACTTCCAAAAGGAATGAGTGACTTTTCAAAGGTAAGAACGGAATACTGACTGGTGCAATGCCAAAAAAAAAAAAAAAAAAAAAGAGAGAATAATAATAATAATATCTGCAATGCCAAGGGATTTAACTTGTATACATTCATGGCTTGATAAAAATTGAATGGGGTATGTTGGATTTGTCATTTGGGCCATCATAAAAAATTTAGAGGATGATGACAGTAATTCAGTGAAAGAAAATCAAAGCACAATAGTAAAATAATTTTGTTAAACACTCACAGCATAGAGAAGATACAAACACATCAGTATACATGCTAACCACAACCACACTTGGGAAAGATGTACAATCACTTTCCATGAAAAGAAACATAATGAACTTAAAAATGTTTACAGGAAATTCAAGACATATAACTTTTTTCCTTTTCCTTACTTTTAAGCAATAAAACTGATCCCAAACTTGCTACCGAAACAGAAATGAAGGAATGAAAATATAACTATTCATGACTGAGACAATTTTCTATAGTTGGTCCTCCAACTTATATATATTCAAAGCATTGCTAGTGAGGTCAATTGTTCAGCTCTGAGAAAAGCATGCTTCTAAATGATCTTACTTTCTAAGTCTCTAACTTCACCTCATCTAATATTTTCCACAATAAGATGTTTCAAGAGTACATCCACACCCGTACAGTGGAGAACCAATCAGATAAGACACAGTTAGTTGAATGATTTTTCATAATTACAATTCTATAATAGCCAACACTCAACCTTATGCATGCATTTGAGTTTGTTAATTATGAAGGCATGAGAGAAAGATAAATATATCCATAATTAATTTTTTAAGTCTGACATGAAACTCAAACAATCTACAGTTCCTTTTACTCCACCAATAATAGAAGGACAAAATAAAGGCAACAGCATAAAAAAACAAACAATCTCCAGATAAACATAGTTTAGGTTTCCTGAAATCCTGTGACATTGTCTCCCATCAATAGTAAATCCTAGTCTTCAATTTCAGGAAATATTTCACTCCCTACAATCTAATCTAGATCAACACCAATAAATTCAAGTGATTGCCCTCTCTAAAATGATAAAGCTATTTCATTCCTTTAACACCTCATAATTCATAAGGAAAAGTAATCAATCACTCAACTTAAGACAATAAAATATTTATGAAACCAAGAAGTTTATAACAGTTCGAAAAATGAAACTTATCAATTGCCCAAGACTTTGGAAAAAACGAAAGTAACGTGAAAATACCAGCCTTAACGAGCGCATCCCAGAGCTCCTCAGGCAAAATGCATCCATTATGCTCCACATCAATGGCCTGAAAAATCTTATATATCTCCAGCTCCTTATCATCCATATACTTCCTAAACTCCTGATAATCCACCCTCCCATCCCTATTCTTATCGCAGACCCATAAAAGCTCCTTCGCATACTTATATTCTGCAGGAATTTGCAAAGCCGAAAGACCCTTCTCAATTTGGGAATAATCTAAATAACCCACATTGGCGGAGTCAAAAAAATTGAACAAACTCTTAATTCTCGAATCCCTCTCCTCCTTTGATTCCCTCAAAGCTGCTAACACATGGTCCATTGAAACCGGACCGGGTTTCCTCACGGGATTGCAGCAACCGGACCGGTCTTTTTCTGCCATTGCTGCAATCTTAGATTTTCGTCATCATCATCTTCACTTCCAGACTTGATAAATGGAAAAAAAAAAAAAAAAAAAAATCAAAAATCAAAATCCCCAAATGGGTCTCAAGAATATCAGCTTCTTTTTAGATCTAAAAAACCAACAAAAATTTCTATTGATTATAAATTATTTTTCTTCTATGAGAATGGAATTTGGCACCAACAGGAGAAAGTGATGAACACCGGGAATAATGAAATGGTTCAAATATAAAATTGAACTAAATATAAGGAAGAGGTATAGGAAGAGAATATTTACAGAAGATCTCGTTCTAGAAAGGCTCGAGGGGGTTGACCCGGTTTAGATGGACCTTTACTTTTGCTTTTTTCCGGGTCAAAAAATAAAATAAAAAATCATCAAGCTTGGAAAAGGCATGGAAGCGTGCGTATAACGAACGATGTTTTCCCACAGCATCAGAGTGGTGGCGGGTGGGTCGGGTTAGAAAAACGGGTTGAGAACTTAAAGATCGGAGAAGATAACAGAACAAAAAAAAAACACAGTAATCGTCAGGAGTCTAATTCTGAACTGTCGCGAAAAGGAAGACGATGGATTTTTTTTTTTTTTTTTAAAGAGATGCAATATATTTGGAAGGAAGGACGAAAAAGGAAATTATGGGAATTTTTGGGGGAAAAATTAACAATTTTGAGTTGCGAAAATCGTGGAGTGAGGATTTATTATTATTATTATTATTATTATGCATTAGAGACCTCCAATTATGAATCACGTGATAATTGAATTCCAAATCCAAATTTGTCATTTGATTTGTGAAAAGGAAAGATATTTAATTGAATTTGAAATACATTTAATGTAACAATTACGACAAAAATAAAAATTAGATTCATTGAATAGTCATAATTATTTTTTTTATTTTGATATTTACAATATAATTAATTTTGAATGAAAATTATAATACACACTCCTTCAAAATAAAACTTTTTGTTATTATAATTTATAAATAAAGGTTTTTATCATTATTAGTATATATTTAAAGATATTTTAATTAAGATATTAATTAATGAATGTAAGAATTTTTATTTAATAGCTAATTTAAATTTATTGAAGAATTTGTATTGAAATTGAAAATAGATGATATCATTCAACAATTTGAGAAAGTATATATATATATATATTGACAAGAAATAGTAACTTATTCCTACTAATTTGAGGAAATTCAATTTCAACCCCCAATTGTTGAATCAATTAAATTGACCACCGACCAATATTTTTTGGTCAAAGGAAAGTGATTTTTAGTCCAAACCTATAATCAAAGAGCAATTGTAGAAATGGTCAACGAGTGGGAAAATTTTCCATAATTCGACACCAAAACAAAATTCAGCAATAATAAATAAAAATAAAAATAAAGAAATTCTTGTTTTTGCTTTCTCCATGCGTATCAAATTGACATTTCAACCCATAAATGGAGGACAGATAATTAGGGGAAAAAGTGTAGTAACATTTCACCAAGTTAGGGTGTTTTATGTCTTTTTACCTTTTCTTTTTTGCCATTTCTAAGGGAAAATGTTAATAATTACTTTCCTTTTATCTCAAATTTATAATCTTTCAATTATAAATAAGAGTATTTATTATTAACATAAAAAATATACAAAAACATTTCTTTTTTCTTTTATAGGACAATAATAATTAAGTATAGACGTGGCATACGCAGTAATTTATTCTTTCACACGGGAACCAAAACGTAATAATAACGGGACAACAAAGAGAGAGACAAAGCTTTCACGCCGCCCTGATCGGTTCGTAGCTCTCCCTTTCCCGGTGGTTCTTTCTTTGCCGGACAACAACCACGACGATTACAGCAACAAGTATGGCAACTCCGACCAGCACTAAACCGCTACCCCATGCAGAATTAGGGCTAAACACCTTATTACGAAACAAATTAGAAAACACCCCAAAAACGGAGAAATTGAAGTGAACAATAATACATATTATTATTACCTCATCAAACAGGGGAATTATATTGCTGGGCAGAATTTGCGACCAAAATGTAAAAAAGTCCCATAACACCAGAATGTTGTCGGGTACTACTGTAGTTAGAAACTAGGGTTAAAATCTCCCCTTCTGATATTTTCATGGTGCCTGGTTTAGGATAGCAGGTTGACATTCCTACTATGTAACCAGCTTCATTTCCTGCTTCATTCCCTTCTCCATATATTGGTACTGATGAACAAATCTCCCGACCATCCTACAAATCATCAAAATAATCAAAATTATTATACTAATTATATATATATATATATATATATATATATATATATATTGTTGAGATTATTCGAATTCTTCATCATGAAGAAATAATAATATATATATATATATGTGATGAAATTAATTAAATATTATTAAAATATTTATTACGTACCTGTCCATAGAGAGTAGAACCAATTCCGCCAGTGTGCTGATGTGCAACACCGTAGACCACGTCTCCACTGTCAGGTGACATGATACTTAACCTTTTAATATCTACGCAGTCACTATCATTATCATCTTTTCCCACATCGGAACCACAAAATTCAATTTGATATTCAATCTGTTATATATTTCACAAAGCATTCATTTCTCTAATTAAATTTAAACAGACAAAATTATACAATTAAATTAAATTAAATACATACCAGACAATCATGTCCAGAAGTGGAGGTACCATAGGAGCTTTTCCATGTATCAGTAATATCAAATATATAAATCTTTACAGGCAAAATCGACGGTTCCCAATCGACGTAACTCGCGGTATACTTCAAATACAGTCCTCTTTTAATCTCCTGCATCCGTAATCCCTCGACAATTCTACATCTAGTTTGGTCATGACAACATCTCAACCCTCCGATATAATCGGTATCAATCCTTCCACCGTTTCCATCTTCCGTCACGTTATATAAATCGCACCTACACTCCGTACACCCTAACCTATCCTCTACACCTCTAGTATCGATTGCGTGAACGTTAAGTAACCATTTTTCCTCGTAACCTTGAGGAATTTCTAAAGGATTACCCACGACAATACCGTAAGGATCAGGAACCCGAGTTGACGTTCTCCTGGTTTCGGATCCGAGTCCGAAGTACTGCGGGAGTGCACGCTTGCATACGCCGCTGTTACCCGCCGGAATGTAATCGGATTTTTGAAATCCGTGGTACTGGTGAGTACGGTTACTGTTTTTAATGTTTTTAATTCCTTGGCGTTGGTAGTATCGTTCTATAACCCAGTGGTGGATATAAGTTTCATGGAGGGGAACGGATTCGCCGGAGTCGGTGATGACTTCTGCGTCGAGACTTTTGATGGCGATATGGCCTTTCGGAAAATCTATGTCGTAATAGAATTTGTCTGTTACTGAACCTGGTTTTAATTCGAATTTGGGCGATAGAAATACTGCTGTTTTTATGGGGATTGATGAAGCGTGGAGTGTGTATGTAAATGATATTAAGATAGACAGTATCACCGCCGTCAGGGGAAGTGGTAGCCGGCAGTTGGAACCGTGCACCACCATCTTCTTCCGATGAATTTATTTTAATTGGAGAGTATGAAAAAATAAAAACTATGGGAAAGTTAGTATTTATTGAAACTCTGACTTTCTCCCTCCCTCTCCAAAAAAACAAATGTGAATGTGATATTTGTTTTGAAGAAATATTAGACATAAATAATATTATATTAGGCGTCAGATTTGATTTTTAACGAAAATCTTTTATTTAAAATTAAATGACAGATAGACACAATGAAAAATAATATAATAAAATAATTTTAAACCTAAATAAGTTGATAAAAGATTTTCTATTTAAATTATTTATAATTTAAAATTAAAACAGTAATTCAACCATGCATAAATAAAAAAATTGTTTCAAATAAAAGGAGCTTAATTTTCCATAAAATTTCACATTTCAATTTTAAACTTTCTTGTAAAATAGAAAATATAAAGAGAAACCTTAAATTTAATTAGAACACAAGATTATCTTGATAAATTTCTTGTGAAAAAAAAAAAAAAATATATATATATATATATATATATATATTTTTTTAATTTTTAATTTTTTCTAAATGTGTCTGTGTTGGGTATGAACATGGGCGTA
This sequence comes from Asclepias syriaca, assembly GCA_027405835.1. Taxonomy (NCBI): domain Eukaryota; kingdom Viridiplantae; phylum Streptophyta; class Magnoliopsida; order Gentianales; family Apocynaceae; genus Asclepias; species Asclepias syriaca. The sequence goes on from CM049928.1 coordinate 2,075,936, forward strand.
TCTAGAGGGCCAAGATATGGATATAGTGATGTCAGTGCTTGCGTAATTCCTGGGATATTTTTATTTTTTTCAAATTAGAAAAAAGAAAAAACGATCAACATTTGGGAGATGGAGACGAGGAAGCCGCCGTGCTTTTCAGGATTTCTTGTAATACGTGAACTTTTTTACCATTCCAAATTCCTAATCTTCTGCTTGTCTTTATTGTAAATTTATAATTGTGAAGTGGAAGAAGAAGAAAACATAATCACCAAGAAATTTAATCAGCCATGGACAGATTTTTATATATATATATATATATATATATATATAGTCCCACGTCAAACTCCACCTTCATATTCACATACTTACACATATATATACATTCTCCATCCCTTATTCGATACATATATATATAAAAGGTGGGATTGAAAGTGATAGGAAAAAAAAACAATCTTTTTGATCTATAAAGCTAGTAGTGTTGTGAATTTGTAAGATATCTTGGAAAGAAGCTCATCAGCCACTTAATAAAATTATGCAATAATTGGTTCATAGTTATCCTCATTTTTGTTCCTTCTCTGCCAAACAAAACCTGCAATAATAAGTGCCACAATTCCAAAGCAAGCACTGCCCCAAATAAAGTCGGCTGTCAATAATCTCTTGTGTATCTGCACACACACACAAAATCAAAATATACATACACAACCAACTTTAGAAAGAAGGTTTCTTTAACCTATACATATATATATATATATGGATAAAAATTCTTACTTACTTTTGGAGTATTGGATGACAAGTGATTTGGTGAAGAGTTTGAATTTGCAACTAAAATGTAAAAAAGTCCCATTACTCCAGTATGTGGTCTAGTGAAACTGCTGCTGTAATTGGAGACAATAGTTAACATTTCTCCATTGGATATCTTGATAGAACCAGGTTTAGGGTAACAAGTGGACATTCCTACTATGTATCCAGAACGAGAAAGGCTCGAGGGGGTTGACCCGGTTTAGATGTGTTAGACATAGTACACCTGCTGCACTGCTGTACTGAATTTGATACAGTTGTCACTGTTGTACTGAATTTGATATAGCTGTCATACAAGCACACTATAGCTATTTCTATCTAATCTTAACGGTTCTTAGTATATATGTTTCTACTTAAGTGAGTGCAGTAGTCACCTTTTGTTATGATTGCCAATCATTGCCAATAATATATTTTTCCCTTCTTATGAAAACTCTGTGCTCTACTAGCTTAATGGCAGATCCTTTGTTTGTGCTTGATATCTTTCATGGTATCAGAGCAACCGAAAGGGCCTGATACTACTTTCTTCTCTTAGTTTTCATCAATAAAGCTATTTCCTCTTCAAATATGGGAGATAGTTATGTGTCAACCGGTTCCACCCCTTCACTGCCTGCTATACAATCCTCAAACAATCATATTCAACTTCAAAATCATCTTATCTCTTAAAAATTGAATGATTCAAACTACTTGCTCTGGAAAATGCAACTGATGTCAGCTGTGAAAGGATATGGCCTTGAAGGCTTCCTCACAGGAACTACCTCCACTCCTTCTGAATTCATAAGTGGGTCTGCAAATCCAGAGTTTATTTCTTGGCAAAGACAAGATCAGTTGCTAGCCTCTTGGATCTTTCCTCCCTATCTGAAAACCTTCTTGTAATGATGGTAGGTTTAAACACATCTAGAGAAATTTGGAAAGCCCTTGAAGTTAACTTTTCCAGTCAAACTGCTGCTAGAAAGATACAGTACAAGCTGCAACTTTCTTCAATCAAAAAGGGATCCTCAAGTGTTAGAGATTATGTCAATAAAGTTAAGACTTGCTATGATATGCTAGCATCAGCCGGACAACCCATCTCTGAAGAAGATCAAGCCATGTATGTGTTAACTGGCTTAGGAACTGAATTTGATCATGTGGTGGTTGCAGCTACAGCTAGGAGTGAATCAATTACTCTTAGAGATATTATGCCTATGTTATTGAGTTATGAAATTAGGCTAGAGTCTGCTGTGTTCAATAATCAAATTAATATTGAAGGTTCCAACCCCTCAATCAATCTCACACAGCAACAAGGACAAAGGAAAAACTACTGGTCCACATCTAACTATCAAGGAAATAGCTTCAGAGGAAGAGGTCAGTTCAGCAGTAGAGGAGGAAGAGGTAGGACTGGAGCTTTTAGAGGTCGAGGTGGAAGAGGTTTCAGACAGAATAACAAATCTCAGTGCCAAATATGTGGTTACACAAACCATACTGCTGAGAAATGTTACTACAGGTTTGATTCTTCATATGGTTCCTCTTCTGGACAGTCTCAAAACAATGTCACCAACTCAAGCAATTTTCAAGCATATCCAGTTGTTTGAGCTACAGATTCATCATCCATATCTCACATCTCTGACTCAGCAAGTGATGCAAGCTGGTATGCTGACACAGGTGCTTCAAACCATGTGACTAATGACCTGGCCAATCTCAACATTGCTTCAGAGTTTCAAGGAAATAACAAGGTTCAAGTTGGAAATGGGACATGTTTTTGTATTTCACATGTTGGTAACTCCTCAATAAATTCTCTTCATAAGCCTCTTCTCTTGAAAAATCTTCTTCATGTACCACAAATCACCAAAAATTTGATAAGTGTTTCACAATTTGCTCTTGATAATGCAGTCTATTTTGAGTTTCACCCTAAGTTTTGTGTTGTCAAGGACCAGGTTTCCCATCAAGTTCTACTCAGAGGATGTCTTAAAGATGGTCTTTACACCTTTGACTTTCAGCTTAATGACAAGAACATACCAGATTCTGGCAGTTTGATTCCTAAAAGACCCTTGGCTTTTCTCGGTTTTAGTAATAAGGAGTTAGATTCACAACTATATCAGTGGCACCTTAGACTAGGCCATCCAGCCTTTAATATTGTCAATAGAGTGCTCAAAGTTTGCAATCTCTCCAGTTCAATCAATAAAAACTTTGATTCTATATGTTGTGCATGTTTACAAGGCAAAAGTCACAAATTGCCATTTTCTGAGTCTAAAACTGAATATAACAAACCATTTGATCTCGTTCACTCAGATGTGTGGGGGCCTACTCCCTTAAAATCCTTAAATGGTTTTAGCTATTATGTGTCCTTTATTGATCATTTTACTAGGTACACATGGATTTATTTTCTAAAGGCAAAATCTGAAGTTGCAAATGCCTTTCATCATTTACAGAACCTTGTCCTCACTCAGTTTAACTCTAAAATCAAAAGCATTCAAAGTGATGGTGGTGGTGAATTCATGGCTCTTACAAATCATTTTCACAACTCAGGAATACACCACAAAATATCTTGTCCTTACAATGCCCAACAAAATGGCCTAGCTGAAAGAAAGCATAGACACATAGTTGAAATGGGACTTTCCCTTCTTGCTCACTCTCATCTTCCCTTAAAACACTGGGATGATGCTTTTAGCACCTCTGTTCACCTAATAAACAGACTTCCTGCCAAGATCCTTCATTACATAAGTCCTTATCAAAAGTTGCTGAACAAACCTCCAAATTATTTCCACCTAAAAGTCTTTGGTTGTTTATGTTATCCTCACTTAAGGTCCTCAAATACACATAAACTTCAGTTTAGGTCTCAACCTAGTGTGTTTCTAGGTTACAGTGAACACTATAAGGGCTATAAGGTTCTTTTACCTGAAGGTAAAGTTATCATTACCAGAAATATAATCTTTGATGAGCATCAATTTCCCTTTAATCCGAAAATTGTTACTTCACCTGCTCCTTCACAGAATTTCACTCATGTTCATCCACTACCGATCCTCTCAAGTTCTCCTCAACAATCCTCATCTCATGCTGTCCCTGTCACACCTACATCATCATCAAAAACTCACAACTCTACACCATCTACAGCTTCTTCACATCAGTCTTCTTATTCACCTGTTCCCTGCAGTCCTAACCAAAAGAGTCCTTCTACAACTCCTCCTATTGTTGAGTTACCACATGTCTCTAATGCACATTCTGAGTCTTCTATTTCTAACAAGAATCTTGTAAGACCTTTTGCTGCAGGGACACACCATATGATCACAAGAAGCAAACTGGGGATCTACAAACCAAGGGTGCTTGTTGCTACTGAACTGGATTACACTGAACCTACTTCCTACACTGAGGCAATGACTCATCCTAAGTGGAAGCAAGCTATGGACGAGGAGTACAAAGCTTTGCTTGAAAACAAAACTTGGACCCTATCATCTCTTCCTACAAATAAGTCCTTAATTGGCTGTAAATGGGTTTTCAAGTTAAAAACTAATGCTGATGGCTCCATTGCAAGATACAAGGCAAGGTTAGTGGCAAAGGGTTATTATCAACGAGCTGGATTTAATTTTTCAGAGACTTTGGTGATTGCTGTGAATTATGGTTGGAAAATAACTCAGTTAGATGTGAACAATGCCTTCTTGCATGGTGATCTTCATAATGACATTTTCATGGCTCAACCTCCAGGTTTTGAAATATCTTCTGAGCAGCTACAGGTCTGCAAACTCAACAAGGCAATCTATGGCCTTAAACAAGCTCCTAGAGCTTGGTTTGGAAAACTCAAATCAGTGTTGCTTGCTTCTGGTTTTCATCTTCTAAAGCAGGTTGTATTTGGGTGCTTATTTATGTTGATGACATCTTGGTCACTGGTTGTGATACAGCAGGAATTACTCTGCTTATTTCTAAGCTCAGTGCTGCCTTTTCTCTTAAGATTCTAGGTGAGCTTCATCACTTCCTTGGTATTGAAGTATCAAGACTGCTAATGGGTTACATCTTAGCCAAATAAAATATATCACCTCTTTACTGCATAGAGCTCAGATGCTCACAGCCAATCCAACTCCAACACCTATGATCACCTCTCCATCTCTTTCTAAATCTCATGGAGAACCTACTGTTGATCCTACTTTATACAGGAGTATCGTAGGAGCTCTTCAGTATATTACCATAACCAGACCTGATATCACCTTCTCTGTTAACAAAGTATGCCAGTACATGCATTCCCCACTCAGTACACATTGGAGAGCTGTCAAAAGAATTTTTAGATATCTTGCCGGTTCATCTCATTTAGGCCTCTCCTTCAACACTTCCCAGCAATTGAGTTTAAATGCTTACTCAAATTCTGATTGGGCTAGGGACATAGATGATAGAAAGTCTATCTCTGGCTTTTGTGTCTTCTTAGGCAGCAATATTGTGTCTTGGTGCTCTAGAAAGCAACGTTCAGTCTCTAGGTCAAGCACTGAAGCTGAATACCGCAACTTGGCTCTTGCTTCCGCTGAACTCTCCTGGATTACCTCTCTTCTTCAAGAATTACATATATATTCTGGTTCAACTCCAAGACTTTGGGTAGATAATCAAAGTGCAATTGCACTTGCTTCAGATCCAGTCTTGCATACTAGGACAAAGCATGTGGAATTGGATATACATTTTGTTAGAGATCTCATTTCCAAGAATGTGCTGTCAGTACAATTTGTTCCATCCATTGATCAAATTGCTGACATTTTCACTAAGCCCCTGTCTGTCTGCGCAATTCTTCACCAAGATTCGTGACAAGCTCACCCTGTTGCCTTCACCCGGTTCGAATTGAGGGGGGATGTTAGACATAGTACACATGCTGCACTGTTGTACTGGATTGATGCACATAGCTGCACTGTTGTACTGAATTTGATACAAATGTCACTGCTGTACTGAATTTTATACAGCTGTCATACAAGCACACTATAGCCATTGATGTGTACTATTTCTATCTAATCTTAACGGTTCTTAGTATATATGTTTCTACGGTGGTTTTCTACTTAAGTGCGTGCAGTAATCACCTTTTGTTATGATTGCCAATAATATATTTTTCCCTTCTTATGAAAACTCTGTGCTCTACTAACTTAATGGCAGATTCTTTGTTTGTGCTTGATATCTTTCAAGATGGACCTTTACTTTTGCTTTTTTTTCGGGTCAAAAAATAAAATAAAAAATCATCAAGCTTGGAAAAGGCATGGAAGCGTGCGTATAACGAACGATGTTTTCCCACAGCATCAGAGTGGTGGCGGGTGGGTCGGGTTAGAAAAACGGGTTGAGAACTTAATGATCGGAGAAGATAACAGAACAAAAAAAAAACACAGTAATCGTCAGGAGTCTAATTCTGAACTGTCGCGAAAAGGAAGACGATGGATTTTTTTTTTTTTTTTTTTTAAAGAGATGCAAGATATTTGGAAGGAAGGACGAAAAAGGAAATTATGGGAATTTTTGGGGGAAAAATTAACAATTTTGAGATCGTGGAGTGAGGATTTTTTTTATTTTATTTAATTATTATTTATTATTATGCATTAGAGACCTCCAATTATGAATCACGTGATAATTGAATTCCAAATCCAAATTTGTCATTTGATTTGTGAAAAGGAAAGATATTTAATTGAATTTGAAATACATTTAATGTAATAATTAGGACAAAAATAAAAATTAGATTCATTGAATAGTCATAATTATTTTTTTATTTTGATATTTACAAATATATTTAATTTTGAAATGAAAATTATAATACATACTCCTTCAAAATAAAACTTTTTGTTGTTATAATTTATAAATAAAGGTTTTATCATTATTAGTATATATTTAATTAATATATTTAAAGATATTTTAATTAAGATATTAATTAATGAATGTAAGAATTTTTATTCAATAACTAATTTAAATTTATTAAAGAAATTTGTATTTAAATTCAAAATAGATGATATCATTCAAGAATCGAGAAAGTATATATATATTATGTAAAATCAAGAAGATGACAAAAATGAAAAATTCTCAAACTAGGAACCTCTCTAATTTTTTGACAAGAAATAGTAACTTATTCCTACTAATTTGAGGAAATTCAATTTCAACCCCCAATTGTTGAAACAATTAAATTGACCACCGACCTATATTTTTTAAAGTGATTTTTAGTCCAAACCTATAATCAAAGAGCAATTGTAGAAATGGTCAACGAGTGGGAAAATTTTCCATAATTCGACACCAAAACAAAATTCAGCAAAATAAATAAAAATAAAAATTAAGACATTCTTGTTTTTGCTTTCTCCATGTGTATCAAATTGACATTTCAACCCATAAATGGAGGACAGATAATTAGGGGAAAAAGTGTAGTAACATTTCACCAAGTTAGGGTGTTTTATGTCTTTTTACCTTTTCTTTTTTTCCATTTCTAAGGGAAAAATGTTAATAATTACTTTAGTTTTATCTCAAATTCATAATATTTCAATTATAAATAAGAGTATTTATTACACACATTCAAAATATACAAAAACATTTCTTTTTTTTTTATATAGGACAACAATAATTAAGTATAGACGTGGCATACGCAGTATTTTATTCTTTTACACGGGGACCAAAACTTAATAATAGCGTACAACAAAGAGAGAGACAAAAGCTTTCACGCCGCCATGATTGGTTCGTAGCTCTAATAGCGTACAACAAAGAGAGAGACAAAGCTTTCACGCCGCCATGATTGGTTCGTAGCTCTCCCTTTCCCGGTGGTTCTTTCTTTGCCGGACAACAACCACGACGATTACAGCAACAAGTATGGCAACTCCGACCAGCACTAAACCGCCACCCCATGCAGAATTAGGGCTAAACACCTTATTACGTACCTGCATGCACACACGAAACAAATTAGAAAACACCACAAAAACGGAGAAAATGAAGTGAACAATAATACATACATATTATTATTACCTCATCAACAGGGGAATTATATTGTTGGGCAGAATTTGCGACCAAAATGACCAAAATTCCCATAACACCAGTATGTTGTTGGGTACTACTGTAGTTAGAAACTAGGGTTAAAATCTCCCCTTCTGATATTTTCATGGTGCCTGGTTTAGGATAGCAGGTTGACATTCCTACTATGTAACCAGCTTCATTTCCTGCTTCATTCCCTTCTCCATATATTGGTACTGATGAACAAATCTCCCGACCATCCTACAAATCATCAAAATAATCAAAATTATTATACTAATTATATATATATATTTTATTGAATTTCAAAAGTCTCAAGTGTTAAAATAATACTAGAGTTGATTAATATATAAAAATTTTATTCACTTTATTAGTATGCGATTTTTTTTTTTAATATATAAGATAAATTAAAACGGACAATATTATAATAATACAGAGTTAATCATTAGAGCTCAATCCTGAGATTAAATTCTTGAAATAATAATAATTAATATATATATATATGAGTTGAAATTAATTAAATATTATTAAAATATTTATTACGTACCTGTCCATAGAGAGTAGAACCAATTCCGCCAGTGTGCTGATGTGCAACACCGTATATATATATATGAGATGAAATTAATTAAATATTATTAAAATATTTATTACGTACCTGTCCATAGAGAGTAGAACCAAGTCCGCCAGCGTGCTGATGTGCAACACCGTAGACCACGTCTCCACTGTCAGGTGACATGACACTTAACCTTTTAATATCTACGCAGTCACCATCATTATCATCTTTTCCCACATCGGAACCACAAAATTCAACTTGATATTCAACCTGTTATATATTTCACAGAGCATTCATTTCTCTAATTAAATTCAAACAGACAAAATTATACAATTAAATTAAATATATACCAGACAATCATGTCCAGAAGTGGAGGTACCATAGGAGCTTTTCCAAGTATCAGTAATATCAAATACATAAATCTTTACAGGCAAAATCGACGGTTCCCAATCGACGTAACTCACGGTATACTTCAAATACAATCCTCTTTTAATCTCCTGCATCCGTAATCCCTCGACAATTCTACATCTAGTTTGGTCATGACAACATCTCAACCCTCCGATATAATCGGTATCAATCCTTCTACCGTATTCATCTTCCGTCACGTTATATAAATCGCACCTACACTCCGTACACCCTAACCTATCCTCTACACCTCTAGTATCGATTGCGTGAACGTTAAGAAACCATTTTTCCTCGTAACCTTGAGGAATTTCAAAAGGATTACCCACGACTATACCGTAAGGATCCGGAACCCGAGTTGACGTTCTCCTGGTTTCGGATCCGAGTCCGAAGTACTGCGGGAGTGTAGGGCATACGCCGCTGTTACTCACCGGAATGTAATCGGATATTTGAAATCCGTGGTACTGGTGAGTACGGTTACTATTTTTAATGTGTTTAATTCCTTGGCGTTGGTAGTATCGTTCTATAGCCCAGTGGTGGAGATAAGTTTCGTAGAGGGGAACGGATTCGCCGGAGTCGGTGATGACTTCTGCGTCGAGACTTTTGATGGCGATATGGCCTTTCGGAAAATCTATGTCGTAATAGAATTTGTTTGTAACTGAACCTGGTTTTAATTCGAATTTGGGCGATAGAAATACTGCTGTTTTTATGGGGATTGATGAAGCGTGGAGTGTGTAGGTAAATGAAATTAAGATAGACAGTATCGCCGCCGTCAGGGGAAGAGGTAGCCGGCAGTTGGAACCGTGCATCGCCATCTTCTTCTTCTTCTTTTTCTTCCGATGATTTTATTTGAATTGGAGAGTATGAAAAAATAAAAACTATGGGAAAGTTAGTATTTATTGAAACTGACTTTCTCTCTCCCTCTCCAAAGAAAAAAAGTGTGAATGTGATATTTGTTTTGAAGAAATATTAGACATAAATAATATTATATTAGGTGTCAGATTTGATTTTTAACGAAATTTTTTTATTTAAAATTAAATGATAAATAGACACAATAAAAAAATAATATAGTGATGTTAGTGCTTGCGTAACTCCCGGGAATTTTTTATTTTTTCCAAATTAGAAAAATGAAAAAACGATCAACATTGGGGAGATGGAGACGAGGAAGCCGCCGTGCTTGGATTTCTTGTAATACGTGAATTTTTTTACCATTTCAAATTCCTAATCTTCTGCTTGTCTTTATTGTAAATTAATAATTGTGAAGTGGAAGAAGAAGAAAACATAATCACGAAGAAATTTAATCAGCCATGGACAGATTTATATCATATATATATATATATATAAAAGGTGGGATTGAAAGTGATAGGGAAAAAAAAAACAATCTTTTTGATCTATAAAGCTAGTAGTGTTGTGAATTTGTACGATATCTTGGAAAGAAGCTCATCAGCCACTTAATAAAATTATGCAATAATTGGTTCATATATATATATATATAAAAGGTGGGATTGAAAGTGATAGGGGAAAAAAAAAAACAATCTTTTTGATCTATAAAGCTAGTAGTGTTGTGAATTTGTACGATATCTTGGAAAGAAGCTCCGGTGAATTGGATTCGCCGGAGTCGGTGATGACTTCTGCGTCGAAACTTTTGATGGCGATATGGCCTTTCGGAAAATCTATGTCGTAATAGAATTTGTCTGTTACTGAACCTGGTTTTAATTCGAATTTGGGCGATAGAAATACTGCTCTTTTTATGGGGATTGATGAAGCGTGGAGTGTGTATGTAAATGAAATTAAGATAGACAGTATCGCCGCCGTCAGGGGAAGTGGTAGCCGGCAGTTGGAACCGTGCACCGCCATCTTCTTCCGATGAATTTATTTGAATTGGAGAGTATGAAAAAATAAAAACTATGGGAAAGTTAGTATTTATTGAAACTCTGACTTTCTCTCTCCCTCTCCAAAAAAAAATGTGAATGTGATATTTGTTTTGAAGAAATATTAGGCATAAATAATATTATATTAGGCGTCAGATTTGATTTTTAACGAAAATCTTTTATTTAAAATTAAATGACAGATAGACACAATGAAAAGATAATATAATAAAATAATTTTAAAATTTTCTATTTAAATTATTTATAATTTAAAATTAAAACAGTAATTCAACCATGCATAAATAAAGAAAATTGTTTCAAATAAAAGGAGATTAATTTTCCATAAAATTTCACATTTCAATTTTAAACTTTCTTGTAAAAGAGAAACCTTAAATTTAATTAGAACACAAGATTATCTTGATAAATTTCTTGTGAAAATATATATATATATTTTTTCTAAATGTGTCTGTGTTGGGTATGAACATGGGCGTATCTAGAGGGCCAAGATATGGATATAGTGATGTCAGTGCTTGCGTAACTCCTGGGAAATTTTTATTTTTTTCAAATTAGAAAAAAGAAAAAACGATCAACATTGGGGAGATGGAGACGAGGAAGCCGCCGTCCTTTTCAGGATTTCTTGTAATACGTGAACTTTTTTACCATTCCAAATTCCTAATCTTCTGCTTGTCTTTATTGTAAATTTATAATTGTGAAGTGGAAGAAGAAGAAAACATAATCACCAAGAAATTTAATCAGCCATGGACAGATTTATATATATATATATATTGTCCCACGTCAAACTCCACCTTCATATTCACATACTTACACTATATACATTCTCCATCCCTTATTCGATACATATATATATAAAAGGTGGGATTGAAAGTGATAGGGGAAAAAAAACAATCTTTTTGATCTATAAAGCTAGTAGTGTTGTGAATTTGTAAGATATCTTGGAAAGAAGCTCATCAGCCACTTAATAAAATTATGCAATAATTTGTTCATAGTTATCCTCATTTTTGTTCCTTCTCTGCCAAACAAAACCTGCAATAATAAGTGCCACAATTCCAAAGCAAGCACTGCCCCAAATAAAGTCGGCTGTCAATAATCTCTTGTGTATCTGCACACACACAAAATCAAAATATACAAACAAACCAACTTTAGAAGAAGGTTTCTTTAACCTATACATACATACATATATATATATATATATATATATATATATATATATGTATGGATCAAAATTCTTACTTACTTTTGGAGTATTGGATGACAAGTGATTTGGTGAAGAGTTTGAATTTGCAACTAAAATGTAAAAAAGTCCCATTACTCCTGTATGTGGTCTAGTGAAACTGCTGCTGTAATTGGAGACAATAGTTAACATTTCTCCATTGGATATCTTGATAGAACCAGGTTTAGGGTAACAAGTGGACATTCCTACTATGTATCCAGCTTCATTTCCTGGTTCTTTTCCTTCTCCATATATTGGTGTTGATGAACATAGGATTCTTCCGTCCTAAATCATCACCATCAACTCGTTTTTATTGTCACTTACTATAAAAATTTAAACGATAAAAAATTCGAATTCAGGAGAATTTTGGAAGAAACTAAGTTACCTCTCCATAGAGGGTGGAACCAATTCCACCAGTGTGCTGGTGTGCAGCACCATAGATCAAATCACCACCATCAGGTAACAATACACTCACACTTTTACTATCTATGCATTCATTATTTGGTTTCATTATTTGGTAGAGCAGATGAGCAAGCTTCAACTTGATATTCAATCTGTTTCAATTCACATGTTTTTGCTATCAATATGTACACACATACACAAACTATAAAGAATCAATGACTCGTAGTATTTACCTGACAATCGTGCCTCGATGAACTTTGATCATCTGATCTTTTCCATGTATCAGTAACATCGAATATATAAATCTTGACAGGAACAATAATATCGGAATCAGAAGAGGCTTGCCAATCAAGATACTTCACAGTGTTGGTAATTAAACACACAACACACACAAATAATCTGCAAGAATAAACACACAACACACACAAATAATCTGCAAGAATAAAGAGAAACGGAACACAAACGACACACAAGAATTTACGTGGTTCGGTCACCAACTGCAACCTACATTCACGGGATCAACTAGGAGGTTTATTTCACTTGTGGTGTATCAGATTACAAATACAAGCTATCTATTTATAGGAAACATATCCTAGGGTTACAGACTATTGGGCCGGGCCAACAACAAGCCTCCACAAGCCCAACAATCTCCCACTTGGAGGCTTGAAAAAAAACTTCAAACTGCCATTCATATAAAACACTTGTACATCTAGTAATCTTCATCAAACTCTCCTAGTTGCAGCGGCCTTCTCATCAGACAACTGAAAGGCCCGTCGAAGCTCCACGGAGCTCCAACACATCAGTCACGGCTAAACCTGCCCCTGACTCGTCCTCGGTCCCTACCGGCTCCCACTGCAAGCGCGTACTGCCGGATCCTGGAACATCTTGAGAACAAACACTCTCCATACTCAGCAAGAAATTTTCTGAAGGTGTTTCAACAGCTGGAACACTAGTTCTTCTGACCCACTGTCTTCTAGGAACATTGGCTGAAGCACCATCTGAGCTCCCACTACCACAAATTCCTCTGACTGGCCTCCTTGAACCTTTCCTCGCTCGTTCATCCTGAATCTGACTTGTGGCTCTAGGTTTCCCTCTTGCAAGGACAACCTTCTTCTGCCCACGAGATTCTGTGAACCGGACTTTATTTCCCTGAACTGGGATGGTCTCTCCCTCAGACGGTAATCTGACTACGTACAACGAACCACTCTTCTTCCTGCGGGCCATGACAAGATTTCCCTTCACGACCTTCCACTGCCCGTCTATGAACTTCACCTCGTGTCCCTGTTCGTCCAACTGCCTGACAGAAATCAAATTTTTTGTCAAACTTGGAACGACCCTGACATCCTTCAAAGTCCAGAAACCGACTGGGGTCTGCAATACTATGTCACCCATGCCCGTCACATCAAGAGCTCTATCGTCCGCTAGTCGTACCTTTCCAAAGTCCCCAACAATCAGATTCTGCAATGCCTCACTGTTGTGGGTAGCATGAAATGAAGCACCAGAATCCATGACCCAGGAATCCACATTGCTCTCCGCACAACAAATATAGAGATCCTCGTCCGCGGAGTCTTCTACAATGTTCATTTTGTTTTTCGGGCATTGATTCCTAAAATGTCCCACCTCCTTGCACTTCCAGCACGTTACACCTGAGTTATCAAGAGTCTTCGACTGACTCCTTTGTCTGTTCCTGCTCCCACTACCTCTGCTATTCCTTCTGCTTCTGCCAACATGTAACAATTCACCAGATGACTCCCCAGAACTCTTTCTTCTGACGTCCTTGCCAAGAACTAGATCTCGAATCTGATCGAAAGTGAATCCATTGGGTCCCACTGAACCGGTAACTGCTGTAACCGTTCCAGACCAACTATCAGGCAAAGACGATAGCAGTAGCAAATCTTGAACTTCATCATCGAACTTAATCTTCACTGACGCAAGTCTGGTTAAGATCGAATTCAACTTGTTGATATGCTCGGTAACTGAAGTGCCTTCTTTCATCCTTGTGTTCACCAGCTCTCTAATCAGAAAAACTTTGTTTGCTGCAGATGGCTTCTCGTACATGTTAGACAGTGCATCCATACTGTCTTTCGTTGTCTTCTCCTTCAAAATGTTGAAGGCAACATTCTTGGTCAACGAGAGACGGATCACGGACATTGCTTTCCGATCCAAACCTGCCCAATCTGCATCCGACATTTTTTCTGGTTTGACACCTAATACCACGTCCAAATCTTTTTGAACCAACAAATCTTCAATTTGCATCTTTTCACGAACTGAAATTTGTACCATCGAATTTCTCAATTCGGAACTTCCCGTCTTCAGCCATCTCAAACGACTAGACGAGATACCCGGTACAATTAATTACAGATCTAAGTAATTTCGTCTGAAAATTTGGACAAAACACTATGCACCACAAAAAATAAAAAAACACGGCCCACAATCAACTCACCAAACACTATGACCTACAATCCACTCATCAAACACTATAACCCACATTCCACTCAACAAACACACCCACATTCCACTCACCAAACACTATGGCCCACAATCCACTAAAAAATACTAGGGCCCACCACCCACCAAACACGACAGAGCCCCACCACCCAACTAAAAAAAGAAAAATTGATTGAAATTTTAATTTTTTCCTTTTCTTGCAGGAAACGGACGATGGCTGCTGGATTTTTTGGCCAACAGCACCGGCTGGAATGCTCTGGACGGCGAAGCGGCACGACTGGACTGAACGGCGGCGGCACGAGCTGAACTGAACGGCGGCACGCGGCAACTCGGCGAGAGTCGGAAGACCCTTGCTCGCGGCTGAGTTCTTTGCCCGTTGCTCCTCCGGTGTCCTCCGGCGACGGTGGTGCTGTGCGCGGGGTCAGACGGCGACGACGAGACCCCAAGGCTGCGCGATTCTTCAGATCTTCGGCACACGGTGAACCGGCGGCGATCTTCCCAGATCTGCACACGGTTCTTCACACAAAAAACTAGGTGAGCAAATTTTCTCACAATTTGTGCTCTCGTGTTGTACAACCTTGCTCTGATACCACTTGTTGGTAATTAAACACACAACATACACAAATAATCTGCAAGAATAAAGAGAAACGGAACACAAATGACACACAAGAATTTACGTGGTTCGGTCGCCAACTGCAACCTACGTCCACGGGATCAATTAGGAGGTTTATTTCACTTGTGCTGTATCAGAATACAAATACAAGCTATCTATTTATAGGAAACATATCCTAGGGTTACAGACTATTGGGCCGGGCCAACAACAAGCCTCCACAAGCCCAACACATAGTGTACTTCAAAAATAGCCCTCTTTTCCAGCCCTGGAAACCTTCCTTAACCTTACATTTAGTCTGATCATAACAGCATTTCAAACCTCCAATATAATTTGGATCCAAAGCTCTGCCATGTCTATCCTCAGTGACATTGTAAAGATCACACCTACATTCCGTGCACCCTAACCTATCCTCTGCACCGCGTGTATCGATTGCATGAACATTAAGAAGCCATTTCTCCTCGTACCCTTGTGGGATTTCAGAAGGATTACCTATTTCTATGCCATAAGGATCAGGAACATGAGTGTCTGTTTTTCTTGTTTCGGAACCAAGTCCAAAGTACTGTATTAGTCCATGGTTACATACACCGCTGTTTCTGGCTAAAATATACTCTGGTTTCTGAAATCCAAGTTTAATTAGATCATATTCTGGATTTGGATATTGTTTAGTAGTACTTCCTTCATGTTTTCTTTGATACTATCTTACTACAACCCAATGGTGGAGATAAGTTTCATGGAGGGGAACAGAGTTTCCGGACTCATCAACAACCTCCGCAATGAATTCCTTAATAAAAACATGTCCTCTTGGAAAATCAATGTCGTAATAGTACTTCTCACACACTGATCCTGGTTCCAAATCAAACTTTGGCGACAGAAAAACTGCAGTTTTCTCCATCCCTTATTCGATAGATATATACTTACACATATATATACATTCTCCATCCCTTATTCGATATATATATATATATATATATATATATATATATATAAAAGGTGGGATTGAAAGTGATAGGGGAAAAAAACAATCTTTTTGATCTATAAAGCTAGTAGTGTTGTGAATTTGTAAGATATCTTGGAAAGAAGCTCATCAGCCACTTAATAAAATTATGCAATAATTAGTCAAAGGAAAGTGATTTTTAGTCCAAACCTATAATCAAAGAGCAATTGTAGAAATGGTCAACGAGTGGGAAAATTTTCCATAATTCGACACCTAAACAAAATTCAGCAAAAATAAAGAAATTCTTGTTTTTGCTTTCTCCATGTGTATCAAATTGACATTTCAACCCATAAATGGAGGACAGATAATTAGGGGAAAAAGTGTAGTAACATTTCACCAAGTTAGGGTGTTTTATGTCTTTTTACCTTTTCTTTTTTTCCATTTCTAAGGGGAAAATGTTAATAATTATTTTAGTTTTATCTCAAATTCATAATAATTTAATTATAAATAAGAGTATTTATTACACACATTAAAAATATACAAAAACATTTCTTTTTTTTATATATATAGGACAACAATAATTAAGTATAGACGTGGCATACGCAGTATTTTATTCTTTTACACGGGGACCAAAACTTAATAATAGCGTAACAACAAAGAGAGAGACAAAGCTTTCACGCCGCCATGATTGGTTCGTAGCTCTCCCTTTCCCGGTGGTTCTTTCTTTGCCGGACAACAACCACGACGATTACAGCAACAAGTATGGCAACTCCGACCAGCACTAAACCGCCACCCCATGCAGAATTAGGGCTAAACACCTTATTACGTACCTGCATGCACACACGAAACAAATTAGAAAACACCACAAAAACGGAGAAAATGAAGTGAACAATAATACATACATATTATTATTACCTCATCAACAGGGGAATTATATTGTTGGGCAGAATTTGCGACCCAAATGTAAAAAATTCCCATAACACCAGTATGTTGTTGGGTACTACTGTAGTTAGAAACTAGGGTTAAAATCTCCCCTTCTGATATTTTCACGGTGCCTGGTTTAGGATAGCAGGTTGACATTCCTACTATGTAACCAGCTTCATTTCCTGCTTCATTCCCTTCTCCATATATTGGTACTGATGAACAAATCTCCCGACCATCCTACAAATCATCAAAATAATCAAAATTATTATACTAATTATATATATTTTTTTATTGAATTTCAAAAGTCTCACATAAAAATAATAATTAATATATAAAAATTTTATTATTTTATTAGTATATGATTTTTTAAAAAATATATAAGATAAATTAAAATGGACAATATTATAATAATACAGAGTTAATCATTCGAACTCAATCCTGAAATTAAATTCTTGAAATAATAATAATTAATATATATATATATATGAGATGAAATTAATTAAATATTATTAAAATATTTATTACGTACCTGTCCATAGAGAGTAGAACCAATTCCGCCAGTGTGCTGATGTGCAACACCGTAGACCACGTCTCCACTGTCAGGTGACATGACACTTAACCTTTTAATATCTACGCAGTCACCATCATTATCATCTTTTCCCACATCGGAACCACAAAATTCAACTTGATATTCAACCTGTTATACATTTCACAAAGCATTCATTTCTCTAATTAAATTCAAACAGACAAAATTATACAATTAAATTAAATACATACCAGACAATCATGTCCAGAAGTGGAGGTACCATAGGAGCTTTTCCAAGTATCAGTAATATCAAATATATAAATCTTTACAGGCAAAATCGACGGTTCCCAATCGACGTAACTCACGGTATACATCAAATACAATCCTCTTTTAATCTCCTGCATCGGTAATCCCTCGACAATTCTACATCTAGTTTGGTCATGACAACATCTCAACCCTCCGATATAATCGGGATCAATCCTTCTACCGTGTCCATCTTCCGTCACGTTATATAAATCGCACCTACACTCCGTACACCCCAACCTATCCTCTACACCTCTAGTATCGATTGCGTGAACGTTAAGTAACCACTTTTCCTCGTAACCTTCAGGAATTTCAAAAGGATTACCCACGACTATACCGTAAGGATCCGGAACCCGACTTGACGTTCTCCTGGTTTCGGATCCGAGTCCGAAGTACTGCGGGAGTGTACGCTTGCATACGCCGCTGTTACCCACCGGAATGTAATCGGATATTTGAAATCCGTGGTACTGGTGAGTACGGTTACTGTTTTTAATGTTTTTAATTCCTTGGCGTTGGTAGTATCGTTCTATAGCCCAGTGGTGGAGATAAGTTTCGTGGAGGGGAACGGATTCGCCGGAGTCGGTGATGACTTCTGCGTCGAAACTTTTGATGGCGATATGGCCTTTCGGAAAATCTATGTCGTAATAGAATTTGTCTGTTACTGAACCTGGTTTTAATTCGAATTTGGGCGATAGAAATACTGCTGTTTTTATGGGGATTGATGAAGCGTGGAGTGTGTATGTAAATGATATTAAGATAGACAGTATCACCGCCGTCAGGGGAAGTGGTAGCCGGCAGTTGGAACCGTGCACCACCATCTTCTTCCGATGAATTTATTTTAATTGGAGAGTATGAAAAAATAAAAACTATGGGAAAGTTAGTATTTATTGAAACTCTGACTTTCTCCCTCCCTCTCCAAAAAAACAAATGTGAATGTGATATTTGTTTTGAAGAAATATTAGACATAAATAATATTATATTAGGCGTCAGATTTGATTTTTAACGAAAATCTTTTATTTAAAATTAAATGACAAATAGAACACAACGAAAAATTAATATAATAATATTTCTATAATTTAAAATTAAAACACTAATTCAACCATGCATAAATAAAGAAAATTGTTTCACTTAAAAGAGCTTAATTTCTCATAAAATTTCAATTTTCAATTTTCAATTTTAAACTTCCTTGTGAAAAAGGAAATATAAAGGAAACCTTAAATTTAATTAGAACACAAGATTATCTTGATAAATTACAATATATATATATATATATATTTTTTTTTTTTTTTTTAATTTTTTTTTTTTTAATTTTTTTTTCTAAATGTGTCTGTGTTGGGTATGAACATGGGCGTATCTAGAGGGCCAAGTTTCTGGATATAGTGATGTCAGTGCTTGCGTAACTCCTGGGAAAATTTTATTTTGTTCAAATTAGAAAAAAGAAAAAACGATCAACATTGGGGAGATGGAGACGAGGAAGCCGCCGTCCTTTTCAGGATTTCTTGTAATGCGTGAACTTTTTTACCATTCCAAATTCCTAATCTTCTGCTTGTCTTTATTGTAAATTTATAATTGTGAAGTGGAAGAAGAAGAAAACATAATCACGACGAAATTTAATCAGCCATGGACAGATTTATATATATATATATATATATATATATATTGTCCCACGTCAAACTCCACCTTCATATTCACATACTTACACTATATACATTCTCCATCCCTTATTCGATACATATATATATAAAAGGTGGGATTGAAAGTGATAGGGGAAAAAAAACAATCTTTTTTATCTATAAAGCTAGTAGTGTTGTGAATTTGTAAGATATCTTGGAAAGAAGCTCATCAGCCACTTAATAAAATTATGCAATAATTTGTTCATAGTTATCCTCATTTTTGTTCCTTCTCTGCCAAACAAAACCTGCAATAATAAGTGCCACAATTCCAAAGCAAGCACTGCCCCAAATAAAGTCGGCTGTCAATAATCTCTTGTGTATCTGCACACACACACAAAATCAAAATATACAAACACAACCAACTTTAGAAAGAAGGTTTCTTTAACCTATACATACATATATATATATATGTATGGATCAAAATTCTTACTTACTTTTGGAGTATTGGATGACAAGTGATTTGGTGAAGAGTTTGAATTTGCAACTAAAATGTAAAAAAGTCCCATTACTCCTGTATGTGGTCTAGTGAAACTGCTACTGTAATTGGAGACAATAGTTAACATTTCTCCATTGGATATCTTGATAGAACCAGGTTTAGGGTAACAAGTGGACATTCCTACTATGTATCCAGCTTCATTTCCTGCTTCTTTTCTTTCTCCATATATTGGTGTTGATGAACATACGATTCTTCCGTCCTAAATCATCACCATCAACTCGTTTTTATTGTCACTTACTCTAAAAATTTAAACGATCAAGAATTCGAATTCAGGAGAAGTTTGGAAGAAACTAAGTTACCTCTCCATAGAGGGTGGAACCAATTCCACCAGTGTGCTGGTGTGCAGCACCATAGATCAAATCACCACCATCAGGTAACAATACACTCACACTTTTACTATCTATGCATTCATTATTTGGTAGAGCAGATGAGCAAGCTTCAACTTGATATTCAATCTGTTTCAATTCACATGTTTTTGCTATCAATATGTACACACATACACAAACTATAAAGAATCAATGACTCGTAGTATTTACCTGACAATCGTGCCTCGATGAACTTTGATCATCTGATCTTTTCCATGTATCAGTAACATCGAATATATAAATCTTGACAGGAACAATAATATCGGAATCAGAAGAGGCTTGCCAATCAAGATACTTCACAGTGTACTTCAAAAATAGCCCTCTTTTCCAGCCCTGGAAACCTTCCTTAACCTTACATTTAGTCTGATCATAACAGCATTTCAAACCTCCAATATAATTTGGATCCAAAGCTCTGCCATGTCTATCCTCAGTGACATTGTAAAGATCACACTTACACTCCGTGCACCCTAACCTATCCTCTGCACCTCGTGTATCGATTGCATGAACATTAAGAAGCCATTTCTCCTCGTACCCTTGTGGGATTTCAGAAGGATTACCTATTTCTATGCCATAAGGATCAGGAACATGAGTGTCTGTTTTTCTTGTTTCGGAACCAAGTCCAAAGTACTGTATTAGTCCATGGTTACATACACCACTGTTTCTGCCTAAAATATACTCTGGTTTCTGAAATCCAAGTTTAATTAGATCATATTCTGGATTTGGATTTGTTAGTAGTACTTCCTTCATGTTTTCTTTGATAGTATCTTACTACAACCCAATGGTGGAGATAAGTTTCATGGAGGGGAACAGAGTTTCCGGACTCATCAACAACCTCCGCAATGAATTCCTTAATAAAAACATGTCCTCTTGGAAAATCAATGTCGTAATAGTACTTGTCACACACTGATCCTGGTTCCAAATCAAACTTTGGCGACAGAAAAACTGCACTTTTCTCCCTGTTTTTCTTCACGTCCGTTACCGGTATTGAGGAGCCATGGATGATTTCTGTCAAGAACAGAATAGCCAGTGACAACAGCCAACAAATCGAACAATTTCCCATCTTTTTTTCTCCTCTCTACTCGTCAGTTTTATCTGTCAAGAATTTAATTTAACAGCGAAAGTCATCAATCAAGATTCAAGATATGAAAACAACAATTTCCTTTTCTGGAATCTTAAAGAAATTAGAAGAATCCATCTTATAATAACAGGGCACAAGCAAGAAAATGCAACCCACAAAACAAAGTTGGAATTAAACCAAACCAAGAATACCCCTCCAAAATTAATCAATGATCAAAACTTTATAAGCGGATATTTCATACATACATACATATATATATATATATATACACACACACATACACACACATGTCGCTAAATCAGCAGAGTACTTTAAAAACAGATCAGAGAACAAAAAGAGAAAGAGTATTATTCCTCCAAGAATCAAGATTGCATATACCTCCGAACCGAACAATGATTTTTACCATTTTGGGGACCAAAGTATAAGAATCAAATCAAGAAAAGAGAAGACGTACGTAAAACCTCAAAAAAATGGATATGGGGTAACAGAAAAGTTGACCATGGCACTGCAGGATTTAGAACACGAAACCCAACCACGTGGGAGCATACAGAAAGAACTCGATTTAGAGAGCGCCACGTTCTTAGGCCACATACCAGGAATTTTCTTGGACTTTTCTAATTCTTGTTAAATTATTAAGAAATTATATATCTTTTATATGACTTCATCATGTTTTATGGGATACTAAGTTTGTCCTTTATAGTTTTATCCTACTTTTTTCTTTTCTTTCTTTTCCTTAGTTTTAAGGTTTTCCCTTTCCTTTTTATTTGTAATTTTCAACTTTTTGATGATTAAAAAATTATTGGGGCTAAATTTTATTTTTTTTATTTTTTTAATGAAAACTATTAGGGCTAATTTGGGAAGTTTGAGGAAGGAGGAGAAAAAATAAAATAAAATAAATATGTAAGAAAACGATCTGGTTGCTGGACTGCTTTACCGGCGGATTCAGAGTGCTGCGGCAGTTGGTGGTTTTTATAAGCTGCAAATTCCGGTGAGCTTCACCTTTAATTCTTCAGAAAATAAAACCCATGTGAAATCAATTGGTGAAGGGAAAAACAGTTGAAATAGTAAATGCCGAAGAAATATCTTCTTTCTTGTTAATTTATTTTGACAGGAAATCAAATATGGAAGGAAATATCATAGATAAATATCTTAGTGCTTTGAATGTTATCCCAGGGAGCATTATTCGGTGATAATTGAGCTTTACTTTAAGTGGGTTTGAGCTGTGAAGCAGCTCTTTTTTATCAGATTTTGCTTTATGAGATGAGTGAAGTGTATGTTCTTGATCTACTCTTCTATTTCCATATTTCTTCTCAAATCATGATATTAGATAATTCCGAACTATTTGCTAGGTAATGTTTCTTGAATAGATTACCATTGCTAATGGATGCTTTATTAGTTGACCCCTAGGTTTTGCTGCATTGATAATCAAGTTTTTACTCTGTCATTTTAGTTGTTGAAAATGATAAGCTCTTGTGCCCAAAAGGAGAAAGAACAGGAAAAGTGTTTACTTAAAATTGTTTTCTCCACTTTTCCTATGTTTATAAAGTTTATTGAACATATAAGTGATAAGTTTTGTTTCTATTGCAGCAGGGTAGGGTTCAAGAATGTATGCTTGGAACAGTTAGTTACCCGGTCGAAATGCATGGATTTTGCAAGTTTGAATTCTTGTTTGTCCACTAGACATTATTTCAACTGATTCTCTTGACAACATTTAAGCACAGAATGTCAGCTTTTAATTTCCAATCTCTGCTTATATTCTCAGCTGTTCTTCGTGTTTTCTTAATTGTATATGGGCAATGGCAAGACACCCATATGGAAGTTAGATACACTGACATTGACTATCTTGTCTTTTCTGATGCTGCTTCTTTAATGGCTTCTGGAAAGTCACCCTATGAGAGATCAACATATCGTTATTCACCTTTGCTTGCATTCTTTCTTATGCCAAATTCAATTCTTCATCCTTCATGGGGGAAGTTTCTGTTCTCTGCCTCAGGTATGTTTGTTAGTTTGGAAGTTAATAGGTCTATATGGTTGTGCATATCTTTCTTAGTTTGAAGTTTTTCAGAATGCTTTTTCTTGTACTTGATTATTATAAATATGTCAACTTGTTGAAGTACATTTTCAGCTTTCGCTTGAGAAACTAAGCTATATGCATAATTGTGATTTCCTTTGTGCATTTAGCTCTTCATTACATTTATTGTTATTATTTTTTTTCGCAAGAAAAGCCTAATTTTCAAACTTACATCATGTGCAAATCTTAGATCTACTGGTTGGCGTGCTTATACACTCCATTCTGAAGCTACGTGGTGTCCCTGAAAAACTTTGCACCTATTCTACTGTGGTTTGGCTTTTCAATCCTTTCACATTTACCATTGGAACTCGTGGGAACTGCGAGCCCATTGTTTGTGCCATAATTCTTTGGATCATTATCTGCCTACTAAATGGTACTTCTCTTATATTTTCCTTTTTACTTTCTTCAGTGTGAGTTGTTTCTTTCTAAATATTGCAGTATTCTGGTTCTTCTTGATTGGATCAGAGTAATGAAAGCACATAGGAATTAATTGTTCCCTGGATGAGAAGTGACTATTCTGATACTTAACAAGTAAATAGGATCCCTTTTCTCCAATAATATGTTTTTTGTTTGACTTTTACTTCTTTGAAAGTGAAAGCAAAAAATATATCATTGACTCTACCGATGGAAATTCAGGAAGTTAGCATTATGTTGTAATTTCTAAAATGGAAGGAAATTGATGAAATACGAGAGAAGCTATGCCGAGGCACTATTCAAATAAGCAAGCTGTCTTGAGCCGTCTTGAACTTCTCTTTGTCCTTCACTCTTAGTTTTGGCTTTAAATAAAAAATAAATAACAGTGCAAAAACTGTCACAGAAAGGGTATAGTGGAAGTGCTTTTCAAGATGACATGAACATAAATATGTAATATTAAATTTTTGAACTGGTTCATGAAAACATTTCTTTTGACACACAGGTAAAATACTCCAAGCAGCATTTTGGTACGGACTTGTGGTTCACCTGCGAATCTATCCCATAATTTATGCACTTCCTATCATTTTGGTGCTTGATCCTCTCCACTTTGAATCTGGAAGGAAGCCCAGTCTTACTGCCTGGAATTCTAGGGAAATCAAGTCTGGCAACATCTCAAGCAACATTCAGTTTACTGATAAGAACACTATCTTATTGAAACTGAGAAATATATTTACTTGGAGGAGAATTACTTTTGGGCTAATTTCTGCAGCTGTCTTCTTTATCTGTACTGGATTTTCTTTTTATTTGTATGGTTGGGACTTTTTGAATGAGGCGCTGCTATATCATCTTACTCGTACTGACCCAAGACACAACTTCTCTATATACTTTTACCATCTATATCTCCATTATGAACATGAATTCACTGTGATGGAAAAGCTCATCTCTTTTCTTCCCCAAATTGTGGTGCAGCTAGTCCTCGTTTTCCACTTTTCGCAGGACTTGCCTTTCTGTTTCTTCGTCCAGACCTTGGCATTTGTTGCTTTCAACAAGGTTTGTTGGCCATGGCATCTTGTGTTATTACATAGATCTGCATGATAAGAGCTCATCAATAGAAATACTCATTTCCTTGCAAAATATATGTATTTAATCACTGATTTGTATGCAGGTTATGACAGCACAGTACTTCGTGTGGTTCTTCTGCCTGTTGCCTCTGATATTACCTTGGAGCAAAATCAAGCTTAAATGGGAAGGCTTAACCAAAACATTTTTGTGGATTGGAGCTCAAACCCATTGGCTTTTGTGGGGTTACCTGCTTGAATTCAAAGGCAAGAACGTCTTCATTCAACTCTGGGTAGCTAGCATCATTTTCCTGGCTGCCAACACTTATATTCTAATTAGCATCATCCATAACCATATATTTAGTCCAGTGTATAGAAGGTTAGACCATGTAGCTTCTAACAAAACTGTCAAACATGATTGAGAAATACACCACTGTCTCTTAAAAGTTCAATTTAGCTAACTTCTGATGTTCATAGAACAGGATTTTTACTTACCAAGATATCTATGTTCATAGAAAAACTTTTGTTTCTAGGAAATGTAAATCATGGGAATTTTCTTTTCAAAGCAATGCAATAATGCTCCTTTTCCCTATGCAGTTTACTTACTATAATTTCAGTTCCATAAGTTTTCTCTTGCCCACCTCCACTCCACAGACAACTAAAAGGACTAAATACATTCTGAATTCAATACTCCTTATGAGTTTTCTTAATCAATAATGTTACAAATTCACAAATTTAATATTTGTTCTAAGATATATATAGAAGTAGTAATGTTTAAGGTGCAACGGTCCAAATAATATAAGAAAAAAAAAAGTAAAGAGGGTGAAAAATAGCAGATATAGAGAGGGAGTGCAATTTCTGTTGTGGAAAATGGATATATATATATATATAATTAGGTTTGACCAAGTTGTGAGGAGGGAAAGAGCGAACGCCGAACTCGGCAAGTTGGTAGTTTTAATGGTGGCGGAGTAATTGGGTCTGCTCCCAATATTACGGGAACAGGAATCCTGGTTTCTATTACACTGTTTTCTCTTCTTCTATCTCAATCCAAATCTAGCTGAGAAAAAGAAAAAAAAAAAAGAGGCAATTCCCGAAAAAAGCAGTGTACGGAAAAAGGGGTCTCTGCAAATAGTAATGGACAGAAAAGAGAAGGCAAGGAGAAGAGAGAAAAGAGACGCCAAGAAATCTCTCTTCTCCGCACTATTCCCTATTCCGATCACCAAAGGTAACAAAAAAAAAAAGAAAGCCTGTTAAATTGTCTTCTTATTTGTCCTGGAAATATTGTAATGGTTCTTGAAATGCATTTGTTCTAGCTTTTATAATCAATTTCTTTGGATTCATTATTACCCTTTGATAATAGAATGTAGAATTATTCTGTCATGAATCTATGTGAATCTGATTGTTAATTGGAAAGAGTAAAAGCCTATCTCAAAATATTCCATTTTTAATCAGATTGGGCGCTTTTGTATATAATTCAAGGAAGGATTTATATATATATATAGAGAGAGAGAGAGAGAAATTTGAGTTAGGATACTGGAAAACTCAGACATGGGAAAGCTAACCTCATCTTTTTGAGAAGGAAAAAAAGAAAAGTTAGCATTATCCCTTATCCATTGCTTTCTTTTAATATCAAAATGTGAAAGTACCAAAATTTTTACATGAAGCCCACCTGTGTTATACAGTATAGAAAATTTGAAATAACCTATTTTCAAACATTTAGAATTTCAGAGATTAGAGTGATTCTTGTGAAAAGAGATATCTTTAGAAAACTATCCCATTTGTCTTCTTGCTTGTTTAATTCTTCTCAACATTTTTGTCAGTCTTGTAAAGAATATCTTCATATAATCTTTTAAGTGGACATTTATAGATTTTGATGATTTTTTCAGATGGTGGTCTGATGAAAGTGTTGCTGTGGTTACTGGGGCTAATAGAGGAATTGGCTTTGAAATTGCACACCAACTTGCCGCCCATGGTTTGATGGTCATTCTTACATCACGAGAGACTGAGGTCGGGGAAGAAGCAGTGAAGGTCTTGAAAGAAGGAGGTTTTAATGCAGTATGCCATCAACTAAATATTTTAGATCCTTCATCAATCGAAGCATTCACTGATTGGATCCGAGAAAATTATGGTGGTGTAGATATACTGGTAACAAGTCATTTTTGAAATGGTGTTCTTTAATTCTTCTATACTTGAAACTGAAGTTTGCTCATAATCTTGACTGTTCTAGATTAACAATGCTGGAGTTAACTTCAATGTTGGGACAGAGAACTCTGTAGAATTTGCAGACTTGGTCATTAAAACCAACTACTATGGTACAAAAAATATGATTAAAGCTATGATACCATTAATGAGACCATCTGAAGCAGGAGCTCGCATAGTTAGCGTGACTTCCAGACTGGGAAGAGCAAATGGCAGAAGGAATGTAAGTAACTAAATTCGTATTATCAAAAGTTTTTATGTGTATCTGAAATTGTGTATTGACATGATTGACATGTTTAGAGGATCGAAAACCTGACTCTGAGACAACAACTGGAAGATGTGAACACATTGACAGAAGAAATAATAGACCAAACAATGAATTTGTTTCTTGAACAAGTGAAAGATGGGAGTTGGGAAAGTGGTGGATGGCCTAGAGTATTTACTGACTATTCATTATCAAAACTTGGAGTGAATTGTTTTACAAGAGTAATGGCAAAAATACTTGCAGATAGAGCAGAAGGGGAGAAGATATATATAAATTGCTATTGTCCTGGATGGGTTAAAACTGCTATGACTGGTTGGGGTGGACTTACTTGTCCTGAAGAAGGTGCTGATACTGCTGTTTGGCTTGCTTTACTCCCTGATCAATGTGTTAGTGGTAAATTTTTTGCTGAGAGACGTGAATTAAACTTCTGAAACTTTCATTCTTCCTTTCTTCCTTCCTTCCTTCCTATTAATATTATTATCAGTATTATTTTGTATTTGTTCCTTCTTTTTTTTCTTTTTTTCCAAGAAAAATGTATAGAAAGGATCAGTTTGGATAATTAATAAAATATTTAAATAGATATGAGTTTTGCCATTGCAAATTAATCATTTGTTCAATTAGTAATTTGGTACTTTTGTGTGTATATATATATATATATATATATATGATCTAAAAAACACACACTGATGAGTGAACAAAACAGAGCCACGAACAATTAGAAATAGAGTTGCACGTATGAAAAAAAGGAAACCTTACCAAACCCAAGAACAAGAAACAGAAACTGGCGGCATAAAAATCGGAGATCAGGGATCATTTCTTGCAAAAAAAAGATGGCAAATTTGAGAAGGGTTTTGTTCTCCACAATCCCTCGTATTCTTAATTCCTCAAACCCTACATCGGTTTCCTCCTCCTCTTCAATCCTTTCACGTACTCCTTACTTCAGGTTAGAAAATTGATCGCCTGTCTTGTTTTTGTTTCTATATGTTTAAGTTGGGTTTCCTAAAATCTCTGTTTTCGTTTGATTTGGTTTTGTAGGCCAATTCTTGGTTCTTTTTCGCGTTACTACTCTTCAAATGAGATTCTTGATATTGATCTCTCCAATGAAGAAAGCAAAAGGCGTTTATTTAATAGGTACTCTCTTGTTTTTAGCTGGTTTTTTTTTTTCAATTATTTTTCTTCCCATTTTTATGGTGGGTGGTGTTCTTCGACTGTACTGAACTTGAAATTGCAGGCTGCTATATAGGAGCAAGCAAAGAGGGTATCTTGAGCTTGATTTAATTTTGGGAAAATGGGTGGAAGATCATATTCACTCTCTGGATGAAGGTGGAATTAAAGCACTGGTTCATGTCCTTGATTTGGTATCTTCATTTCCAGCCTTCTTTTCTGTTTCTTTTTCTCCTGATTTGTTTTTGCAGTTTCCTTGCTTTGTGATTCTTAGGTTTAATTTATTCATGGATATGACATCTATTTGTACAATACACATTGGCTCCAACAGATAGAAGTACAAAAATGGGCCTCAACATCTATTTGTATTTGAGCTTTCTGAAGTTCAATTTGGGGTTTTTTCTTCTCTATTTCCTTAGAACAGTTAAAATGAAGAAAAAAAGAAAGATTTTAAACTGGTGAGATTGATTTAGATGGCTTAGATGTGGAAAGATATGAAGTAAAAGAATTCAATAGAAATGCAGCAAGTGATTAGCAGCTACTCAGTTAGTTACTCTTGCAAGTAACATACTTTTTGTTGCAGTGAATTTTAGCTAATGTCTTTTTTCGTACAATATTTTGTAGTGTTCTCTTTTCTATGCTTTTATAGATGTGTGGTTTGATCTTTACTCTTTCTATTTCAGAATGGACAATTATGAACAAAATCCATGCCTCTTTATTCGTGGTAAAATATGTGCTGCAAATTTTTGAGATACTGCAAAAACATATAAGAATAGCGAAGAGTTGCTTTAAGTTTAAGACTGCTTTATATCCATTCTGTTTTGTAAATGTTCTCTGGAGCTTTCTCTCTTACTCCCATTGCTGGATTAATTGTGCTATTTTGGACGCCTTTCTGCAGAACAAATATTTACTCCTGTGGGCTAATTACTTTTACATGTGTTTGATATCATATCTGTTTCTTGAATCTTTGTTACATTTTCACTGGCAGGAAAATCCAGATCTATGGAAGTGGTTGTCCGGTCAGGATCAGCCACCGGAGGCAGTTAGTGTTAATCCAGTAAGTCAAATCAATACATACATTCCAGATGTAGTAGCATTTCATTCACTGCTTCTTTGTTACATTAACCTCGCTTATCTGTCCGTGTGTCAACGTTATCCTTGTTTCGAAGGTATTTGCAGCTGTTCATGAGAAAGTAATGAAGAATTTAAACAGCCATGCTTCTCCTGAGACACGAGCTACTCCTGGA
Source organism: Asclepias syriaca (assembly GCA_027405835.1). Taxonomy (NCBI): domain Eukaryota; kingdom Viridiplantae; phylum Streptophyta; class Magnoliopsida; order Gentianales; family Apocynaceae; genus Asclepias; species Asclepias syriaca. The sequence goes on from CM049928.1 coordinate 2,105,874, forward strand.
CAACCATGGGTAAGAGGCTGGGATGATATCAAGAAAGGCCAAGATAGCCCCATCACTGGGAATCAGTAACTGTTTTTAGTTGCATAGCGTATTTTGGAAGATCATATCATGTCATATGTAACTAAAGAGGTTTGCTTGTCTGTCAAGGTAATCAAATAATGATCAGCATAAACAATTCTTCAAAAATGTTCTGTCATACTTCTTTACAGTAGTATTTGAATCTACTATCAGCTTCACAGTATTGCCATATTGGTCAAGTAATAAAAAGTTATTCAATATTATCATGGTGAAGTAGTTTGAGTTGTTTGTCAATTTGTGTAAATTATTTCTATAAATGCTTGTCATTTCAGAAATTAAGGTAGTGATTTTATTTTCTCAAAAAAAAAAAAAAAAAAAAAGGGACTCTTTTCTCTTAGGCCAAATTACTGGACCTGATCCATTAGAAATGAATTTCTAGCCTCTTCTTTTCTGCTTTTTTTGCTGTACCTCCAAATAGCACTAGAAAAAGGAAAATAATTCTCCCTAAGAATTGGAAAAGGAAAAAAATGTTGTGTCTACGCAGATGGATCTTCTTCTTTTTCCTTCTGGCATTACCTCTTTGCATTTCCTCCGCATCCTCGGAACCATCGTCAGACACTGCTCCTGTTCCGGCGGTTTGGCCGGAACAATTCCACTCAATTCTATTTATAAACAGCAGCAAAGGAAAGCTCCAGAAAGTGGATCTCTGGTACGACTGGCCAAACGGTAGAAACTTCAACATAATCCAGAACCAACTCGGGAAGCTGCTTTATGATTTAGAATGGGACAACGGCACCGCCTTCTTCTACACCCTAGACTCCAATAAAGAGTGCAGGGCAAGCATTTTCAAGTGGGAATTCTGAGACCCAATTGGCTGGATGGGGCAACATATCTTGGACAGAAATACATGGATGGATTCCTTTGTAATGTCTGGGAAAAGGTCGATTTCATTTGGTACTATGAAGACGTAGAGACCAAAAGACCTGTTTATTGGCGATTCTTCTCAGGTAAAAATAAAATAATCATCTCTGACAAAATTTCCTAGCTGGTTCTTGATATTCTTGTTGATGGGAAATCTACAATTGCAGGAATGGTTGCACATGTGATTACCTTTGAGGTTGGGAATGTTCTTGATGATCCAAATTGGCAAGCTCCTGTCTACTGCTTTAGGAAGGACAAGAAACAAAGAGTTATTGAAGAATTTGGTAGGCCTTCTTCTTTCCCTCTCTCTTTTGGAAAGAGTGTTTGGTTGGATGAGTTGGGAATTATGTAATCTAAACCAAAATTGATAACAACTTGTTCGATTTGAATAAGAATTAGTTCATAAGCAAAAGGAATATATTCTAATCCAACAACCTCTTTGTCCTACTACTCATGATTGAAATTTTTTGATGAATCAAGTTAAACATCTCAATTAAATAAATGCAGAAGAAAAAGCAAGAAGCGAGCTCAGAGAATTGCCAATTTACATGAATAAGACATGGCTTTCTAATCAAGAAAAGCAAAGAAGTAAAACTACTTTTGTAAGAATTTCTTTTGTTTCTTACGATTTTGACCTCAAAAGCGACACGAGAATATCATCGAGAGGATAATAGCATGGGAAAGGACCTCCCATCATCATCGACGCAAGCTCCGTCGCATTCTGTGACGGAAATCCTACCTGAACATCAAGGCAAATAAGTTCCATCCTCAGAACTTTCGCCGTCCCTCTTATGGCCGGAAAACGAAATAAGTACGTCATCTTAACCTGCAACACCACGTCGAAATTTACTACTCCGTCCGTCAATCGATCCTTTTCAATTTCAGTTGCAGCTGAATTTTTCTTCTTCTGGAGACAATGATCCTGTAGTGAAGCCACCATCGATGTTTGCCTTTTCGGTCCTAAAAACAGAGGCGAAACCGTCGCCGTCGAAAGTTGCTCTTCCTTATAGTAGACTGAAACCTGAAAATCGTCGTATTCCATGCGAGTATACCGATTTGTGTTCTCACAAGTACTCCGACGGTCCAATTCCCACTCCAGGTTTCGTTAATCCTGAGAGGGGAGTAAGAGATTGAATTGATTTCAAACTTAGGGTAGTTATGAGTATTTACCGCTTCTCCAATTGCGCACCAAACAATGGCTGCCAATAAGAAGCCAATAACAATAATCGAAAACAGAGCCGTATTATAATGTCGGAAACTTTTGGCACGGTGGTTGACAGGTGATGACGCTCCGGCAGCCACATCGGAGGATGATATTGACGACGAAGACGACGACGTTCTCGTCCATAAGAGGTAATCAGTATATGAGGCAGCCGGACGAACAGGGTAGCCATAAACAACGTCGATTTGAGCACCACCACTGCTTTCCATGTCCAAAGAATTTCTCATTTTTTCACTAAACTTTTCAAATGATCGATCAAACTCTAAGACTACAATGATAATTCTCCTTTACCTATCTATATGGAGAACTGGAATCCAATTTCTCGCTCGATTCAAGAGCAGCCGGAGGTGTGGAAAGCATTAAACCAAATTTTACAGATTCTGCTTAATTAATTTTACCTTTTTCTGTTACATTTTGTTCTTTACACCGAGATTGAGAATTGAGATCATTATCTTTTTCAGTTCTGGTTATTTTGTATCGCAAAATTTTGAATTCCATATCCATTACTTAATGCTAATAAAATACATCGATTATTCCTTCTGATTCTTATATTTATGACAAATCTTTTATGATACCATTCATTTTCTGTATTCTTTATCAGTTAAAATGGTGAAGACAGTACTGTAGCAGGCTGCAGATATAACATACTTTCTGTCACATAAGTGGGCCGTTGGCCCAGCCCAATATAAGTTAATTAAAATTTTTTAAAAAATAAAAGATCGAAAAGAAAATTCGAATAAATTTTGTGATAGAAGGAAGCTACGAGCCCAAAATTCGTGGCCACCATTAGAGTGATCAAGCCATCTGTTCTCTGTAGGCAATCAATTTTTTGCAGGAAAGTTTCAGCGAAATTTCAGGAATTTTTTTTTTTCCAGAGAACCAGACATTCTAGGAAGGCGTTGAGGATGCGGAGAAATCGATTGGTTGAGTTAATCGGAATAAGATAAATACTGTTTTTCCCTAATCAGTATGAGTACGTCTTCCAGCTCAGACGGGAAGTCTGAGTCGGACTCGAACTCGAACTCGAACTCAAATTCTAACTCAAATGGGTGGAGCAAAGCTAGAGGAGTGGTGCTGAAATCGTTACTGTTAATCGGAGGAGCGATTTTGCTGAAACAATTCACCAAGTCCACTACTCGCTGGGACCACGCTCGGAACGTTGCACAATCTCTGGCCGGAGAAAAAGTATTCAGTTTGATGCTAATGATTCTCTACTGTCCTGTTTTTCTTACTAAAATTTCTTATGTTTCCTGTTTTGCCATGCTAATTTGACAGTATTCGAAGGAACAAGCTTCTAGAGATCCTGATAACTACTTCAATTTGAGGTACTAAATATATATTATATATAAAAATATTGTCTTTTTTGTTTTCATATAAATTTTCAATGTTGAATCTGTTTTTTGACCTATACTGGTTTTTTTTTTTTTTGCTTTTTTCTTTTTGCTTTTTGCTTTCCCTTCTTTTCCTGGATACTTTGTATGTCGAAGTCATTATATTTTCATTTAGAATTTTTTTTTCTCCTTTTGAAGGATATGAGCTCATTTAATGAAGAATTTGGATATAACTCCTTGAAACTGAAGTTATTGTCTTTGTTAGTACATGAAATCATCTATAGAGAGTTTTCGTAGCATTAGAGGAAGACCTCTCTTATAGCACCAAGAAATACAATCAACAAAACTAAGAGATTATTAGAAGTGTTTTGATCAAGACCTCAACTTGTCTTCAATCTATTTCATGATTCCAACCTAAACTTGCTCAGGTTTAAAAGGGCATAGTCCACACTGATTTCCAAACTCAAGCAGAGAAAACGAATAGTAGGTGCTCAATATGCTAGCCTACACGTGAGCAACCTTGGTAACAGTAATTAAGCCCACGTCAGCCTGTCCAAAGTATCCGACCATCCAATTCAAACTAAACTCAGAATTAAAGAATATCTAGGAATAGAGTGCTTGAACCAAACATGCCATGCAGGAACTTCAGGCATTCAATCTAATTAGTCTTCAATAACTCTTCTAATGGGAAATCACGATGAGAAACAAGTGAGTTTGTGAAAGCTGCATCAGATGGGTGACATACATTTTTTGCTATAAATTGCTGGATTATATGCCTAATTGGGGCACTTTCAAGCATTGTCCTCCATGATATAAGCCACTTTATATTTGGGAATCCCCAATTGTATTCAAAGATGAACTAAAACACAACTTTTAAAGAGGACCAAGCATAAGTTAAGTTCTTATATCCTTTCTTTTGCTGGTTGTTTGATTAAACCAGTTTCTGTGTTTCTTATTTTATTTGTGTAGATGGCTATCATGTCCAGCTGCGGAAATGGGGGATGGTTCAAAGGTTTTATACTTTGAACAGGTGTAGTTCTCAGCTGTGTGGTAGTTTAATCATACTGTATTCTGTTACTTCTATCATGTCCTTATAATGCTGAACTTGACAATGGGTATCTTGTGTTTTGGCAGGCATTCTGGAGAACTCCACACAAACCATTTCGACAGGTCAGCTGCATATCCTCACTATGTCTACCATAAGTTAGTTTCATTTTCTTGTCTTGTATGTTTTAATTTTTTTTTTCACCCTCTTTTTGTATGTTATATTAGCTTTTAGTTAAATAATCTGTATGAACTGTAATGATGGTTGTCCTTTCATCTAATTCTGAATGCAGAGATTTTACATGGTGAAGCCTTGTCCTAAGGAGATGAAATGTGATGTTGAGGTTGGTTCTGTATCTGTTTACTGCTTGATGTTTTGGATATTTCCAGCCACACACTGCTAATAACCTGTCCTGTTCTCTTGTTTACAAAAGCATGAAACTGTGTAATCAACCATAACATACAACAATTTCCATTACCCATATATTCTAAGATTTTCTGGGTTCTAGTCATAATGGAAATGCAGTAGCTGTTAATCAATTATGGAGCAGAATCCTGCACACTGATCTTACATCTCCTTAATGGACAGTTAAGTACATATGCAATCAGAGAAGCAGAGGAGTACAAGAACTTCTGTGACCGCCCAAGGGACCAGTGTCCACAACCTGAAGAAGTCATTGGGGTATGTTTTTGTGTGCATTAATGTTGTAATTTGTGTGTTTTCTATGTGTTCATTCTTGCGCCATAAGTATACTAGACATCTGAAAGTGCATTATAGAGGTATTAGTATGGACACAAAAGGAACAGGTTACGGGGCCCATGGCTAAAAGTTGGGAGAGAGAACCAAACTAGTGAAAAATTCACATTCTCACATTACCTAGGTTACTTCATCTATATGCGTCTAAGAGCTGAAACATTATTCTGATTCTTACCATGAATGATGCAATTATGACCTCTGAAGAAAAGCTATCCTAATTGATATATGTTGATGATCTGTCTAAGGGAAATAAAACATCAGTCAAAATCCTGATCCTTCTTACTTTCTTCAATTCAAGAGGCTACTTTGTACAAACTTTTCTGGCTGAAATGAGTTTACATTTGCTTGGTTGTGCTGGAAAATATGCATTACCATGATATGATGGTTGGGGTACAATGACTATGAAATTGTTCTGGTAGTTCTGTAATACAGTTTGTGACATGAAGCGCTGTCTTACACACAGGATATTGCCGAACATTTAACCACCATTTACATGAAACATTGTGACCGAGGAAAACGATGCTTGTACGAAGGATCAACTCCGTCTGATGGTTTCCCGAATACATGGGTATTACCAATTTTTCTTTCTTTTTTTATGTAACTTCATAGTGATACATATGAATATATCTATCTTTTCTTGTCATGTTAATCACCTTATCATTATTTACATGACAGAATGGTGCAGCATATTGCACTTCTGAATTGGCAGTGATGAAAAACAATGAAATACATACCTGGGATAGAGGATATGATGAAGAGAGAAATCAAGTTCGTTTTCTTATTATACTTTCAGCAGATTATTTGAAAAATAAGTTTGTTTTGGGGGATGATGTACTGAAAACTTCTTTTAATTGTTTCTTTTTCTATTATGTAATAAACAATCACAGGTTTGGGGTGCAAAAGGAGGTCCTTATGAGTTCAAGCCTGCTCCTGCTTCTAGTTTTAGTGACATGTCTTCCCCACTGAATTTTCCCTCTACTTCCCTAGAGAAAAGAATAGAAGATTCATACGTCTTACCAGAGTGAAGAATTTGTAAAATCCAACATGAAAAAGAAAAAAAAAAAAGGTATTCTACTGTTCAGAAAATATTTTCATTTGTCATATCTCTTGCAGCATATTCTTTGGTAATTTCGGTATTTAAAATCCACCAGTATTTAATGAAAAGAAAAAAAAAAAAAATAAATATTGGTATTGATTTCCCTTATTTGCTTCTTCACTTCTAAGAAAAAGAAGTTTATAGATTTATTACTGTTGTTTTTCCTCGTACCTCTTATTGTCATTTTGAAGCAAAACAAAGTTTTCTTTAATTAGTGGGAAGATGATGATTTTCAACTATATGAGAACAACAATAAAAATGAAAATAGAGTTACATATATTTCACATTCTTTTTATTTTCTTGAAACAAAATTGGGAATAAACAAATTGTACTAATGAATTTAAGCTATATAAATAAGCTGCGCCTCCTCCTTTCTATTATTATTAAATTCTGCAGTAATTGTGAACCTAGAATGAGCTGTTCAGGTAATAATATAGAGCACCAAGAGCAAGAATTCCAACCACAATTGCTATTGGCAATGCTTGCCTGCATCATTACAAAGTAAAAAAATTATTAGCCATTCTCTTTATTTTACTTGAAACCCGCCAAGATTGTACATAAATTTTCTGTTTTTAATGTTTCAAATGAATAATTAATGATAACAAAGAGAGTATAGTCTTACCCAATTGCTTCATCTTTCTTTATCTGTTCTTTCCTGGCTTTCCGAACAGCTGCATCATTATCATTTTTGGAAACTTTAGGTTCATATGGCCTAAATCTTCTCTTTGGAGCACCACAAACTGCAAGAATTGCATAATATAATCATCATCAAGTAGTTTTGGTTCTTGAAAGCTGCTTAAAATTGTCCATTTTTTTTATAAAAAAAAAAATTTAACTATCAGAAAATTTCAATCTGTATGATACCAGGGCAAAAGTAGCCATCAGGTAACTTCTCAAAAGGGGTTCTGTCATTGTAAATATACCTGCATCACAGAAAGTAAAAGATCAAATCAAAGTTTCTAAGAAAAATGAAAAAAAATAAAAAAAAAGAAATTGGTGCAAGAAGTACCCGCAATCACGGCAAATATAGGCTTGCTTGGAGGCCAGCCGCATGGAGATTTTGGGAGCAGTTGCACGAGCAGCATACCTCGGTCGTGCAGGAAGCAAGAGATGAACAGAAGGAGAGAAGAAGGACGATTTCAGAGCAAAAGCATCGGATGGTCGCCGAAGGCCAGCATTGCCTGTCGGAGTTAGAAAAGAAGGTAATGGTATGGACTTCGTAGGTATCTGCAGAGCCATTTTTATTTTTTTTGCTCTCTTCTCCGGTGAGAGGAATTTTCACAAGAAAGGGAAAGAAGAAAGAAAGATGAGGTGATAAGTGAGTGGTTTGTGTGATGATGTTATTGTATTGGTTCGTGTAGAGTCTAGAAATTAAGTGAAGCGTGGCTGCCACGTTCCCCACACAAGTTTCCTCCAACCCACTTTTTTGGACCTTTCTTATCTTCTGACCCCCCACCACACCAGAACTATAGAAAGAGCTGCATCAGATTGTCCATGTTTAGGGCAAGGAGAATCAGTAAAAGAAATTCCAAGAAAAGATGAACAAATCACAAATGAACTTCTTTTGACATAATAATGGAACAGCAGAGAAGAAGGAGACAATAGCTCATATTTAATGAGTAAAAAAGCACTAAATTCTGCAGTACCTAACTATAACAAAGCCTAAAACTGCAAAAGGGAATGAATGGCAACATGAATATATCAAAAATTTACAGTGTGCAGATGAGAATAGCATCTTCAATGAGGGCAGGAGGATTTTTTTTTTTTACAAATGAATCAGACTGCCTGCCTACCAAGGTTTCAGGTCACCAACAGGACCTGCTGTCCAGTTGAGGACTTTTTGACCTGGCCTCAAGAAAGTGCCCTTGTCATGGGGCAATTTTCGAGCAAGTCCATTCAGAATTTGATGGAAAGCATCTCTTGATTGGGCTGGTTGAGGAAACAACATTGCTTGCTTCATTGAAGGGTTGGCAAGTAATCTCTGTTTTCTTAATATTACTTCAGTAGGAATTGAAGTGAGAATTGTGTCAGCTTTGGAACATCCTTCTCTGCAACAAATACTCCGATATCTTCCCAAGGAATTGCATCGGCAAAAGGCAAGACAATATCATCTGCTATGATAACAGGGATACAACCAAAAATTACAGCCTCGACCAATCTAGGACTCCACGGAGCCCATCCTAGCGGGCACAAGCAAAAGATAGCACGCTGCATGTCTTCGTAGTAAGTGGTTGGGTGCTCTGTGGAAATGTCAAAGAGGGGATTGTCCTTAAAGTTCTCCCACACGGATGCTCGTGCACCTCTGCAAAGAAAATAATTGTAATTGTCTATATGATAAGAGTTCATAAGTGAATGTGGAAATGTCAAAGAGCAGCATACCTTGCATAATAACCACCTTCTGGATCATTTCCTACATCATAGAACAAGCCCGGAAATAAACGAAGATGGATCTGGGAGTATTAGGAGGGATCAAATGGGTTTGCATCTTCTGTGGAGGTGCATATGGAGGAATAGTGATGGAACCATCCTTTAAACAGACATGGTTCCGTTGCCCAAAAGTTTGGACCAACGTAGCACGCTGGAGTAGTGGGAGAATTCCTCTTTCAATAGCTTTTTCTTCCTGTAATGCATAAATTTCGTATTGGTTGTTTTTCCTCACCTGGATGGTAGAGAGAGAGAGAGACTCACCTGATAGTGAAAGCAAGCACCAAAGTCATGGGGTACAATGAAGAAGTGATCAGCACCCTCAGTTCTATTCCAATACGGCCAGTTAGAAGATATGAGCTGAATGGCACTCCTCATCATACGCGGCGATTTGAACGGTAAAGGGAGACCATTAGGAGTGAGGTCACAGGTAGTGTAGACAGGAGTGTAGAACCAATCTGCTTCCTCAGGATTGAGCGTACGAACAGGACTAGACAAAAGAAACCGATGCATGTATATCTCAGCAGCAAACATATGAGTAAGGCATCGAGGATCTTTCTGCAGAATCTTCTTGTTGTATTTGCTAGGAAGCTCATAAACAAAAACTTTCAACCTTCCAACAGGATCATCTTCCAATACATCACCAGCACTACCTAAATTTCCAAAAAGATAGGTACGATTCAGGTTCTTACAAGCATAAAATGGATTACTGAATTTCTGGTTAGAAACTCCTTTTCTTTTTCCCTAGTCCGAGTGGTAGAACACATTTTCATGTCATCCACAACAAAAAGAAGTTACTCGATTGAAAGCAGAAGCCAGATTCAAACTTCATAGAGCACCACCATTATCAAAATTAGAAAATATCAAGAAAACGCACATTCAGAACCTATATAACTCTTCCTTCAACGTGTTATTCTGGGAAAAGAATAGAATCCGATCCTCGAAAACCACAGTATATTTTGGAAAAGCCATATATATTGATCCGGAAATCTTGATTTTGAACTTGAGCACTAACAAATAGTTCCAACAATGGAAGCCGCTAAAGAAGTAAAAGATTCAAAAGAAAAAACCCTAATACACAAATCAAGTGGCTAAATCTGCCTCTCCACCAATATATCAAAGGCTACAACTCCCCACCACAGAGTGTAAACACTAGACTTTTCATGGTTAACCTAACCCTAATTACCAATTGCTTCGACTAAACTTGGTTAGCCCTAAATAGCCGTCAAATAACTACTAAGCAAAAGCCAACCGAACAACAATCAGTAAGCAATTCCAAAATCAAACACAGGAATTATACTGAAGTTAATACTGAATAAATCAGATTGATACGAATAAGGAGAAAGCGAATCGCTGGGGTAAATCAGTTTAAGATATCATTTATTACCTGAGATTCGCTCGGTGTGTTCATGGTGAGCCCGGCTGAACTTCCAAGCTTCAATTCTGACCAGAACAGCAAAAAAAAGAAGCAAAGCGAAACCCCAGCTCCAAGTCCTCATCTTTTCTTCAGAACTTCAAATCTTTTGTCTGAACCCAACCAAAACACAAGCAAGCTCTAAATACATACAAGATCAGAACCTCATTCCAGACATATGCCCCAAGAACAAAAAAGAACAAGGTCCCATCAAATACTTAAACAATGGGTAGGAGGAAGAAATAGTTGGGATGTCATTACACAAAGTAGTTGTTAAAGAACTTTTCTTGCAAAATGAGCTTTGAAATACCACAAAGAAAATGAAATCCCTAGTACTCTTTGAACACCAATTCAAACAAAAAAAAGAAAAAAAAAAGAAAAAAATATATATATTGCCTTCGATAGAGTAATGGGATTTGAGAAATTTGCTTCAAGAAACAGGGAGAAATCTGTAGGAGGGAGAGGACGAAAGGGGCATATGGTGGTTTGGTCTAAAGTTAGTTGTCAAGCAGCTGTTATTAGATTATTCTTTTGAACAAAAAGGAAAAAACTTTATAAAAAATCTGTAATTACATTACTGTATTATACAGTAAAAATCACAATAAATATATAAATTCATGTTCATAATCTTATTGATTTTGGCTATCTTTTTCAATCAAATTTGATTTGATAGGAAGTCCACCTCAGAACAAGAAGAACAAAGGTAAGCTAAAGTCTCATAGTCAAGGCTGTTCTGCTGTTAATTATTCGCTTTGATAGTCTAACTTCTTCCTTCTCATTCTTATTATATTCTTTTTCAAATCACACTTTTCTGAATTAAAAGGGTTTTCATTGGAAGAAATGAATATATTTGGATTGGTTTTAGAAATAATTAATAGTAGTGCTTAAATATGTTAAATGTGAAAAATTAACCAATTTATTCATAAATTTTGATAAGTACTAAGAATTTTCTTTTAGTGATACATATTACATATGGCATGTGCAAAATATGAGAAAATTTTCCTTCAACTATGGAAATGGATCAATATACATTAAATATACATATATATATCACTTTTTTGAATTGTGTTGTGTTGAATTTTCTTTAATGACTTTTTTATACACAAATATTAAAAATTGAGACTTTATTTTGGGCCTGAATTTGATATGTAATAGCCTTACACAACATAGAATAGTAAAAACTATAAATTTATTCACTGGGCTTAAAAGTTATAGCCCAACTAAAATGGGCCTAAAAATCATCACTATTTCTTTTTTTTCTTTTTTTTAAAACAATATATTATATTATAATTATAATAAGTAGTTAATTTATTAAGTCGTGAAAATACATTGTTAATATTACGTAAGATTATGATTTGATAATGAGATATCTTTTCCAGTAAAAAGTGGATTTGCCGACACAATACAAATCGAATTTGAATTAATCGAAATCTGATACCTCGAATTATAAATAGTTTTAAATAAATAAATATTGGATAAAATACAGATACAACAAATTTTGTAATTTTTTGTTTATTTTAACAAAATAAATTTAATATTTAAATAATTTTTTTTTAAAAAAAAAATCATTATTTAATTTAGAAAATGCTCTGTGTTTGTGGTTGAAAAACAAAGCAAAACATTAAATAAGGTTGGTGAAATAGCATTAATTTATTATCTAACAATAATAATGTATATATATATATATATATATATATATATATATATATATATATATATATATAATATATAACATAACTGATAAGATAGTGCATTGACTTTTTTTAAGTCTAAAAAAAAATTAGTCTAAAAAAATATCATTATTTATTATGACATAAACTACATAGATTTGAAAAAAAAAAAAAAAAAAAAAAATATATATATATATAATATATATATATTATATATATATATATATATTAATATTATTATAAAATTTTTATTAAAATTAAATCAATAATTTTTTTAAAAAGATTTAAACTTTAAATTTTATAACTATTTAAAATTCAAAAAAAATAATTTGGTCAATGTTTGGTAACTGAATTCCTAAAGTCTGGTATGACCGGCAAATACAAGTGTTGTTCACATGACATTCCTAAACACCCCTACCAACGTCTTTCGTTTTTTTTTCTTTAATTTTATATATATTTAAGTAATATTTTTTTAAAAATTTAATTTTTCAAATTTTATAATTTAATTAAAATTATATTATTTTTAATTTAAATATATAGCCTAACTAACTACCAATTTCCGACAACGACTTCAATGAAGTCCATCGTCTTAAATCATATTGCATCATTTTGTTAGGTTGATTTATTTGTAATTTATCATATTTTAAATTTATAAATAAAACTCTAATTAATTTAATTATTTTTTTTATCATATGATTATAAATTAAATAAATACTTAAGAAAACAATAAAGTTAACTACAAAATATAAAAGTAATAAAAAAATAATTATTATGATTAAATTATTATAGGTCTAAGTAATACATTTTTTACTTGTGAAATGGACTTACAAAAAAAAAAAACATTACAGTAGTATGTGTGCCTAGGGCATTGATGGGCCGGTATCCGGTCACCCACCACCATCAAAGCCAAATCCATCGTTTATGTAAATAATGATTGCGCCTTTTCAGTTTTCGTTACAAGAAAAAAGACTTTGGTAGTGACCGACGAATATGAACATTAATCAAATGGCCACCGTGAAGTCAATTTCCGACGAAACGGCACCGTTTCAAAATCACGTCACTGACGAAGACGACGACCACGACAAAGACAAGCTGAAACAAATTGTTCCCATCTTCAGAACCTTGCTCGAAAATCAAGATCCTTCTTCCAAGGTAAAATTAATTAATCATATACATATATACATATATATATATATATATACTAATTCTTGATTTTCTTTTAAATTTCAGGAGTTAGATGATGCAACACTGAGAAGATTTCTTCGGGCACGTGATCTTGATGTACAGAAAGCTTCATCAATGGTACTGAAATATCTGAAATGGAGGCGTAGTTTCGTGGGGAAAGGTTACATATCAGTTTCTGAGGTTGTAAACGAAATAGCACAGAACAAAGTTTTTATTCAAGGAAAAGACAAAAAAGGTCGTCCTATAATAGTTGTTCTTGGTGCCAGACATTTCCAAAACAACATTGGAGGTCTTGACGAGTTCAAACGTAAGTCCCCCCACAACAATTCAATTAATTATACATACATACATACTAATTATAATATTAAAATTTTAATTTAATTTAATTTCCCAGGTTTTGTTGTTTTTCTTCTAGACAAATTATGCTCCAGGTACGTGTATATATATATATATATATATATATATATAAATTGATCTGATTTGATGATGAAGTGATGAATTATAATATATATATATATATGTATGTATGTATGTATATATGGGGGGCAGTATGCAGAACGGGGAGGAGAAATTTGTAGTAATTGGAGATCTTGAAAATTGGGGATACCGTAACAGTGACATCCGTGCATATCTTGGTTCTCTATCAATATTACAGGTATTCATATCTTTATTAATTTTTTTTTTCCATTTTCTTTACGTAAGTATTTGATTTGAGTGGTATTAAATTTATACGTAATAATAATATTTGCGCAGGATTATTATCCAGAAAGACTTGGAAAAACATTTTTAATCAACGCACCATACATATTCATGACGGCATGGAAACTTGTTTACCCCTTCATTGATGTCAAAACCCGATCCAAGGTGACCTCTTTTTTTTTTTTGTGTGTGTAATGTTATATATATATATATATATATATATATATATGTATGTATGTATGTATGAGTACTTTCTTGATAGGTAGTTTTATGTTACATTTCTTTTTCATTATTGCCATTACTTCTCTTCTATATATACGCAAACATATATTTTATAGTACCACGC